>OZ007567.1:40335485-40935485 GCA_963931925.1 Onchidella celtica
TTTTTAACCCTGATCCGGCTTTGTTATGAACAGTCCTCAATGCTCCCACGATAATAACAATGATTCTACAGTGGTAGCCCTTGTCATTCATATCATTATGCAATGATAGATATTTCAAAAACTTTTCACGAAAACATAAATCGATGAATTTGTCAAATGGGACAGCAATTTCTACAATAAAAGCATCTTTGTTCTTTTCATCTAATATGAGTATATCAGGCTTGTTGGGGATATTTTCGTCCACCTGAACACATTTGTATACATACATACATACATACATACATACATACATACATACATACATACCGAGACTGATCGACACATTAATCGATCAAGAATCTCTCGTATTAAAACCAATCTCTGTCTTAGGGCATCAAAACTGCGGATTTGCACCGAAAAGAAAACACGATCAGCAAACCATAAGCTTCTTGGAGAAAGGCTATTAACGCATTGGAACTGCAAGTGTCCTGGACTGAAGCACTTCTATAAAAGCTTATAAAATGAATGTGGTAATCCCGTTGAAAGCATTGCCTTACTAGGTCATGCTGAATTCCATGGAACCCTCATGATAGCACAGGAGAAGCAGCCAGTCTCTTGCGATGGAAATGTAACATAACACTAACGGTAAATAGAGCCCTGGTTTAAAAAGTGAAACATAACAGAATAGCAAGTTGCCGTAATTGGTTGGTTGTACTGATATGCACATATGGCTGAAATAGGTGTCTATGTAAAGACTGAATAATATAAATTATTTTATTATATTGAAATGTACACATAGAGACAGAAATGATTTTAAAAATATTGTCAGATGTCTTGCTGTGAACTCCACTGTTGGGTATTTTCTATATTGTTACTTGTGCATTTTTGTCTTTTCGAGAAAATGAGGATCCAAACTTTGAAAAATTGTGTAAAATCAGAAAACATTACGCCACAACCACACACCTCGAAAAGTTTTTACGCGATTGGAATGACACTCATACATAACAAAATTAGGAATGAGAGAACCATTTTCATGACAAAACCCCAAAATCCGCAAAATGTCGCATTTAATAGTATAGCAAATGCCCAGGTTAAGTACGAAACTATACGGTCTCATATGACTATACAAAGTTCTCTGTTTTCTCAGAGCCTCATTTAGGCCGAAGCTTGAGCAAAGAAAATTAAATTACTTGCTTAAATGGCCGGCAAAATATTAACGTGTAAGTGCGAGGGACTGCAAAAAGGTCTTGAAAAACTGGATTATCTTTTGATGGATTATGTCTGGCCAGAGTGGAAGGTCAACTGATTTGCCGCCGAACTCTTCTATATTTCTTTCTATAAGAAGATCCACCGACATGCAGGCAGAAAAGAGAAAACCCATTTGACACTTCTGTACATAACGAACTTCTTCATTTTCCCTCATCTCTCCTCAGATGAAGTGAGCATTGATTTTTTTTTTCACTTACCCATATTGGTAATGCCTATTTTCCTAATGCCAAATGTTCAGAGAAGTTGTCAACCTATCAGCGTGACATACGCATTATACCTCATACTGTTTTGGCATAAATGGCGGTCAACACGTTTTTACTCAGTGAAAATCGGTTGCGGCCAAATTATCTATCCTTCAGCCCAGTTTCAGCACTAGTTATGACTGTCCTTAGATATCTAAAAGTCGCGTCAGTGACAATATTTGGCTGTCTAGTGATAGGTGTACTTCATTATTTTTTGTAGAAGATCCTAATCATATCTACGAGTTTGTCTCCTTGAAAGAAAGCGAACAAAACAGAAACCCTTATCGATTTCTGCCGTGTGTAATTTTTCACGAAATCATCAGACATTAGAAAATTATAATTGTGCCAAAAACAGAGACTGTGTATAGAAACTTAATTATTATAATATAAAGTGATAACAGATTTATTTCATCCCATTTTTTTTTTATTATTTGAAAATAACAAAAATGAAATCTATGTCAAATGTGAAAATGAAATTTATGTGAATTAACGAGATCATCAAAACATTAAAAAAAAAATTGTAACAAAAATTATTCTATTGACGTGCTTTTCTCTTATACCATCTAGTCGTTTAAGCCTGCCAAAGCCACGGCATTAACGATAAATTTAATATAAGCAGTCCTTTGTCCTGCAAATGGCGCTGAAAGCATATTGACTGAAGACTTCAGGGTTACTCACAGATTAATGGTCAAGGCGATAACTCGATTACCTGGAGCAGACACTGTAACAGCATGTCTCCACCCCACCCCACCCCACCCTATTCTATGTCCTCTTAGAATGATCAATTTACAGCTGGGGCTTGCTACTAGCGCGAGAAAAAATCCATCGGTAGTTCCAAATGTCCATTTGACTATTAAAAATCTGTCGACCACTACAGTAGACAAGGCGTGTTCCATTCATACCAATGCATCTGATGATTCGGCGTGTGGTTCTGTGATTATTCTAAGACTAGGACGTAGCTATCCAGTTAATATTATTCAATATATTCTGGCATGAAATATTCTGTTGATCAGTTTGGCTTCCATTCTAGTCAGGATCTTTTCTGTGTCAAGTATTCTGGTTCTGTTCTGCATCTGAAAATTTCACAAATGGTAGACGTTTGGGATTATAAACCCTGATGCTGATGGAATAATCATTTACAGATATCTATTTCCTTTTATTTGCCTTGGAAGAGTAAATGATATCATTTGATTGAAGTCTGGCACAGGACACTAACTTCCTGTTAGGATGGTAGTGTGTATGACTCGTCTGGGTTCCATGTAATATTAATATAACAAACTCTCTTTCGAAATCACGCTATCCGTTTGAAAGAATTGCCATTCTGACAAAGTAGGTAATATTCGTGTTTTGTTGTGGTTTACGTAAAATATCATATAGAAGCAGATATAATGCAGACCATAATTTATTATTTAGCGGCTTACCACTGAGGAGGAGTGGCCACGTTAACTCCCTGAAGACGGCCTAAAGGGAAATCGTAAACATTATTACGATGGCGGATCGGGTTTTTTTCATGTCACTTAATACACCCACTTTTTTTTTTGTTGAGGGCATTGGACTATAGGAGCTTGGAAGTCTATGCAAATGGTGCGATAGGAGAATGATTATAATTATATTACATAGTTCAGCAATCAAAATGAAAATGCATGTAATTTCAACATGAGAACTGATTCCCTGGCCCTGGGTGAATCGTCTTTCCTTCACTTCATTTTCGTTACCTCGAATATTTATAGAGTTCCAGATGCACCCCACGAGCATGGTAATAAGCAATGGCACTGAATTCTGAACTCGACGTGGGCGAACATGAAATTAGTTTGCTGCAGATTTAGCCAATGAACTACAGCATCTGAATTATGTATGAAGGCATCATAGAAGGGATCATCTGGCTGTTCTCCAAAACAGTTCATTAAGTTGAAAACCAGTTAATGAGCTACCAGCGCGTCGTCTCTGCAGGTCACCGACAATAGCAACGGTGTCTTAATGATGGGGGGGGGGGGGAAGTCCACCTGTAAAAGTCTATGGTGATGAACTAGTGGACGGCAATTATTTCCTGAGGGTTTACACGGTAACACCGTATCCCTAGATGTTATATGCTGCATAATTCTCCATCGACCAAAAACTGTCGGTGAACCATAATTATTTTAACTGAATGTGGGGATTTCATGTATACCCTGCGGATCCATGGCAGAATTCATTTCTAACGTGGACCTACAGCGAATCTCTTTAAGTAAGGAAGCTTAAATCTATAAGCTAATTAAAGGAAATATAATATGTTAAAAATTTCATACTTTTATTAAAACTGCACAGATGAACATATTTACATTTACATTAGGGAACTTTTAATTGTTCAGGTTCTTAAAATCAGGCTACAATTATTATGTACAACCAAAAGTGGCTGTTTTTGTGCCGGCTCGCGGTTAAATCCAAACTCAGTCTCAAAACTCTCCCTAATCAAAAGTTTAGTTTCATGAATAGTGCAGAATTCATTCATTGTCTGGTTCTACGTTCGCCTTAGTTCCACAGAATTTTCAGACAGTATATTATTTATCACACTACTATGGTTTCTCGGCCGTGTTTCTGTTTTAGTTCGCAATTTAACACCGTTACCTTGTAATCTATAGGATCTACAAAATAATGTACCGCCCCTAGTCTCTGAATAATAATATTAATAATGATAATAATAATAATAATGATAATAATATATGTATGTGTGTAGAAACAAAGGTCTAATTTCATTTACGGTTCTGTTCTGTAGGCGGATAATAGAATCATATGGTTGGTCACGACCAGAAGAAAGTCAGCAGTCAAAGAGTGCAATCGGCGGAAGCCACACTCGTGTGGACCTTCGACATTTGATTGTCGGACCAGAGAAACACAGCGCTCATGCATATTCATCAAAGTTATTCAATAAAGTGGCCAGTGGTACTGGCCCGTCTTGGCACAACTCACTTGGAAATGATAGGGTTACTTCTGGGACTGAATGTAGGTCAAAAGACAAGAGAACATCACAGTTCTGTTCCCTCCCACTTTTACACCCAACCACCCCCCCCCTCTCACCCCCACCCCCTATAACAGGGACAGAAATTAAAAAAACAACATTTTTTTTTTAAAAAGGGGTACTAAACTCGTTACACAGATATCCTCCTGTTTCCTGTCCTGCGTTCATATCAATGTCATATAATATGTCTCTTAAATTCTAGTGCAAGCACTACAATTTGGTTTTTATTCTTTTTCAAATTTAGTTTTCTCTTTTTTTTTTTTTTTTCATTTCTTTCATTCTTACGGATCACGTTTCTCTTTTTCTAGGTCTGCTTCTATTAACTTTGGCAACTACTTTTCGCTTTGTCGCAGCGGAAGATGCCTAGGCGAAAGTCTCCCCAGAGAAGTCGCTCATTTGATTTGCTACTAAAGCCTAATGTAATCGCCTTTCTTTCACGCCCTAACGATCGCTCAAAATCATCTCAGTTTATTCTGTTCCTCACCCTGTAAATAAACAGTATGTTGGGGACCAAAATGGTAAAAGATGGGCAACTGGACTTGCAAAGAGGATCAAGGAAGAAGACATAGTTATTCTGGTCTTCGGTTTGCTCAAGTAAAATGTAGCAGAGAACTATGTGTGGCGGTCTGATCATAAAATTAAATCAATAGCATTGATCACTGACTACTGGCAAATTGGACATCCAAACAGATTGACGGGTGGATGGAGGAATGGATGGATGGATGGTTGGAGGGAGGGATAGATTGGTGGGTGGATGGATGGATGGACAGATAAACTAGACAAGCAGACAGATTCACAGATACATGTTCAGACATATTGGAAAGATGAAAAAATAGATAGATATGCAGACGGACAGACAGATGGACGGACGGATGAATAGATAGATAGATAGATAGATAGATAGATAGATAGATAGATAGATAGATAGATAGATAGATAGATAGATAGATGGATGGATGGATGGATGGATGGATGGATGGATGGATGGATGGATGGATGGATGGATGGATGGATAGACAGATAGATAGATAGATAGATAGATAGATAGATAGATGGATGGATGGATGGATGGATGGATGATGGATGGATGGATGGATGGATGGATGGATAGACAGATAGATAGATAGATAGATAGATAGATAGATAGATAGATAGATGGATGGATGGATGGATGGATGGATGGATGGATGGATGGATGGATGGATGGATGGATGGATGGATGGATGGATAGACAGATAGATAGATAGATAGATAAGATAGATAGATAGATAGATAGATAGATGGATGGATGGATGGATGGATGGATGGATGGATGGATGGATGGATGGATGGATGGATGGATGGATGGACGGATGGATGGATGGATGGATAGACAGATAGATAGATAGATAGATAAGATAGATAGATAGATAGATAGATAGATAGATAGATAGATAGATAGATAGATAGATAGATAGATAGATAGATAGATAGATAGATAGATAGATAGATAGATAGGTAGATAGATAGATAGATGTAAACAGTAGACATATTCTAGACAAAAAAGAAAACAACAAAAAACAACGTAATCACGCGAACAATAATATTGTATATCAACATACTTTTTTATTTTACAATAAAAAATATTATAGCCACGTGGTGTGTTCGATCGCAAAGAAAAAAAATGACATTATAATTTATTTCACCACAGTCACAATCTTTAACAATATCAGAATATCAGTGATGAACAATGGCTAAAAAAGTTGGCAAGTACTGAATTTGAATTTGTACTACTCCAAATTGGATAATGCCAAATTCAGTAGACTTCAAATTGCTGAGAAATTACTGACAGGAAAACTGCTGGATATAACGAAAACATATTGATATTTTGCAAGGAATTCATGAGAATTTCACAAGAACGGCTGAAGCCAAGTCCCTCAACCAGTATTCACAAAAGTTCCGTCTCATACACCATATCTTGACGTAGAGCTCTGTTTGGACTAATAACCACCGAGTCAGACAGAAATGATAAACCGATGTCAGAATAGTGTTGTGTTATATTGTATGTTTTCCCTGTTTGAGAGAAATATTCATGCATCCAGTTTTCATTGGTATAATCCAACAGATATCAATATACACTGCACTGAAATAATGGACTTTTCAAGGACACTGGGTATCACCGCTGAAATGCCAACAACGAAGACATCTTAGTGCATTGAATGCTTGGGTCTCTCACACCCCCGTCAAAATTATGTAGGCTGCATACATGGACAACAGACGAAAATGAGCGATACCAAGATTGTGCAATAAATAGAGTTAGGCAGAAGCTTGAGACAAAGCATTCAGAAAATAATTCAGCGAAAATGTGAGGCATATAGAAGTGTATGTGCCTGGTTAGTTCTCAGGAAAGTGGGAGTGAAACAAGTGTCCAAGACCCGGGATCAGAGCGGCCAAACCGCCAGGAGATTTCCTGGCAGGTCAGTTGGTGCCGTGGCAGAGCTCGCGGGTTCAATCTCCGCCTTGGTCACTTGATTTTCCTCTTTATTTCACTCCCGCTTTTCTGAACACTAACCAGGCACATACACTTATAACTGACTCACATCTTCTCTCAGCACTGTACACTCGAGTGATTGGCTTCTTTGATACCTCAAAAGTAGAAATCATATCCTTTGATCTTAAAATATGGGACATTGTATCATTCACTGAATTCAACAAGTTAATTGCAACTACAATTGTTCAGGAAAATCCGATGAAAAACAACAACCACACCGACAGTACTCGAGTCGATAAACAGTGAATATTCTATACCTTCTTTATACTGTTTAGTATTCCTATAGAAAGAAGTTACTTCTTCCACAGTTTGTTTTCAACTCGGGCGTAACATTTTTAATCACGTTGTCTTTGACATTTAGAAGTAAACACGTAAGATGAAGGAAATGTCATCTTTAATGACAATCAAAACACAGAAGATTACCAAGAACACAAGACCATTAATATCAAATTCCAACAGCGACTCAGCCCACTAAATGTACCATGCAAAAGCAACAGGACAGGTAAATGCTCCCTGCAACTTCAGACATACCCTAAGGCAAATCTTGAATCTGTTTTTCAGAGACGAAGAGCCTCCCAAAGAGGTTGTCGTCGTCATACAAGAATGATGATGCTTTATGCCCGCTGAGTGGTCACAGTGGACAATCTTTGGCGATTCCTGAAATCGATGTCGTTTTTCGCCCGAGAGCAACCTGAAGAGAAATCTTTCGCGGGAGAAGCAGATCGGATAGAGACAAAATTATGGCCCTGTGCGGGAAAATACATTGCATGAAGACAAATCGTAGTCTGCGGGTTTGTTTTATAGCAAACGTAGTGACTGGACACTATATTATATTGTGATTAAATATATTGTTATTTAAGATGATAAACGTGTTTCTGCCACCCTCTAAGTGGAACATTTGTCATACAACCAAGATGTTTCCCAGGAAAAATGTTTTGTCTTCATGAATAATAATTTTGAGACAAAAGTCTCCTGCTGCCGCGAGCCAACCATTAGCAAGTCAGGATGACAATATAATTGTACCCAAATTGTGTTGGTGGTACTCTTTCACACGACTTGACGGTCATGATAAATGGCAGATAATTCTTATTTATGTACATCTAAGGAGGGACAAAATGTGGGTGATTTAAGGGTAACATTTGAGACGTTGTGTCCTTGAATGGAATTTCAAATTAGACACTGGAGATAGGCCTATTGCGCAGTGGTTGAACATATTATTAGTAAATTATTTATTTCACACACACACACACACACACACAAAAAGAACACTGTGATTTAGAAATAGTACCTGGAGATGCCGAAGAAAGCACTGATGGTGGAAATATATTGATGGGGTGTATGATGATAATAACACTGATAATGGTGTTGATGACAAAACATGGATAATATGGGTTTTGTGAAGAGAAAATGGAATTTGTCTTCGCCGTGTCTGATGAAAAAAGAAACTAATAAAAGTGACACACCCCCTTAAAGAAATAATTATAAGATGCAGAAGGTGCGGGGGGTGGGTGGGGGGGGGGGGGCAAGATATGACCATAAGAGAAATGTAGAACAATAAAGCCCATGTCTTTTTCACAACAGAAACGCCTGTTTTCTAAAGCAAACCACGGAGGCAATAAATCAGAAGAGTTTCGATATTTTTTTTCTCTAGAGACAATAGCAAAGATAATCATGAAGTTACTTGCATTTACCAGCAAATCTATGTGTTTCGTATTAATTCTTTACACAGATATCAATGAATCTTCACGTCATATTGAATAGAAAAAAACAAAACAAAACGCTTTAGGTCGAAACATAAAAAAAAAACGTATTTTACTGTCGCTGTCTTTTTCAGGACGAACACAAGTCCTAACATGGCATTATGTGTTTTCTGCTCCAAATTATCTATTCGGGTGAATCTCCTATATTAGAAATAGGCAATTCTAACAATAAATTAAAAATTTCAGGAAATAAAATTAAAGGATAACGCTTTAAGTATTTAAGAAATGGTCTGGATGTTGTTCAAACAGATAAACAAATGAATAAATAGATAAATAAATAAAAACCAAATACAAAAATAATGTAAAAAAAATGTACGAAGTTTGTTAATTAATTTCAGTAAATCTTTATTTATGTAAAATTATATTTGCATTTTTTCACGACGGACACAAGATGATGTAAAATCTTATGTTGTTGTTTTTTTTTTTAACGAAACTGGCAACATTCTTCGGCATCCTGTACAAAGTAGCCAAAATTGAAATATCGGTGGCGTTATATATTAAAAATGCATACGTCGAATTCGCCATGGTGCAAATTTTATTATAAAAGCAGAAGAGAAAAAAATTTAAATTCTCGTTAAGTCGTAGTGCATCGCTAATGTCCAAGGTATTACTGCAATATGGCTGTAATGGAGCGTATGACCCAATGATTGCAAGCTACACAGCCAGATGGAAATAGTTATCTTGCGTCATTGCGGAATGAGGCATCGTTTAGCCAGCACTGATACGGAAAATGAGTTTCAGTTTTCCTTTTTCCTTTAGAGGGCGTCTACAGGTTAGAGCATATTGACCACACGTCTGGGTTGGCGAGAAACAGAAGCTGTCAGGCCGTCGGGAAAAGTTCACTAAGAGCTCAAATAAACCCAGAGAAATCTAATCTTTTAGCATTTTGTATTGACGTATACCGGGGCCACAGAGTGCTTTCACGAGAGAATGACATTATCAATTAGTTAAATAGCAAGAAGGTATCTATGCCAATTTGACTTACAAGTTTTGCTCATGGGTACAATTTTATATGTGTGTGTATATGTGTGCATGTGTGTGTGCCTGCGTGCGCATGTATAAGTTTAGGGGTCGGGATAGGCAGGGGGGTGGGGAGGAGGAGGAGGGGAGGATACTCTCAGTACTTACTATTAATCCCCGGTGTCTGGGTGGGGCGCACATAGAGTACCACTTATGATTTGAAAACTTGAAATAGGTGTAAGTTAATGTGATTATATTCAGAACTTCCAAAATAAACACAATCGAGACAAATAAGCTGAAATATTCAAAATAAGAGATAAATAAATGAATAGTTTTGTGTTATGGTGAAAAAAGGTAGAAAATGGTAAAAATTCCCCTGGGAATAATATATCACAATAACATTATAATAAAAATACTTTTTATAGTCAATAATAAAGTATGAAGTTCCAGGGTAAAATTATGCATTATGACTGGCTGAAAACAAAAAAGATACACGTACAGGGCATCTAAAACAATATTTATATAAACGGAAATGACGAGGATAGACGATGGTCATAATAGATATGAGTCCGCTGGCCTGCAAATTTAATGGCTATTCATGATTCAGTGAGAAGATAAGGCCGATTAGCATGAAGTGTGAAACGTCAATCCTTCCACTTTCCTGGAAAATCTAGAAAGCTGACTGGGCATAATGTGAAAGGCCAGTGTCTCTCAAGCCTTTTCGCCCCACACCCCACTTCGATTTTCCAATAAAACTTTCGCCAACCATGGTCGGACAAAGTCAGTATATGGTATACAAAAATGATTTTAAAATTATTTATATTATATTCAGTATTTATAAATTCAAAAGAAGTTTTAATTGCAACTACCGGTATTATTTCAAAAATCCCCCACGCCCCAGTCTGAAGTCCCACGCCCCACCAAAATATTGCACAAACAGGCTGGCCTGGACTTTATAACCATGTCGCGTGCTCAGGCTACACTCACAACAGCTAGGACGGCACGTGCTTCCGATCTGACCAGGACTTCCTCTGTATGATGACAACATGCTGGCCAGTACCGGATACAAATCCATATCGAGTCTGTGTTGTGGCAGCTCTCGCCATGACCTGTCATCGTATCATCCGGCACTTGAAAACCAGCGAAAGTTAATCTCAGATGTCTATCGTGATACGGCTTAGTGCGTGTGCTTGTGTGCCATGTTCATACCCGTGCACAGAGTTGCTCACACTGATCTCACTTCTCTTAATTTGAGACAGGAAATTATAAGAATGGCACTAGAAAGCTCACTGCAAATGAGCTGCTCTCAGCCGCATCTTCTTAAGTTGCATGACACATCTGATGACAGAATTCATTCCATGCAGATTTGGTCCTGCTCAAATAAGCGTATTCCATTTAGTATTCTTCTCCCATATCGTAATCGCTCTACGGTAAAGGCATAAGACATTTTTGACATTTTGAGATATTAAGAAAAAAACTGTCTCTTTTCTGTCATCTCGTGACTTATGCCGTTATGATTCTATTAGATTATTACATTTTGTTACTGGCGCATTTCTTTTTCTATAATATTATCTGATAGCTTTCCTGCTCAGCAATGCAGTGAGCCATCAGTTGCCTTTATCACATAAGTCTGAAATATGCCATTATCATAGAACGATGACGATATTCTGATCTGAACATTTTACACATAGGCAAATTATGCAGTATTGTCCTCCTACTTTCTGATCTGAACGTCTTAAATATAATCAGACGCCGTTAATGTGAGATCATGCCTTGTGGCTATCTTTTATACCACTATGTAACAAATAAATTGCCTGCACAATCATTAAGCCAGTGTACGGCCAAAGTTTCTTCAGGTGGGAAAATCTGTATGAAAGTATCATTTTCTACCTCAACTGATAGAAAAAGGCTCTATATTAAATCATCAAGAACCGCACCACGCAGGCAGGACAGTAAATTAAAAGCAAGCAAACAACAAAACAAACAAAAAACAATGACAATTATGATTGCAAAGTTCCTGACATTTAAAGCTGTGACATTTGACTAATTTTATTAGCCATACAAAGACACAGGGGAAGCTTTGCAAAGTTTCCTCGGGGAATGAAGCTTACTTGTTTCGCGATCGTTAAGGTGGTAGTATTTCAGTATTTCCGTGTTAAAACTCGTTCATCCGACGCCGGACGTGGAAAGACGAAATCACATAAACATCTAAAACAGTAAAACCCGGGACACAGGATACCGAGACGCATCAATTCGTCATGTCCCGACTGTCGACTTGAGAGCGTATGATCGATGTCAACAACGCAACAATTCCCACAACACCCTTTCATAATTGAACTGAAAAGAGTAGTACTCACCGTATTTATACGCGCGCAAATTGTGGACATATTATAGTGGGAGAAGGAATCGTTCATCTCGGTATTCAGTGTCTCAGATTAAGCATTATCTTGAACAGTTGGGCAGTCTTTTATTCTTTTCCCCTCTATTTATTATTTCATCGCCACAGATATTATTATTTGAATATGACCCTCCTTTCTAACAAGCTGGTGATGTTAATATCGGTTTTTTCTTTTGAGTCAAATGATAATTATGTATTTAAAATTCAGTTCATGTAACGCATGGATAATTTGTGAGGTCATCAACGAAATTTAATCTCATACACACACACACAACAAAGGAGAGGGAGAAAGCGAAAGAGGGAGGGAAAGAAAGAGGAAGAACGAGACACAAGAATGAGAGAGAAAGAAAGAAAAATAAAGAAAGAGAACGAGAGAGAGAGGGAGAGACAAAGAGAGATGCAGAGGGAGAAATGAAGAGACAAAGAGAAAAAGACAATGAGAAGAAAAAGCGAGAGAAAATAGGGAATAAGAGAGAGAGAGAGTGAAAAAAAGAGAGAGGAAGACAAAGAGAAAAGAGAGACAGACAGACAGACAGAGAGGACGAGAGAAAGCGAAACAGACAGAGAGAGAGAGAGAGAGAGAGGGAGAGAAAGAAAGAGAGAAAGAAAAGAGAGAGGATCCAGCACACGGCGCAAACCATTACTTTTAATCTTTTTTTGTCTATCAAGGAACATCACAGGAGCATTAATTATATATATTGAAAGGGATGAGTACTACGGTCCTGCAGTCTGAAATTTAAAGCCAAGGTAATCATTTTCCAATCTTCCTCCAGCACTTCAATAACCTCTTTATTTCCAACCATGTAAATCTCAGCATTAAAATTGCTTTGATTTTGTAAATTGTAATTTTGTTTCATTTCATTCTTTCTCAGTGTTCAAGGGTATAATGTGTTTTCATGAAAATTTCAGTGGTAGATGTCAACAGTATAACATTATCACGCATGCTAAGTGTTGAATGTTTAATGAATGTTTACATTGTTTCAAAACAACCAAAACACTTCCAACGAAATTAACCAAGCGGATGCATTGCGAAACCTGCAATAGATACAACATCTAACTTTAATGAACTGATCCACAAAGAACCCAGTGCTTGCAAAAAAACAGACAATAAGTATTATGGGTCTATTCTTCAAACGAACAAACTGTCATATCAGTGCACTTGGCATCTCTTTGAAGTTTGTCAGATTTTAATTTTGATTCCCATCCCATTTCAGGACAAAGTCAAGTAACTGCGCAATTATTACGGTGTCAATGATCCCTAAGCCCATAGGTGAAGTGCAGAGCCATTAGAATGTTACTGTCAACACGGAAGTAAATGAAGTACGTTTTTTCAAGATAATGTCGACCCTTAGTAAATCCGAGTTTTCCAAATTTAGCATGGCTTTCTTTAACCACTTTATCTTGCAAACTTTTCAGTATTCTCTCATATATATGCAAGGAGACTGCTTCATATCTATTCTTAAAATAGGTAACAGGTAAGGTGCATGTACGCTATACAAGGATGACGTCATCAATACAGGTAATTCACGTCATTATTTAGGGCCTACTCAATAGCAAAAAAGTTTTAGCGTCGAGATTTCACCATTTCTCGCTGGCCATGCTTCTGTTATTCTTGGACATTTGCGATATACTCCAATCAAACTTCATGATTATTTCTCACTCTCAAATTGGTAAAGCTCCTCGTGTACACGTAACTCATTGTTGCCAATTTTAATATTATAAGGTTATGAAGCAATGTCTAGGCATAGTAGTGCAATTTAAACGAGAAAACAGTTGTTTTTTTAATCAGAACAAAATCGTTAAAAAAAACATGCCAAATTTCGAAACACGGATGTATCAAGGGACAAAGTTATCTTGAAAAACCGTAGTTCAATTCATTTCCGTGGGGAGTATAAGTTAAAAAGACAGCTGATAGAACATAATTATGGCTCTTTCATTATTTCAAGTCTAATAGAAATGAAATACATATACTTTTTAGAATTTGATCTCAAAAACTTAGCAATTTCAAATTTTGGCAAAGCGGTTAAGTGACACCCAGAAAACTCCGTAAGCCTATCCTATCGGCCAGATGCCCAGTGTTGTATAAAATAAGTTTCCACATTAATTATATATCAATGTGTCGACTGCAAAAATTAGATTTATGATTCTTGTCTTAGTTTACGGTCAAAAACTACAATATGCCTCATGACTTTTTACAACTTTTTATTATAATGAGTTTTACACTAATAAAATTATCTGATAAATTGTGGATGTGATGGTGCAGCAGGTGAACAATCCTTTTCAGTTTGTTTGTCCGCGTCCACCTGGTGCTCCTTTGTGGTCTGCTCTATGTGCCATTTAGCCTCCATTATTTTGATTACGTGTCATGCTTCTATTCTTTTTATTTGACTCGTAAAACTTCAAAAAGTGACTCAAATGGTTTTCAAAGGCGTCGGATTTCTTGGAACAACCTAGTTGCTGGGCATAAAACCTGAAGAGCCGTTATCTCATTTTCTGAACTCAACCTTGGAGATAATTCAGCTACATGTAGTTTTGTATCTACTGCAGAAATCCCAAGCTTTGAAACTGGCACTCACTTTAACAGGCAGCGGAGACAAATAAAGTTTGCCACGAGGAATGCGAGGAATCAAAATAACAGCTGCTTCAGAACAGCGTTTCGTAATTGATTTTGTTAATACAACGGGATATAAAAGGATGCAGATTGTCTAAAAAATGTAAACACACTTTGAATAAATATTAATACAATATCCAAGATTCACGAGGACATAAAATGAGTAATTATTTGAATTATTGCATCGGTTCGAACTGATAGCCGTTCTGGGTCAGACACTGATGATAACTCAATTAATAGAATTGCAAACAGCATTAAGCAATTCATTCGTGGATAGCTTTTGAGACACTCTATAATTATAATATTTATTTAAAGCTTTAAGTGCTTAGTATCCTGGGGTGGGATTCTTTATTTTGCCAAGCTTCCCTGAAACTCGTTTCGACGACCATAAAATTAATTTTCCTGGCAATCCTGATTACGAGTATATTTTCTTGTCGCTATAACATATCTTATGGTAAGCAGCCCTCTTGGACAAGTTCCATGTCCCTACTCTAGCAGTGAAACTAAACAAACGGTTAAATATGTTTAAATATTTGTAAACACACACTGGGTTTTGAAGATCTGAACTCAGTCAGGCCGTAGAATACTCGTTCTGATGTGTTTACACTGGAGCATTTCCAAGAACGCCTATACGTACTAAGCAACACGTGATTCATTTATGTTCCCCAAAGTTGGAAATACATGTAATCAGAGCTGTACTTGTGCCGACTCTGCAGAAGTATATTAAGCCCAGACCACTCTCCGAGGTGCTAGTTTACAGGGTCGCCATTCTATCTCTCCCAGACCACTCTCCGAGGTGCTAGTTTACAGGGTCGCCATTCTATTTCTCCCAAAGAGAGATTATAAAAATCGGAAAGCCGCGGTATGTTGGCCGTTTATGCTTACCGTCAAATATAATTTTCTTTTTTGTTTCATCTGTTCTCAATACCTTTGTGTCCAGACTAATAAAGACAGTAGTAATGTGCGAGGAAATGAGAATGTGATGAAGGAAGAAGGAAAGAGCTGAACAGGTTGTGTGAGCCTTGCAACTTAAAACTAGAGTTGGGGTGCCTCTACATCTATGGCCGGCATGCGTGTTGGCATGGGAAGGAGATGGGTGACAATTGAAGACTAAGGCAAAAAATTGGGAGAGAGGTCTTGTAGAGGTGTGAACATTTTTGCCTTATCTTCTGGGGACAAGGGTAGACTCATCAATGACCCTCAAGGTGGGGGAGGGGGGGGGTGGATAGGCACGATCAGAGGATTGACCAATAGGCAAAAGGAGCAATGGTAGGGAGAAAGATAATGTTTTATTAAATTGTGCAGTCTTTGCAGCACCAAGGATGCTCCATGGAAATAAGGAGGTAGCTAAGAATGAGGAGATCTTGCCTCATGCCTGTGTTCATTATTGTTTGGAGCCACAAATGAGCGCCTTTTAACCCTAAACAAGTCTCCATTAGGCCCATGCCCCAAGTACGTTATAAAAAAAAATTCTATTGATTTACCATTCATACTAGTCATTTTCGTGCATCTCACAAACATTTAGTTTATGTTAATGAAGTATTGTGCTGTATTCCAAAGCTCTCACTCTGTGTCATCAATGAATGTCAGATTTTAGGAGATAGGTCTTAAAACAAATATCACAATCAGATAAAATTCGACGTGCACAGCCCGACTGTCAATTATCTTAATTCAATGAAATATTTTATTAGAGTCTGTAAAAAATAAATGAAGCGGTTTTAAAGCGGTAAAATCTCACAGAGATAATTGATTTTCACTATCTAGGCCCGGTATGGAAATTCACCCATGGCTGGTAAAACAGTTGCACATATCGCCAATACCGTCAAATACAGATGTAATAAAGTTTTTCAAAACTCTGAATGACCAAATTTCCACCACAAAATAATCACAACAAGCCAGTTATGTTGTGATCTTAGTACACATAGTTAGACTGCCACTAGAAATAATAACAGCAACATTCTCTTCATAACCACAATGGTCCGATGTTTTCATTTTCTAATACTTTTGGTCTTATTTTTAGTAGTAATTGGTCGCTGTGACGAAGAAGCACCGCTGAAGAGGTACAAGGGCTCCTTGAGTCGGAGCCTACATCTTGTGCTATCGACCATCATCAATGGGCACCACAGGTCGCCGACCTTGCAGCCTGACGTAAAACAGTCCATCACGCCAGGGGTCGAGGGCAACTGTAGGGGCAGGCTCAGGCAGGCTCAAGGGGAAGAAATGAAACTGGTAAAATTCGGAACTCTCAATGCCTGGTACCAATGTCTTGATCTTTCCCTGCAGCCATTGCGGGATGTTCCCTGTCTGTCGTCGTTAGAGATGGGTCCGCCCGCAGGTAACGTTGTGACCCCCTCCGCCCATTTATTTTTTTACAACTACAATGAGCCCCCCCCCCCCTACTTTGCTATGAATCTTCATTCACCACCACTTATCATCATCTTAAAATTGATATCAAGGACAGAATTCTGAAATAACAGAAAAACGTCTGAAACGATAACAAAGATGAAGAAAACAACTTCATCTCGAAATTGCAAACACTAAGATGGTGTAACAAAACAGATTACTCATTAAAAAAAATAACAACCACAAACACAGTGTGTGTGCGTTTTCAGCGATTAACTACGAACACAGAGTGTGCGTTTTCAGTTCCATAGTTTAATTTCAGTTTTTGTTCTTGGCCTTAGGAAACACATCAAATTATAAATCATGGGAAATCCAGGTAACAAAAAACGCTTTTCATAACAACAAAGCTGCTGAATATCATATCAATTTCGAATGGCTACACAGGATTGGCTGAACGAAAAAGTAGGACAAAGCCTGGAAGGCGGGCAGGAGAACGAAATGAATCATGGGATTAAATTTATTATAATACATAATAAAACTCATTATTCTTTTGCAATCTCCAAGCAGTTTTCTGTTCTGTTGACATAAATTTTTGGAATAGCAAGTCTTTCAACCAACTTTCCCTGGCTATTAAAAGAACATCTTGCCGTATTTCGTCCACTGCTTAATTAGGAAAACCTGATAGAACTCTTATTGCGACCAAATGAAAAATAAAAAGACAGGAAGACAAAGCAAAGCTGAGGGAACAAAAAGAAAAAAAACATGAAAAAAAAACAGCAATTACAAATATTAAGCTCTCCATAGAGAACCTTTGTGATATATGACAAATTGCAGAGCTTTCACTGTCGTCATGTGTATGGGGTAATGCATATTATTTTTGTAAGTGTCTCTAACAGAACCATATATTATCGTCCTGGAAAATTTTGACAAAAACAATGCGATTAATATAGGCCTACGTCATTCATTTCAGAGTTGTGTTTCCATGTGAAGACACTGGATCAAGCAAAGAAATTGGGGTTCCAGGAAAAAACCTAAATTTTAAGATTTGACAACATGAAAACCTAGTTATTTTGTTGCACAAGGCCAAATCCAAAACAAAGTTCAACTCCGAATAACAATATTCTCACAAAATGAGATGAACAAGATTCTCTTTTCATTTTATTATCGGAACAGAAAATCAGTTACGAGAATTTCCTCGTGGGGCAAAAGCCTGTAATTCAATTACATGCTTTCCGTCTAACAATTGGTTTTGTGAAAGGCACTCACATCTTGGTAGCATGAATCTATCTGAACCGTTTCTACAATGTAAAAAGAGAAGCACAAACCGTTGTAACAGTATGTCATACTGTTTATGGGTTGACACCTTTAGGAATCAGTTCAGATGTACTTCGGTAGGGACAGTTTCCAAGTGATTAACTCTTTGATTACTATAATTAATTCCACTTCTAGAATACACTTCGTCAGTTATAATTATAGTACTTCACTTGCAATTCTTTTCTTTTGGGCTGGCCTCACTGCATCGGAAACATAAATAAAATGTCTGTGAAAAGGAGAAAAATTGAGAAATGATATTAAGACACTGTCTCAAAAGCCCATATGCTGTTCTACTTAGTAGAACAGCATATGGGCGACGAAAGCAGACCCAACACATAGGCATAATATGGTCCTGCTGAGTCCAGATTTTGTTCCGATATATTGGCCAAAAGTATACAAAGAGTTAAGGTCGAAGAAATACATGTACATCTTTTGCTGATTTTGATTAAATAACACGGACTCAAAGTAGCTGTCCTTGCAGAAGCACTTCTATTATTTTGTTATCTGTTTATAGCAGTTGGACAGAGGAGAATCATGCAATGCAATAAAATACTCATTTCATGCTTATGTACAAATTAATGATGACATTTCTCCACCTTGCAATGGGGATCGTGCAGTGATGTCTCTTAAAATAATGTCAACTTCTTATTCACTCTGTTATCTAGTCTTTGTTTCCATTGCCCTTTTCATTATTGTTTTCGCACTTTTCTTCATCTGTTAACCTTTCACGGGTGCACCATGCAGAATGATCATTTCTTTCGTCGTTGGAAACCTGGGTCACCTCACCCCATCATTTGTGAGGTCAGTGACAGATCAGTTTGGTCGCCCCAGAGCCTTATTCCCAAATTCATGACTTCGAGTTGGTCTGGGTTTCTGCATGTTCCATTGGCAAAGGAGACAATCAGGAGGTACACTGTGTAGGCTCCAACCTAGGAGTGCCATGTTTCTGAATACATGTATCCTTCACGGATTGTAAATAATTTTGATGACTTCTTTTTCACTACGTTTTTACTTGATCTGCTCCGGCACGAGTTGTTCATTGTTATCATTTAGGTTTTGTTTCCATTGTTAATGCCAATTTCTAAAAATACACATTTCGACTGGGAGGCTGATTTGCTTGGGGACACCTGCTACTTTTTAACGAGGGCCATCGCATTCATTATCCTGGCTGCCACATAAAGCAAATATCCAAAACAACAATGGGTTTCTGCGGCAGGGATCTGGAAAAATTTTATCCGGTGTCCCTCTGGACACTTGGGTTTTTGCACACGTCAAACAATAATCTGACAAATCAAATGTGACATAAATAGAGTTGGAAAGGAGCACTGCCAATCATTTCCTTCGAGAATGAATGGAACCAAATTACTGCTCTAATTGAACATTATATATAAGAAAATTTGCTGCGCGCTGAAACTTTGAGATGCAGACAATGACGTCATATTTTATTACTGCTTTGATATTACTTTATAATCGGTATGCCAGAATCAGCGTTGGGCTGCAGACACAATTGCTCACAATCTTTGTTCTTCCTACCCATAATTATTCTCTACCACCCCCCCCCCTTTCCTCCTTTTTGCAAGAATTCAGATTTAGAACACAAAGAAATGCGATGGCCCTTGTATTCGGTCCTGCCCTCTTGTGCTACGGCTCTCTCTCTAATTCTTTGCACGCTCGTTATGGGCATAATCACATCAGATCATGCCAGGTCGCATAAAAAAAAAAGGGGGGGGGGGCGGGGGGGGGGGGGTCCTGAAATCGAGTTTTGGGCTCGAATATTGATTCTTGCTTTTGTCGATTTTTGGAAGGTTCAACCATTTCTATTTACGTTTTTTGATACTCATTTGACCTAGCTAAGCCTTTTTCCATAAAAAAAAAAACAAGACTTTCATGGGAGAGGGTCGAGTAAAATATTCGCTTCCAATTGAAGGAAATACGCTATAGTTGCCAGTTCATTAGACAATGAAACGCCATTTCTGGCTGTTTGTGGTATCGGGTCCGTTATATTGGAATCGCCCACTTGTATGTATGACCTAGAACGGCCAGGAATGTATTGAGACATTTGATAAACATTCAAGACACTTTTTTTCAGCCAAAAAGACTTCGCAAATTTTCAAACGCGTTTTTCTCAAACTTACTTTTTTTTACGTTAATTTCCCAACTACTTCTTTTATATTTCGTTGGATTTCGATGAAACGTGCACTATAGCATCTTTATATTGTGTACTAAAAAGATTAGTATCCACGTTTGAGTATCTCTCATAGTTTATGAGAAATCTATCATTTTTGTGGTGAAAAAGCAAGAAAAATGCTCACGCGCTATATACCATTTTCAGAATGTCTTAGAAAAACATCTATCAAAGATATCCAAATAAAAATATTAAAATTTCTTTATTATGTTTTGAAATATAAGCATGGAGGCGAAATTCAAGATGGCGGCGTTACCATGGCAACCAATAAGTCCAGGTAGTTTTTGTATACTTTTCTCCCCTAATTTGGACATGCTGAATTCAAATATGGAAGTTAAAATTGCCTACTCTGTGTGGTTTAGAATATCACTCTCAGGACCCGTCCCCCCTTAAACATTCTGATCAAATTTCCCTGGCCAGTGTGAAGATAATCTCCAAAGCACTGTCTCTATGGACTGTTGGGAATCGCTCATTTGCAATTGTCAGCTATTTTCTTCATAAATTCAATGTTATGAATAAAGGTTGAAGAACAATATGGCATGTTTCATGCTAGAGCAGAATCAGTGTTTGCTACAGAAGCAAATAGGCCTCATTTGGATGTCAATTAATAAAAATACAACAAAATAACAAAATAATAAATGTTATAATAATATTCCCCATTGTGGTTGAAGAAGACAGAAGAAGTAATGAGAACATCTGAACCAGTTATCATAATTATTATTTTCGTTAAATCATGATAGCGGTAGCTCTTTGGCTTGCAGTCATGGTTTTCAATGCTATGTGAGTTCTGCAAATCTTGAACGCGAAGATTTTTTTTTTCAGTTTGAGTTTGCGTTTAATGGCGTGTCAGCACGATAACGGCCATTTTGCGCCCTTCGCGTATTTTTTTTCTAGCACTTTACTATAGCTTGTTTGTCTGCAAACCTTTAAGGCAAAAGAAAGTTACATCAGGAATAGAGTGCTGTCTCCAGGCAATATCACCACTAAGGTCCATTAACGAGGATATTCCTGAGGTATGCCAAGAGCATGGTTATTGTCGTAATTCTTCACTTTACACTAGATAACCTAGTCAACTTCGACATATCATAATAGGCCTTCAAACGGTTTAACCTTTCAAAAGCGGATTTCATTTCGTCTATGAAGTGATCATTCCGCCTAATTAGTGACACCAATGATACAGACTAGTGTGAGCTTCCACAATGGGGTGGACTTACGATTTCACCAGACCAGCTGCTTTAGTTTAAAAATAATATTATCTTCCACTATTCTGTATTTATTCCACGAGGTTTAGCTTCTTATTGACACGAACTGTTGGCTAATTACTTTACCAGCATAGCTCTTGTTAACTTACATTTTTTCTGTTTTTCAGTCTGTAAATTCTTCACTTTACACGAGGTGACCAAGTCAACTTTAGACATATCAAGAGCATTCACAGGGTTTGATTCTTTCATTTCGTCTACGGAGCGATCATTCCTCTAATGTAGTATTGGTAATAGATACTAACATGAGCTTCCTCAACGAGGTGGAGTTTCTTCCCCAGATGAGATGCTCTAGTTAAAAAAAATATTTGAAAAATTTAATATTATGTTCCACTTTTCTGTGTCTGTTCCACGAGGTTTTGCTTCTTATTGACCCAAACGATAGGCGAAATACGTCACCACCAGCATTGTTGTTGTTAACTTATTATCTCTTCTGTTTTTCGTTGTTTTCCCACTTTCTCTCTTGTCTTCCTCATCTTATTCTTAATTTACTCTTTTTATTCGATTTCTTCTCCTCTTCCTTGCTCCTCCCTTCCAATTCAGCGCCTTCCCCTACGTTCTTTGTCAGTCTCCTGACTCATAATATGACTTGATATACCCAACATATGAACCCAAAGCGCGGCCAAGTCAATCAATTCACCAGGTCATATTTATGTTATCTCACTTAGCAGGGTTCCTCAGCAACAATCTTCTCTGTCACGTTTGCCCTCTAGGGGTCGATGAGACAGATAGAAGGAATGTGCACACAACGGGAGGGGAGGGATGAACGGGGGAGGGGGAGGGGAACTCTTTGTTGGCCATTTCAGCTTCTCCTTACGCACGTGGAGGTCTTGCCTTGCGATAAAACGAGGCTTCCCTTCTGTGCTGCGGTAAATGAAAACTTTGTAGAGTTTGTTCATAGGATCTTCAAGGGCTTCGTGCCTGTAAGGCGGAGGTTTTCAATACATTTGTGCACGAACCCCTTGGTCCAATAAAATCCTTCTGATGATCCATTTTCATCTATTCCCCCACATTTTCTCTGAAAATAGTCTTGTGTCTGATTATATTTACAGATGGGCCCTGCAAAGGCCGATTGTTGATTACGAATAACTATCAAAACTGCCATATCCATGTTAAAGGGTGTTGTTTTAGTGCATACAGATAAACACTTGTTAAAAGCGTTTGCCATCTTCTCAATCATCTGCGCAACTTCTTCCGCAAACCTTCAGGTTAGAAATGCCAAAACTCAGGCAGAAATAAATCCTACTCCAAATAGTTATGAAACTTTCTTTACCGTCAGCATAAAGCTGTTTCGAAAAAAAATTCACTATTGCTTCAATTCTGAAGTCTGAGGATCAAGAGGGTACTCGGTTGTTTTCTCCTAAACATTAAATATAATTCACATACTTATTTTTTTTTCTCTTTACTGCAGCAAATTAACTTTGGGACTGCATGTTAAAAAAAAAATGTTTCAACCTCTATTTGTCTACAACAATAAAATAAGGAGAATACAGGAACTGAACACGCACAGGACAGAAATGGGCACCCACTTTGGATTAAAGCATATCACATATCAGTAAACATCGTCTTAATTTGAAACACACAACCTTTTGGTCAGAGCCGTCTTAAAATCACTGTGGGTCCTTGGGCAGGTGTGGGATTTTCTTTCCCCAGTTCAAAAAACAATGTAAATTTGTATGGATGGGATCCCCTAAACCCTTCGGGCTCCCGAGCCATTGCCCGGTGTGCCCATGCGTTAAGACGGCTCTGCTGTCGGTGCCCACACACATCTGTTGATTGACAAAATTAATAACAAAACGAGAACTGCATGAAAGACAACAACTAGGTCTTGGGTCTTGGCTAAGTTGGTAATGGCGATCTCTTTTGTACATCAAATGGGAAATGAATGCAAGCAAATTTAAATTTCTGGTGAGCCAGTGTGAATGAAAATGAAATATACCAATATAAACAACATAAAAATGTTAGAATCTCCAAGAGGAAACAACACTAGAGAAGTTAAAATACTCGTAAAATTCAATCTTTAAAAGTTGAGGGGACAATGCACCGTTACTGTATGTAGCATGGGATACTCCATCAGGCATGCGCGGCTGATATTCGGTAAATTATTCATTTTATAAAATAATTTCAAAATAACAGATTCAAACAAAACAATGAGTCGTTATTGTTGTCGGTAATATAAATAATTTTCGTCAACCTCTTTTTTTTTTAAAAATGATTTTACATAGACATTCAACTGTCCAAGGGTAGTGTTTATAAGTGTTTTACAAGGAATTAACTTGACCTCATAGTAAAACAAAGAAATTCCTGAGGAAAATGGAGCCACGCTGGGCACGAAAAAAATGGAAACTGTATCCAGGGATGAATCCAAAAACAGCCAAAAGGAGACAAACGGCGAACATTTCTTACGCAAATTACAGCGCATTTGCAATATTATTATCAGACTGTGAAAATGATAAACATATTAAATGGAATGTATCATTTAAGTTTATGATTAAGGTATGTTCATCTGGAAGGCGACAAAAAGCAAAGTAATGTGACCCATTTTTTGAAAGGGAAGTGGGAATGAAGTGGATACACATTGGCGTTGACGTAGACACAACAGGGCTGAGAATGTCTCTTCTCTATCAAAACTATGGACATCAGTTACACTTAAATTTTATTCCTCCCTAAAGTTCAGCCGTTACTAATCTTCGCCTAATTTGTGTACCGTTCATAACGGAACAACAATAAAATAGTGTAATGATATTTCACAAGTAAAGAAATAGAACTGTTCACGTCATTGCCACGCAGCATATCTCTACCATACAATTCTGGGTCTGTGTTAACAAATGGCACTCTTAATACTTGCAGACACTATTCAGACAACGTGAAAATACTCCCAGGCCGGGATAATGTGGTTCTTTCAATGTAATCTCATGGCTCACTTTCTGTAATGTTCACCCATTTTGTGTGGCCACAACAAGATAATACACTCATTGTTCATAAACTTTCATCAGTCTGAGTCAGCCAGGATCATACTCAACAAACATTCAAACTCAGAACAGCCTATTCTGTCCTTGAGTTATAGAGTTTATGCAATGCCAAAAGAAATTTACAAAAAAAAAATAAAGGAACACACGTTTACAACCTGGCTGTACACCACACAACAATTTTTTGTATGTAAAAATGCTTCACATTTTCTTTGCAGATATTGATTTTCCCAAAGCATATTAGACACGCCGACCCCCCCCCCCCCCAAGACTTTTCTGCAAGAAAGAAAGCAGCAAGAATGCCAGGATACGATTCATAATTTGTATCTTAGATGATTGTCATGATTACTATCCATTTCGTTCTCGTCTTTTCATAACGTGCCATTCAAATGCATTCATACGTATGAACGCAGTTCCGAGAGTGCAATTCGTTTCGTCCTGGTATTCATTCATTCTATGGGCCTTCTTAATGGAGATTTCCAACGAGGAAGTGACACAATCTGCCAGTCCACTGTGCGACCGTTATTTGTTGTGAACATGTGTGATCTACCCATTTTGAACTGTTACACGTTCACAAAAGCACAGCCACGAAGAATTTTGTCTCAAGATTGCACCATCACACGCATTATATACCAGTAAATTATGCTTTGGCAGCTGCTCTTTACAGACAAAACCTTCCAACATGATGATAAAGACTAGAGGCTGTTGCTGTTTAACCATCTTCTCAGACTGGTGGTCCAGCTCAGTGAACAGAAAATTATGTGTGATGCACAGTCATTGAAGAAGAACTCCAACTAAATTACAACACTGATGTTAAAAAATGTTCGTCATAAAAACAATATTAGTGACTGGCAACGTTATAACTTTTTCCACATGAAAGTAAGACCTTTTCAAGTCCGTGGAGGTTTAACACTGGTGCTCCTTATGTTGATCCGCACACCCCTTCACTAAACAAAAATTTATCTCTTAAAGGGACTGTTATGCTCGACGCATTAAAGAGACACCGCTCCCTCTTTTTTCCAAATGTTAATATAAGCGTGCTTATAGTTCTGAATTTTCTCTTTTCCCCAATTGTCCACATGATCTATATGGGGCAGCAAAGGCAGCAGTTACATTGGCACTGAACTGTGTGAATAAATATTAACTATAGCCAAACGTGGGGACTCAAGTTTTTTTATTACTTCGAAATGCTCATTTGTAGGCCACACTTCAATGGGCACAAATATACGGTTAGTCAGAATCAGAAAATTGTCTTAATCAGGCCGTCAGGGTTCGTTTAATTCATCATGGCGGCATTTCCCATGTCCAGCCATATTATCAATGCTATAACAAGAGTTTTGGCGGTAGTAAAGTCACTGACTATCAGAAAGCTTTCAGTCGAGCACTGTCGACATTGTCTCTGCTGTTTTCTTTAGCTCTACAGGAGTCTGACGAGCACGGTATCACTTCTGTATTAGAGCTCGTCCCTTGCTTGTCGTTGTTGTTAGTAGTTTCCTCCTTCACAGACACTGTGGCCATACGGCTGGACAAGTTAGCATCACACGAGCACTTCCCATCTCTAACAGTGTCAGATGGATCAATGTGTAACGTGGAAACCCCTTTGTCTTTGGGTGAGGAAAAGGCGCTGCTCCGCTGTGACACACGTGTGTTGACGCCACACGCCGCCGAGGACACACCCAACGAGGGGCCAGTATGTCCTTTGATATGTTGTTGACTATTGGTCGCCTCCTTTTGTTGTTGTTCTGCTCTTTCCTCGCTGACTTTACTGAGTTTATGGTGAGCGAAAGAGATGCCATTTAAGTCCTTAGGAGCGAAGTTAAACGAGAATCGTTTGCCGCCAGGACTTTTCAGGATGTGAATGTCCGTGGGCGGAGGTGTTGGTGGGCGTCCTCTGTTGGCTCTGAACATATCTTCGGGGCAGGTATTGGCTCGTCGACGAGGGGAGGGTGGGATTAAGAAAGAATCGGATTCTTCATCATCAGCATTTTCACTGTCTGTTCCGTCTTCTCCAGTGACTCTGATCTCTGGAACAGCGGATATACAAATGTGGAGTCCCACAGGGTCAGAGTTGGCCCGTGGTCGCTTGGTCTCGTCCACACACAGGTACTGGGGGCTGGATCTCGGGTCACTGCTTCTGGCCTGCTGTCTTTCTGGGCATGGAAGGACGTCAGCCTCGTCACACTCCGCCATGGTGATTTTAGGAATTACCAATTTGTTTCTGTGGATGAAATTTGGAAAGAAAACAATGCGAGTCAGCTTACAGAAGATTAAGTTCCAAAAGGACACACTCTATATGTTGTTCACGTGGTAGGATGAAGAAAACACTGGAAAAGGTCAGTGTGCCACCACTAACACCTTTTTTTGTGTGACATGGGTTAAAAAAAACAAAACAGCATGAAACTGAAGCGTTTTCTACAATGCACGTTCGTGAGTTTCGCTACGCAATGTTTTCCCATAGCTTTGGGGATATTTAAGTGAAATTAATAAGTTCCAGCGAGTTATAGCTTTAAGGACATTCTTTCACAGACACTCTAATTGCACGTACAAACTAAATCCCATGAAGAAACCCGCCAATATTTGACATAATGAGGCCATTTCCCGCCTTTCTCTGATCTAATATATTGCACAGCAATGTCTGGGTGAACAGGCTCTTTAAATATAGAAATATAGCAGCCAAGACCGCCGAGATGAATTACGAATGTAATTCTAAGCTGCGAATGCCACCCAGAAATACACAGCTCGAGGTTTTACGAGAGTGGCGCTACCATGAGATGGAAAAAATAAAGCGTATTTTATGGTAGAGTAGCTTCACATGTTTCAGCTTGACAAGAATGTCAGTGATTGAAGTTATAGACTTTTAGTTCCTAAGGTGGCACGCCATTTCATATAACACAATTTCAACAGATAATTTGGCATTCAAATGTAATGACAACTCCATAACGATTCTTTGCTACAGTGTGCATTTTCTTGTTTGAAATTCCCGCTCTTCCAACATGAACACACTGGACAGAGGATATAGCTACAGTATAATTATATACAATACTATAATTATGTTTCCAATATTGTTGCAGCACTTGAATTTACTTCAACTTTCAACCGGCTGTGAGCGTAACTCCTCAATTTTATCCTGAAGGATTACTGCATTTTATTACAAACTGTTGCTTTATTATCATAGGCCCTCTGTCTCTTTACCTTGCACAATATGAAAATTGTTTAATTTCCCTGATAAATATGCTATTTCAGTCTCAACTCTCATAGAAAATTCCATTCAACACAATACTACTGAGATTAGCTTGATAAATAAAGGCGTTCAGTAAATGGATGAGTCGCACACGGAAAAAATAGCAACATGTCCACCCATTTTCGTATTCGTCTTTCCTGGAGAGCTGTCAACAGAAATGCGACCCCTGCTTTACGTGTGACATGGAAATTAAAGATCATGCGACCAAAATAATTACTATTCTCTAGCTGGAAATAAGGGAGTGAACAGTTGAAAGAAAATCGATACATCAAGCCCTAAGTTGGCTCCAAACAAAAGGCGGTGCGGCTTGATAAGTCAAGGTGAATAACGATGCCGAAGCTTAATAATTGTTTATTTCCAACTAAGTTTCACGTTGCAGATTTTAGTTTAGCTCTAAATAATGAAATAATGAAATAATGAATTATTTAGACAACGTTTAAATCTAACCCGTGGGTTAACAACCTTCGGCAATATTGGTCCTCCGTTAGATATTAGACATTAGAGTTTGGTCATTGGTAGCCTGGGCAACTTTGATAGCATAGTCCTTCACATGACAGCTGAAAGGACCTGGCAAGAAAGCTTAGATCTGGTGTTGTCATAGCTATTATGACGAGGTCATCGTTCACTACAGTAGGCCATATCCCCCTGGGTCAAGAGGTTCTCACAGTCATATCATATAAACAAACACTGAACTTTAGACCACCACGTTTGCAATATGGTTGATTTTACGATTTAAAAAAAAAAAAGGTACAGGCTGATGTAATTTTCCTTCTCTTCCATTCAAATTTTGAGGACATTTGAGTGCCTTAATTGATTATGCTTCCGTCAGTTTTACACCGGACTGAACATTATTTACACATTTAGACATGTAATTTCGAAGAGGTACTGGAGCAAAATCTCTTACACAGTACTATAGTCTTAAGATAATTTGAAATTCCCATTTTCCTGGCAAATATTACCAATAATTCTAGAAGGCAGAGGAGGTGACGAGGTGGGTTTAACTAAAGGGACGCAACAGTTTGTGCTGATTATTTGTGTTTAGATGACTAGTTAAGTACAGATCGGCCAATGTGCAAAAACTCAACGCAGTACTTCGGAATATAATTCTACACTGAAAAGAATGGTCCTGTGATAGACTTTTGCAATATTCATGAGCTGCAAGCATGGAAACGCGAAGGAGAAAAATTAGACCGATATAGTTATAGGTTCGACTGACAGTCATCCTGCGAACAGGCAAATCCTTTCACGTGTATTCCTAATTAAAATGCCAACTTATTAAGTCGAGAAATTGCATAAACTTATACCAAGCCATCATTAAATGATGCGGCGAGTGCAAGAGAAATATGCCTATATCGAGCAAGATGTCACGGCGATATGAAAAAGAACAAAGATTTGAAGAGGAACAAGTATTGGGAACACAATCATCTGTGAGGAATTACACGCAATAAACATGTAGATAACTTTGCTTAAACAAACAGGTGTTAATGTTCTTGTTGTGCGTTCCAAATACAATAGAGTACTGAAGATAAACGGGTGTTAAGACAGGTGTTGAATGACTGTCAGATTTTTGGGATTTGTCTACTATTCTACTGTTCCAAGCCATGCTGGGACCCTACAGGTTTTCTGTAGTTAAAAAAATATAGCCAATATCATATAACACTGTGGTCAAAAGAAGCACACATAAAATGCTTTACTCCACTCCTCGCCAACAGACAATCATGCTATTATCAGGCAGGTGTCTTGTGATTGCTCGTCAACAGACATCTAAAAGTACTAGGAACTTGACCGAATACTGCGAACACTCTGCAGAGTTGTGTTGTTGCAAACTTCAGCAAATTTAATAGTCGTGGTGCTCTTTCAATTATTGTCTTTTTACCCCACTGCCTTGTTCTGATTGTTTTATGAGTAATTAAGGAACAGAAGTATGTTAACAATGTGAAGAGCGAACAATTTCTCATGTCGCTATGTCTTAGGTGTAATATTTTCTATCTACTTTTATGTCTTTTAATTGGTAGCAATGGGATAAACTTTTGAGGTTGCTTATAAAGTGGAAGAGTCACCAGTCCAACTGGTACAGGCATTTTAATCCACGGGCAGGTACTGGCGAAGACGCACACAATCATAACAATAAAGGGAACTTGACTTGTTTTCACAGGGATTTTTATAACAGATGCTATTTAGTACTCTCCGCATAATCTGTCAGTTTTTCTTACTGATATCTATAGTAAAAGCAAAATTTACTACCAAATTTCGTAGAGATTTACGTGGTGTTACTTAATATTATTAAATTTTTCTGTCTGTACCCTGAGGTCATAATGATCTAGAAGTTATGAAATGTTAAAAAAAACAAAACTGTCTTCACCCTCTTTATCATCTTTTGTACTCGAGTTGACAACACACCAGTCAAAGGCCTGATAAGATTCTGGCCTAGTCGTACACAGCTAACAGCAACTACTTCCTAATCCTACAGAATAGCTTCAGTTGTTTGGTTTTGAATTCATTATCAACACCTTTGTCCATGGATACAGAATCCTTCTGATAATATTTGGCCTTGCAGCAGGCCCGAACTGCAGCAACGTCATACGACGTTTGGCACCCACAAAACTGACGAATGATTGTGCGCTGGATATGAAAGGCAAAAAAACCTTATGATAAATGCTTTATAGAGCAAAGTAAACAGTTTTATCTTTTTCTTGTATGGCATTCTTCTGAACGGCGACAAGATGCTTCCCGAATTAGTCCAGACAAATTTTGTCCCTCAAGCAACAACCATTTAATAACAACGACAATGACAGTAATAAACACAATAGTGATGATGAGAATAATTCCGCACCAATAGGGAGAATTGCTTAATTTGGAAGTCGCCGAGGAGTTTTGAAATCACTCCAAGACAAATCGTTCTTTTGTTTTTCTTCCATTAAGTTCTTTTAGTTCTTGTCATTTTCGTTTCACTTTGCTATAGTTTCTGTTTTTCCGGACACTTTTTTAGTTCCTCATGCGAATGTTTGCCTTGTGATATACCACTCTATCTCTCACTATCTTGTGGTTTTTCGTTCTTCTCTGTTTCTTCCTGGACCCATGACAGCTAAATTATTATGGTCCACGGCATTCTGTGCCTACAAACACATAAAAATGGATTCATCAATTCAACTGCTTACTTATAGTGCATAAACGTGTCAGTAATTCCAACGTTAGTAATCGTGAGATCTAGATGAAGAAAGATTATGTACATCATTATAATCCCTGCACCCATCGAGAGTAAGAGGAAATAAATAAATTACTATACAGTACAAAATAAAACCGAGAAGGGCGTAACAGATGGACTACACACAATCAATTATTATAGAGCAGATAAGCCTTGGAAGAAAATGAAGAAAAGCAACAGATGATCTCTAGATTGAAAAACAGAGAGAGAGAGAGAGAGAAAGAGAGAGAGAGAGAGAGAGAGAGAGAGAGAGAGAGAGAGAGAGAGAGAGACAGACAGACAGACAGACAGACAGACAGACAGACAGACAGACAGACAGACAAACAGACAGACAGACAGACAAACAGACAGACAGACAGTTACAGCTAGACAGCCAGATAGTTAGTCAGACAGACAGACAGACAGACAGACATGACAAGTGAAATTTCCAAAAAGAGCAGACACGGCGGAATGATCAAAACCAAGGACAGAGTGAGAGAAAATTAAAGCCCGGCAGACCAAGAGGAAGAAATCTGGCATATAAGGGCGAAGGAACGGACGAAGTCCAAATAATCTTCAGAGGAATAAAGGGGCAAAGTAATCACTTGGTTTAATTTAGCGCTAGTTGAGCACAGGGGAATATCAGAGTTCGCAGTCTAGCGCGGGATCTCACCTCGTTTCTTTCCTTGCGGTTCACCTTTTTAATTTGCTGTTAGCAGTTCACTTATTCTGATTTTCCACATCGACTCGTTTTTAATTTATTTTTCAATGGAGCATGCTTTTCTTTTCTTTCTTTTTTTCCTCTTCTTCTTCATGTATTTTCTTTTCAGATGGTGTAGTCTTTCTTTTCCTAGGGATATTCTTTTAACTTTTTCATCCACCCGTTTCCAAGCGCTTTTTCCCCTTGAAATGCCATTTCTGTTTCACTATCTTTTGCATTTCCTTCTTCACTTTTCTCTTGCCCTTGATATCCATCCCTTTTTTATGTCGCAATTCATCTTTTACTATTTGAGTGAAGCGTAAAGGAAACAGGGGAAAAAATACGTTATTGAAAAGATAACTGATTTTAGCGTCATTCAGTTTCCCCTGTTTTATCAGAGAGAATGAATGTAACTGCCACAGTGTTAAACACATGGAGACAAAAAACTTCGCTGCAACGGAACAAAGAACTGTTCAAATGTAACTTGCACTGGTTGGACCCCTGTACCATGCCACACTAACAGAAAAAAAGGTTAGAAAAAAAGAGGGTGGAGCATTCAGCTGACTGAAAACTGTTCTGTAGTCAACCAACGCAAAAGGCTTGCCAAACATTATGGTCGTTGGGCCAAAGTTCGGATGGCAAAAACAGTTTACCCAGGGAGAGGTGAAATAATATTTAATTTTACCGAAATGTACTCCCCTGAGGTATTCAGTGACGGAGAGGGAGAGAAAACGTTATTTCAACAAAAACAAAAAAAAGAATCAGCTTAGAGGCGCACGTCAATCTTTTTCTGTTTTTTTCATTTTGATTATCTTTGAAGACTAGTAAACTTTAATGAAAATAATAGCGCTTTCATCATTGAACATGTTATACTCAGCTTTTTGTAGGCACACATGGGGATGAATAGTGAGCCGTTTAGTGCAAACACGTTTGAAGCCACTAGTCGCTAAGCAGCATGCCGCCACCTTCAATATTAAAGTATCCTTCACGTGTTAGCTCTCCAGCCTCCCATAGTGTACGATAATAGAAATGACCGTAACAAACCTATCCCAGCGCTTCAGGACAAAGCGTTCGTTTCATTTTGTTCTATAATTTATTGTCTTGTTATCTGTGCCTTCCATTGGAGCTCAGTCAAATATCCCAGTGCAAATGCATGAAGATACCGTTTCTATACAGTCATTCTTGCTTTAGACCAAGAAGAGGGGAAAAGGGGGAGGAGGGGGAATGTATGGAAACAGGCTGGAAGAGGGGGGGGGGGTGAAGTATTCCTGGGTCATCAATTGGTCAATAAATGACATACAGGCAGTGCAAAGTTCTATAATGCAATCGTCCAGCCAATCAAAACATAGGTACGTTATGTTTCAGTAAAAAGTGAGACTTTGCGAATGGATCTTCCTTTTTGTTGGGTGATTGAAGAATGAGTCAGTAAATCACATTCGGAAGGTCTTCCGCCCGTCCGCGCCAGTCAAGAAAACACAACTACCCCAGCCCCTTTTCGCCTGATTAGTCAATCTGACTACCGCCCATTGATACAAACTGACTAGACCCTCACGCTCCCAGGTCCATCTGACCATTCCAATGCAGGTTGTTTAAGCTTAATTATCTTAATCATACTATGTTAACTTTTTGGTAAGTGGCGCGGACGGGGGGAAGACCTCCCTCACATTCAATGAAATCTTACCACTGACTATAAACATAGAGTATAAACTATAAAATAAATGCACGGATCATTAAACAAGTAGGTCTAGCACTAAAGTGACTATACAGGTCCATTCCAAAGCAAACACTCTGTATCCTGTTGCCCCTCATTATGTACTATGTTTACTGAATGCCTAAAACGGACATATTATTTTTACGTCTTTAGACTTTACTGTGGCGCAGTGGAGCTTACCAACTACCGTTCCTTTAGGAGGAGATACCTTGGTATTATACATTATTAGAAAGTGTCAAACTCTCACTGAATCGCTGTAGAAAATGTTACCGTATTAGTATTTTAGTTCTTTATATATATATATAAAAAAGCAACACCATTTCAAATTGGCAATCGTCATTCACGAAACTGCTATCCCCTAATGTATGTGCCGAACTAATTAATAACATCTAACACATACAAGCAATATTTTGTGAAAGTGGATGCCAGTTTAGAAGTTGACACAAAGTCAACACTTGAACAAATATTCCATTTTTGTTTGTAAATTATCAGTCTGTTACTTTCACATTAATTTTCATACACACTTCATATCCAGGAATCTAAATCAATGGCACAATGAATAAAAGATAAATAATTATAATATTTTGTAAAACCAACTTACGAAGCCATTGCCATACTAAAATCCGAGTGTAAGAAATAAAGGCAGCACAGCGATCTAAGCCCGACACAATATATGACTACATGTGGCACGTTTCAGGTCACACCTAGTTGAACTGTGCTCAGAACTGGAGCTCTGTTCTATTTGATCTTACTCAGTTACCAAGGTGGGGACTGGGGACTTGTGTCACTAACTACACGCCGTCTTTCATTTAACCCTTCACGCTTATCAACACAGCACTGTGAGAAGTGGCAGAATAATATTCGCCCACGTGATTTAAATTATCAGTGTGTCAATTTTTTTCCTTCCCGTTCTATACATAGAAAGAATGAGGCGAGCAGTGCGGATGAATCACGACAACCACACCGACCCCTCCCTCTCCCCGTCTTAGTTTGTACTTTCACATGATAAGCGTGTACGTAAAGATCGGTATAAACATCAATCGCTTATCTTGTAAAAAACAAAAACGAATATTCACATTCACGCTTATCGTGTATAAACAGAAACAAACAAACCATGCAAATGTTTTAACTTAATTTCATCCACAAAATCACTGTGTCCATCTCAGTTTAAGCTGTGACGGGCATCGAGGGTTGACGGAGATAGAAAGGGAAAACAAAGGGGGGGGGGTGCGAGGGTCACAAAAGTGCAGAGGAGGCGATATTAAAATTTACAGTATTAAAATTAATCGCAATGGGTGGGAAGTCGGAAACAGCCCTTTTCTAAAACCCTGCTTGAATCTTCTTGTCCTCCTGTCATAGATTTCTTGTATTTCTGTGCTCCCATTTTGTTGTGATCAGTTGTTACCACTGAACCATGACATTTACTGCAATGGGTGGAGGTCCCTGCGAGAGTGACTCAACAGCTTGACAAAAGCGCCTTTTTGGAAGCCAACCTTTTTTTTTTTTAAAAATTCTTTTATAGTTCGAGTCTATCCCATAACTCCTACAAACATTCTTTTCTTCGTCACCACCTGCCTACAATAAATAAATACATGCAGTTGTATTGAGTGCACTCGACTCATTTATCAAATCTTATTTCCCCACTACAAAACATGTCACACGATACTGGTATGATGAAAAGGTTCTCAGTGTGTAATGAGAGATGGTGGTAAAGGCACCACTTTGGTAATGCTTAGACAGGATAAAAAAAAAAGCGAGACACGGCCAACAGAAACAAGAGAGGAGGAATGAGACAGAAGAAAGGTATACAGTGAAAAGTAAATTGTATGTAAATTGCTGGCGATGGTGAATTGTCAGGCAATTGACATAAAACATATTATACTCTTGGAAATGAGAGTGCCACTATAATTATTCTCGGCTGGAGGCCACACAAATTATATACCTGTGATATGAATTTATACGTGCCAAGACATTATTTTGTACAGGTTCTTAGTTCACTGGCTCTGCAATCAGCATAGTATACGGTCTCATCCTAATGCAAGAAATCAAAGGCCATGTCACTGTAAATGCAAATTGAGGGGATTAGAATTAGAAGGGGTCTAACATTATGCTTTCAGGAAAATGCCATTCGCCATTGACTGAAATGCAAAGTAAACATAATATATCATGGAACAGGAATGCCGGTGTATGCAACAATTCAACATTTTTAGATTTAAAATAATTATGTTTACCAGCAAGGCAAAAGAAAGCGAATGAATGTCTATGTCGATCACGATATGTGAGTGTGTGTGTGTGTGTATGTATGTGAGTGGGAGAAAGAGGCAGAGAGACAGAGAGAATGAAAGACAGAGTGATAGAGAGAAAGAGAGAGGGAAGAGGAAGAGAAAAAGGAAGAGAGAGAGAGAGAGAGAGAGAGAGAGAGAGAAATATGAGTTAGAAACCCATGTCTTGTCTGGCCTGTAGACACAAGATCGTGACAATTATTAATCGTTTACGAATGATTTACTAATGAATGTCACACGATTCAGTTATGGAAATGTAATTGCTTGAATAATCCGTCCTCGCGTAGGGAACCCATTGTCTGTCTAGCTATAAGACATAAGATTTAGGTGACGGTTCTCCACACTGCCGCCCTGGGGTGGATCATAATGCTGAAATATGATAGATAGCACTCACAGAAATACCTGTGTGGTTTGTGGGTGTATTTTGAAGGCTAGAATAGAGGCCAGGCACGTAAACCTACAGATATATTCTCCTATATGTGCAGACTTCTACAGACGAATGATGTTAGGAAGATAACGTTTTTACCTGACCTGTCCAGATGGGATTAACGATAACTTATCCATCCCTTCAGCTGCCTGTTATCATCACAATGGGGCAACTATGTTGATGTTTCATGGAGACTTGCGAGGTTTCTATTGCATGGCATTTGAGGCGCGGCTAATTTGCGCCACAACTTTGCTTGCCATCAGGTGGATCGATTGTCCATTACATATTGTCATCCCGTGACCATAAGCAGTGTAATTATTCAGTACGGATCATTAATCATTGTCATATTCATTATCAAAGCAGTCATTTTCTTTAAGTGAACACAGTTATTGACAGTAATGTTAGCATTCATTTTGTCCCAGTTACAAGAAACGTGTATTGCTGTACAATATCGTGTTGACATTTGAAAATTTCAAAATCAATAAAACAAACCGAGTGCCTTCTCAAGTGCCTCTTGTTTTTCACAGAACTAATCACACACTTTCAAAATACAAATACAAAAGCGGCTTTATGTATTTTGTACGTCACAAGAGGAAAATACCTATCTTTCCTCCGCTTGTTCTCAAAACAATCAACAAAAATGCAGTAGATCGAATGAGAACTTTTTGTTCTTTTCTTAATTGATGACACTTATAATTCTGCCGTCCATGTGCTTGTCACCATGCTATGAAATGCCATGTCTTTATATTTTGCTTTCATACACACAATAACAATTGCATTAGGCTACAGCGTGACAGCTCTGTACAGTGTGTTTATCTGTACGGCCACGGATCGTCATAACAATGTACGGGACAGGGTGACATGAGAAAATAATATTCTGACTCGGATTTCGTTGTTTAAGTCATTTAGATCTAAGCCGTGACGCTAAACTAGGCGCTTACGTTTTCATTCTGTAATCTGGCAGAAGAGGATAAAAGCGGTTATGAAGAAGTATTCAGAAGCTGACAATGCTAATCCTGTACGTGTATATCAGTAAATAACAGATTCCTTCCGAGATTTACTTCAAAAGTGCTCTCATCCCCTATCTCAAACTATGTGATCTTGGACTCTGAAGCCGTATCGTGGCATGGCAAGCATAACGTGACCTTAGTTCTTGTTTGTTCCAACTCCACAACTGGGAAATTCGACGTTAAACGTTTGCAGCTTTAGGATTATAACAAGGAGTTAGGATAACTCGGAACTGCCAAAACGGCTTGATAATTGCTGCAATGCATTTCAAACAAGTGTCAAAGTGTATCTCAAGTTTTTCAGAAAATGGAGATAGAACAAACAAAAACGTAGGTGGCGATAATTCTGCCGCGTTTTGGAAAATGCCTATAATTGCCACCAACAAAAATTTTGCAATAGATGCAAAAAAAAAAAAGTTCATCTTGCTCTTCGTTCCATTCTATGTTTGTTTTCAATTTTGTGGCCACCTAAAGGAACTATCTGTAGTGTAACATTATAACCTAGACAGAAAAAAGCAACAACAAAGAACCATTCATTTCATTCTACAAAATGCTGCTAAAGGGTGGAATTAACCTAGCCCGGCATATACGATCCTTTTCATAATCATCCCGGAACATTGTCAAAGACTTGCTCACATGTCGCACAATTTGAAATAATACAGTTACTTGTACTTTGTAGACTAATATATTGTTAAAAGCAGTAACATCTACAATCCTTTCCCTCACAAGTGAGAAGTGGAAGAATACTGGCCAATATAACCGATCAAACAACACCACAGTGTTTTTATCTTTGAAATTCATGTGCATAATGGTTAAGCAAAAAGAGCTTTGTTCTTCTCGAGATATGGCAGGTAAAGTAGCCCTTTTGTATTAACAGAATGTCTATTTTTATAATAATATGAAGTTAGTTGTTTGAAAAAGATTGAAAAACCTTTTTTTTTTTTACTTCACACAGCAATGTAAAAACATGTTTTCGCCATTGTTAGCGCCAATCAATAAGTAGATGATTGCATGAAAAGGTTGTCGTATTATTTTGAAAACCTAAGTGGCCATTGCAGGTTGTTATTATTGTACTGTTATTAAAATTTCTCAGATAATTCATTCTCCTTCATTGATCTTTGAATAGCTTGAGGTCGTCATGACATTCCCAGGAAATGGCTATCGTGACAGTGGCATCTCCTTGGGCGTTTATTCTTTCATTCAAGCCGTCTTCATTTCCCTCGTGTTATATTCGTTCTCATTTTTAATTTTTCGATTGTCTATCTCTCTCTGTTTATTTCTTTATTTAGTTGATTAATTAATTCATTCATTAACTTATTTTCGCATTTACTTATATTAGGTAGGCCCTAGGCTTCGGTCCTGGACGTTTTTCTTCTTTCTCTTTTCCTGGTCTCAACTTCCCTCTTTCATTCCCTCTATTCAAAAACCCATCCTCACTCTCACTGCCATTCGTCCTTCTGTCGCCACGGTCACCGGTATTAATGTTTAGTTATCAAACTCCATGACTGGTTTCCAAGAAACGATAATAATTAAAATAACGACAGATAGGGTCACAAAATCATGCCCGTAACACCAAGTAGGCGTGAACTAATACAGAAAAGCATTAATAATTAACGCCTACACTAATTACAATCACTGTTTCATCCGCGAGGCGTGAGCCAGAGATGTATATGTGACAGACAAAATATTGTAGAATCCAGATTACAAGTATATGACAGATAATAAATAATTATATTAAGTCTTATTCCCTAAAATGTACTTAGATATAAATATATATATTATGTATTTTACATCTTTTGTCCACAAGATAATGAGAGATGTTTTTCAATGTGGTAAATAATTCTCGTGAGAAAACTTTTTTTTACTGCAGGAAAATGGTCTGGTCAAGCCACAAGAATACCTGTTTATGCACAATGCTGATCACTACAAAGAGACAATTGTCATCTGAAACTACAATACCAGCCTTGCCAAAAAGAAAAACTCACATTGAATGGTAGATACGCAAAGAAAGCCTTCCCACAGACGTTATAGCAAAGGACAGTACATCATAATAAACTGAGTGCAGGAATGGGACAGTAGATAGACTGTCCACAGAGTTGCCACCCAGATCATTACACGGTGACAAATATCAGTTTATTTTCCAGTCGCTTGCACAACGGAATAACCCACAGGACCATGCCACAGGAAGTTATTTCCTCATTTGTTGATTTTATACCCGCCAAAGGAATCAGAACAAATACGGAACTGAAACTTGTCAGGAAAAATGCACTCGAGAGTTCCAGTTGACGGGGTGTAGAGTTGTCGCCCCCTGCCGTATAAAATTGCACGAGGAAAAACTGGCTGTTCCCTCTCCCAACAGTTTAATTGAAAGCAAAGACCGCCAAGAATCAATAGCCATCGATAAATAGTCCCCATCACATTCACCTCGCTGGGAAAGAAGGTTGAAATAGTGAGAAAATCGAGACAGGGCCGGAGGGCTTAGATTTGGAGGCGGACAAGGAAAAGAAATAGAGAGAGAAAGGGGTGTGTGGGTGTGATGATGAAAGGGTGGAGATGTATTGATTTGGGGGGTTTTATCCACAGCATTGGCAAGGAAACTCTCTGTATCGGCGTTTGGTTGTTCCAAAAACTACACAAATGTGTCCGACTTTTACACTTTCTGTAGAAAAGGCTTTAATGCCACGGGGTGGGTCAGCAGTGTCTAAAATGGCTGGTTACAGACTGAACAAACTTCACCCTAAAATCAGAAGAAAGCTTGTCGAAGAGATAAAAAGTCCTGTTAAAACTTTTGATTAAGGTCTTTAAGTCTTGTGTGGATGCTGGCTATGACACAGAAAACCAGTTATTGAGTGAGAAAAAGAGTTTGATGTTAGGATTTTTTTTTTTAGGAGAATGAGGCACTCGTGTGAGAGTAAAGGAATGCCAAGATTAAAGGGAAAAGAGGGGGAGGCTGGCCATCATTACATAATATATGGCGACACTTCACAAAACAGTTCTAGTGAAAAGAAGTCCATGGGAAATCTAGTGCATAAGAGGTTCTACTGTGCCTACAGCCGTGTATGGACGCAATGTAATATTACCATGACTTTTAATCAGGATAAATATAAAAGTGAATACGATCAGAAAATTTTTGTTTCATGACGAATAAAATAGGTTGAAATCTGACTTATCCTCCGTGTTTAACACGAATTAAAATATTACAATATGTGCTCCCACCCAAAAGAATTCACGATTTATAATTTTTTGATACAAACAGATGTACCTAAACAAAGGAAGGAAAAAAAAGACTATTTTCTTTATTATCTTTAATGTTTACGTTTGGCTGCATAATAAAGCTATTATCAACGCGTAGATTAAACGGGATGGCAAAGCAAGGCTCATCACTCAGGCACGGTGAGATGTGTAGACAAAATATTTAATGTTGATTCCAAGCTAGGCAATATTAGTTCTTGTATGATTCATTCTTCCGTTGATCGTGCTGCCCTAATATAGCAGGTTCTAATTCTTCTTCTTCATAAGCATCAAGATCTACATACACACGCGCACGTACATCAGTACTTTTACTGTCTTTCTGGCAAATAATTATTACTTATCCCCCCCCCCCCTCCCTTTAACCCACAATCAACTTTCCAGCCCGACATACGTGTGATATCGAGAGCCAAGGTCTCACTCCTATTACAATTTCTGCGCCCCTGTGTTAATTCAGCCCAAATACCTCAAACGTCAACAATCAGTCGAGTAGTCGTGATAGTTTTTAAACAGTCGGGGAGGCTCAGGGAGACTACGCATCAGTTATTGCTTTGTCGTTTTCCAAGTCAACAAGGCACAGAGAAGTGATTGATCTGTGTAAAATTCTGGGTGACAGAATCACAGCTCCGTGAGTGCTGCATTAATCTGGCTTTGGCTCGCTTGGCTCGCTAGTAATGCGCCTGGATTCAGTTTGTTTTCGCGTTGGTGATAACTGTAATGGTTACTATGATGGTGATGATGGCGTGGGCGTGGGTGTGGTGATGTAATGGTGGTTGTGTGGGTTGGTTATTGTGACTATTGATGTTGTGGTGATGTTGGTGTGGTTGTAGGGATTAGGGGTGATGTAACAGTAGTAGATGGTGTGGGTGTGGTTACTGAAGTTGATGTGATGATAGTGATGTGGATGGTCTGGCTGTGGTTTCTCAAGGTGATGTGATGATAGTGATGTGGGTGGTGTGGGTGTGGGGATTATGGGTGAAGCGATGATAGTGATGTGCATGATGTGGGTTTGGTTGTGGGGGTTAGGGATGAAGTGATGATAGTGGTGTGGATGGTGTGGGTGCGAATGTGAGGATTACGATAGTGGTGTGGGTATGGAATTGTAGGGACTAGGGGTGAGTGATGATATGGTGTAGATGGAGTGGATCTGGTTGTTGTGGGGACTAGGCATGGTGTGATGATTGTGGTGTGAGTGTAGTTGTCCACTGTGTGGATGATGTGGTTGTGGTTGTGGGGACTAGGGGTGATGTGGTGATAGTGGTGTGGATGGTATTGGGACTAGGGGTGATGTGATGATAGCAGTATGGGTGGTAAGGGTATAGCTGTGGGAATAAGTGTGAAATGATGATAATGGTGTGGATGGTGTAAGTATGGGTGTGGTCACTAAAGGTGATGACCCTGTCGATAGTGTGAGTGTGGGGGATTTTAAAGCCTACTCCTGCGGAGAGCTACTTCGGCCTTCCGCTAAGGGTTTGGAATGGTAAACAAACGAATTTTAATGAGTAAACAATTTGTTGGAGTAAACAATAAAAGCTATAAAATTTAACAGTCACAATCAATTTGTTTTCATTGTAAGGCAGCAGGGTATTCCTGTGTTCTAATTTTAACGGCGAATACGTCGAACAGTTTAAATCAGCTGGCAGGAAAAGTTGGCGTCACGGGTCAGATGCTTATGAAAGAAAGGGATCGGGTGCTAGCGGTCGGCGACACAACACTAACTCAAAAAAAAAAAAACCCACAAAAAAACTTCCCCACCATTAAAATTTTGGAGCCTGAAAATGTAAAAAAGAACCTTTTGCAAGGTGACAGGAAGGCATTTCCAAAACTTTATGTAAATCCGAGTTGTGTGAATCAGTATTTTATCCCAACACACAGACAGCTACAGACATATACATATTCGTTTTATTTACATAGAAATCGAGGCTCATTTATTATATATATGAGACATGCATGTTGACAAAGAAATGCACTGCACATACAGTACCATTACGGTTTTTCCCACATTCTATTCAGATAACTCAAAATGATAACCGTATTTTTGGAGTTTTTGGTGGCAGTGGTGATAATTCTGACCATCATTTATTATTGATGTGTAATGGTGGCAGAGATCGGTAAAATACATTGTATATTGCCACTACCGCTTTCCACCATAGGTTATCCAACTATCTTCCGACGATGACGTGGTGTCCCCTGTGGAGGTCACAGTGGCAATGCTGATAAATAAATCTGAGTGAGGCGTGAACTATGGTGGTGACGGTTTCCAGGGTAATTCTGAAATCTCGCAGAGGAAAGAATAACTCGTGCGTCTCGACTATGTGGCAACACCAACTTGCTAGTTGTCACTTACGACACTCTGGAATTGAATTACCGAAGGGGAAAATTAAACCCGCGAGGCGCATTCTGTGGGAGTGGTTACACCCTTGGGAGAGAGCGACATGAAGGGAGGAAGTCGTGGGAGGGTGTGGGGATGACGAGATTTATTTTATATTCATACTGCGGTGGACGTCAGTCTCAAGGGAACCGTTTCTATGAGAGGGACAATTTGATATAGAGCTATGCCAGCTGGTACTGAAAAGAAGGCGTAAGTAAGAAAATTTCTTGCTGGTCGATGAAATGAGTTAATTCCTATCCTGCGGTGGCACGTGTAATGCTTTGAATTTCATTTTCAATAATGATATTTTTGGGGGGGGATTTTTTTTGCCTTAAATAATAATGTTTCTTCGGTAAACCGACTTGCTGTAAGATGAACAATTTGTTACATGATTATGTTGCTGGGAATCCTTTAAAAACAAATCGAAGACTTCGGTTCGGTTCACGCTGAGCAAATGAATGATAACGCAACGAGAGTCTGGGATGGGAGGCGGGCAGTCCTAGACAATAGCAGATCATGGGAGAACTCTTGCAGGGGTTGAGGGGGTGGGGGAGGGGAAGAGATACAGTGTAATAATAATATGTTGAAGTTCGAGGTCGGACTGGGATGCGGGCGGGGACAAAAGATAGAAAGAGCGAACGAGGAAACGACAAAACGTCAAGGCACCCGAGGACCCTTCATTGCTACAATTCAACATTTCGACAATACAGGAGCTGCAAATTGGGTTTTTCGTTGTAATAGGAAGAAGGGAACTGATAAAAAAGGAGAAAACGGATCTGAAAGTCTAAAAGATATTCTAATGACTTGGCCTGAGGGCTCCAACAAACACAAAACCATCAGGAATGAACATCTTTAACGAGACATTGGCAACAGACTGAGGTAAAAATAACATTACGAAATACAAACAAGAAAAGACGACCAGACTAATATTTGGTCAGCGCAACAGACAGACTGATATTAAGATTTATACAGGTTGTGAAAAAAGCGACAAAAAAACGAGAAATTGATGCACTTTAATCTGTAGACAGATTGAGAAAGTTAATAACAGGTATAAGAGCGGAAATACGTACATGTAGACAGACATGCAGGCAGACAGACAGACAGACAGATAGATAGATAGATAGATAGATAGATAGATAGATAGATAGATAGATAGATAGATAGATAGATAGATAGATAGATAGATAGATAGATAGATAGATAGATGCTGGTCTAGAGGCAAGGTGCTCTTCTCTCATGCCGAAGGTACCAGGTTCGAATCCCGGTCGATGCAGGCATGTTGGAATTTTGGGACTTTTCTCATATATTCCTGTCCCTGATCATACGATCGAGCACCAAGTCTTCTCGGATAAGGTCGAAAAACTCGGAGGGCCCGTGTGCACGTTAAAAATATCTTGGCAGTTGGAAATCGAGAAGAGCAGGCCGAATAGGCCGCGGCCAGACCAAAATTAAATAAAATTTATACCGACCACTCCCCGCCCACCCCCAAAAGAACGAAACCACCGACCGGCGCTGCACTGTGGCGACGACACGTCTGCTCCGGCTGTAACTGGGCTGCAATGGCACTTAGACAATTTTCCCAAATGGGATTAAAGAGGTATAAAAATACAAAATAGATAGATAGATAGATAGATAGATAGATAGATAGATAGATAGATAGATAGATAGATAGATAGATAGATAGATAGATAGATAGATATAGATAGATAGATAGATAGATATAGATAGATAGATAGATAGATAGATAGATAGATAGATAGATAGATAGATAGATAGATAGATAGATAGATAGATAGATAGATAGATAGATAGATAGATAGATAGATAGATGAGTAAGTAGATTAAATAACGTTTGGATTGCTCACATTCGTCTGCTTTTTTCATATGATTCACGTGTAATTTCCACAGCTTAAATTGAAAAATAATCACTGTCACCGGGTATTTTCCACCAAGAATTACTGTCCCCGATGGTTTGACAGTTCGATTTATCGACCATCTTAAATATCCTAGAACGAATATCGACTTGGATTTGATCGATATAGACAAACCAATCGATATCAGCAGCATGATGTCTCTAGACAGCCCTGGAGATGAACATTAAACTTCAAAAATTAAAGTAAAACAAATCTTGAGCCGCTATTCAAGTCTATCTCTGTCTGCAATCACATGAATGAAATTTCCGTATCGATCGGCTACGCCCAGGGCAAACAATTTGGAACTTGTTTTGCATTTTGCACTTAATTCACAAATTTGATATTCCATTTCTATTCCCCTGTCTTTTTCTTTAGCAGCCACCAAAATCGACCTCCATCTATTCCATGTATGTTTATTTTTGTTCCAAGCTGGTTTGTTTAACCTCCTCTGTTTTTACTGCTCCGCCACCCTCCACCCCCCCCCCCTTTCCGCCATTATATTTTTCCTCTTATGTCTTTACATCATTTGCATTTTAGAAGAGTTTCCGCTTTTTAAAAAAAAATTTCAAATGAAGCCTTCAAGCCATGTCTCGGATATGGCATTATTGTCAAACGCGTTCGGCTTGGACTCTCTCATTTCAACCATTTTCTCTGTTCTCTAAGAGGTGGAAGGTGCCTCTATTGGTGTTTGATGCAAACGCGTCTGGAGAGAAGAACCGATCAAACGGTTCAATTGTCTGACCTTAAAGAGACACGAAAATCTCACTACAGATGCCAGCTGCTGACTGCACGAAGAATTTGCATTTCGCATGCCTTTTCTGGCCTGACTTTGTCATATCACAAAACCAGACGGTTGGCATTCTGTGCTAATTTATATCTTTTGTGGTATTGTTATAGAAGTATTACAACAACAAAACAAAGCAAAAACAACAAAACGTTCTTTCCTTTCCTCTGTATTGAGATAGTATTTGTTATACCATGCACTAGTAATGTTATAGCTTAGACCTAAGTTGAAAATGATAATGTTCTCTTGTCATAATTTAGCATTTATATGTAGTTTGTAAACTGTACTAAGAGCAGCATAATAATATAGTATTATAATAATATAGTGTACTGTGATCATATAATAATATTATATCGTGCAACCTCATATCAAACTCAAACATTTGCTCTTGGCCATTCATACGCATACGTTACACATACCATACCCCACATATAGATATTATCTCCAATTTGTTCCTCACTGCCTTAACTAAACGGGTTGGCATTTTATCACCTCCCGCTCCTCCCCTCCCTTTTTCCTCACTTTCAATTTAGTCATTTGTTCACTCAATCACATCGAATATCAAATTCAGATCTTCTGTAAAATTTTCAAGACAGAATTTGTTCGATGAAAGACACTGGTACACGCCCACATTGTACAACACAACACCGTGAAACACTTGATGGACATTTTGAATAGGAACATATCCTACAAGGTCTAAAAATAATCAACTGAATGAACACATCCAACAATGTCACAATACACAGATCAGTCCCTCAGTCAGCGAAACAGCCAGCAAATCAGGTCAGTGAACAAAGATAATCGGTGAACTCATCTATCGATTACCAGATAGTAATAACAATATCATATTTCACCCAGCAGAATTTCATTATCATTCCTTCCTTTCACAAACACATTAACAATAATTTATGCTGGAATCCAATACTGAACTGCTTGCTACGAATACTGTACCGTGAGTGCTTCTACAACCGGTAGCAACCTACATGTTGTATTAATAAAACAAACCCTGACTAGCGAATAAGGACAGCTCGTGCGGAGAAGTTGTCTGGAATAAATAGATATTGAGAATGCTGTACCATTCAATCATTTATCGAGGTGTACATTTGGAAAGGCCAAACCTGGAGCTATCTATGAAAAATTAATATTTTTTTCAGTTATGGCGATGTAGGCTACATCACTAACTCACTGTACGAATCAACCTTAGCAAGACACCACTTTAAATTCAATATCAGTTTTGAGATTATTATGTTTCAGATGTTGCGACCCCTCTACCTCGAGTAAATTATTTCCTTCATTATTATTAATACAAACGATGAAAAACTTGCTGAGCAGCTCATGACAAGATCTCATTTTCTCCGCATTTTCAAATTTTCTAACCAACATCAGGTATATTTTGAGTGTATCAGTCCTGACTCAAGTTTGTCGATTGATGAACCTTCGTTCTCCGGAGGCATTTGTAATTTGCTTCACAATGATTTTAATGTATTCGTGAAGTTCACCTAAACCATGGTCAACGAGTCTTTTACATTGTATTCACAGTAAAAAGGAAAATGAAATTGTTAGTTTCAAGACGGCATACTGATATACTAATAGGCCTAGTTTTACCATTTTAGGGCACTAAAATATGAAATTACGTCAGATTATACCCATTATCTGTTCTCTGTGTCACAGCCAACCCAGACACTAAGTAAAGAAGCGAGAAATTAGTTTGTTTTTTTTTCTTTTTAGTATCCGCGTTAGATTAGGCAGCAGATGTTCAAGCTGAAGCTGTTTGACAAGTTCAGGCCGCTGACAGAAATTGCTGACTTAAAAAAAAAAAAGTTTTGGGAGTACTTTAATGCACAGCTTGGGTCGTATCTGATCTCGTACACAGGTTTAAACATAGATTATCTTTATTTTGTGTGCATATGATTTTTTTTAGTCGATTTTCATTTTGCAAGTCTATATGCACATGTTCAAGCTACTCTTGTGTTAATAACCCCTGAAAATGTTGGTCCCATGGTAGTATGTGCGTAGTGTATCATCGCCCCTGAAAATGTTGGTCCCATGGTAGTATGTGCGTAGTGTATCATCGTCCCTGAAAATGTTGGTCCCATGATAATATGTGTGCAGTTTTTCATTGTCCCTGAAAATGTTGGTCCCATGATTATGTGTGCAGTGTATCATTGTCCCTGAAAATGTTGGTCCCATGATAATATGTGTGTAGTGTATCATTGTCCCTGAAAATGTTGGTCCCATGTCTGTATGCTTGTGTTCAAACTAACCATAGTGTAGTGAACCATGAAGAGGTATTCTAGACCAGGAAGGGCCACTATCTGAAGAAAACTTCGGAAATATTTTGTTTCGGAAATATTTTGTTTCAGAAACAGGATGAAATTTTTTTTTTTTCAGTTTACACTCTGCTGATCAAACGCATCTTGTATACACTGAATTAGTACTTTTTCGCCACATCAACAGACTCACTAGTTTTGGAAATTTCGCGATGGAAGCTACTATATTCGTCACTATACATCTTTGGATATATTTAAAAGTAGGATTGGTCCTTCTTACCCTGGTCAGACAATGAAACTGTCGAGGGTCTCAATTACACGGATCCCATGAGAATAATTTCACAAATTTTTCTGACTCGCATCGTGCGAGCTAGCACTGGTATCCGCAAAACTATACACGCACAACTATTAATTTATAAACACTGATGTCCTGGTTGTTATTTCCTTGTACAATACACAGTCAATTTTTAGAAAACTGAGGAGTTTGGAATGTTAAGATTAATACAAACTGTATGCAGAGACTCGGTTTCATGTACAGTTTAATTGACAGTATCAGACATGAGTCGTACGGGGAAATTCGGTTTGGTTCTTGGGTAATTTTTCGCCATCCCTATTGTCTGCAGCTACACGCTTAAGGCGACAAACGTATTTCATACGGTAGGGCACTTTCTCTCATTTGGTAATTTTTTTTTCATCCTTAAGACCACCAGAATCATTTCTGAGAGCGTCCATGGCGTAACCTTCCTTAACTTATTTATCACTTAGAGGCTTAAATTAACAATTTTTAAGTGTATTTAATATCGTAAACATTGCAATATCAGTTGAGGTGAGTACTTACAAACACACTGTAAAATTAATGTTGTTGACACTGCAAACTTCCTTGTTAAGCACTTTGTTATAACTGATGATAATGGGAATGTTGATTTAGTTGCCAAGCTAATGATGCCCGGTATAAATATTTGTTTCTATTTTGAGAATAATGGCAGACTGTTTGCTCTACTAACATTGCGGCAACTGATACTGATATTGTTTGTTCTGATGACAATAGCATTGGTAGTCAGAGTTCTTAGTGACTAAATGAGTTATGTGTGTTGCGCTTTATGCCTTTGTTGGGGATGCTTCTCTTGTAGTATATTACTGTAACCGCCAGGGAACGAGCGATCGCTGCCCGAAACAGAATTATTGTCGACAATTGGTTTCCAGTCAGCTCATGAAATGTGTAACGTGCTCTTTGTTGTCAGGGAACTCCAAAACGCTGGCAGCCATAACAGCGAGATTATCGCATGGAACAAGATCGCACAAATTATGCATGAGCACTCACTCCAGCCATCAAGATCCACGTACCGGCACTGAATGAGTTCTGTTTTTTTTTTGTTGTTGTGATGAAAATACTGTATTCCCACAGCGACTAGATAATCAAAGGGACAACTATGAACGCGGTGGTTAATGGGAGGTCATAAAAAAATATGTGCGCTGGACAAACACGAGTTAGTGCAGGTAGAGCTGTAACCTGTGGGTCGATAATTTCATAGGATGAACAATCTGAAAAACAGAGTCAGGGATAAGATAAGGGTAATTACCAACCTTGGTCTGTGTGTGTGTGAGAGAGAGAGAGAGAGTCAGAGCGAGCGAGAGAGAGAGAGAGAGAGAGAGAGAGAGAGAGTGAGAGAGAGAGAGAGAGAGAGAAAGAGAGAGAGAGAGAAAGAGAAATACAAAATGGCATGTGACAAAGAAAGATAGTTTGGATGAAGTAGCTTTTCAGTGCGTACAGGTGTGTGTGTGAACAATAAATTAGAAGGAAACGCTGCTTGATATGACCAGGTCTCTGATGTTAGGTTGAACACAAGGATAAGGATATCTCCAGCAAACCCACAAAAACATGAAAAGATAACATCAAAGACATCAACTAGAGTAAATGGCCAACAATTTCTAAAACTGTTGATAACAACGAAAACATGCAGTAATGTGGTGTGGGCTTATAATTATTATTCGCTTGTCTATCAATATGAGAAAAGTAAAATAGAAAACTGAGCTCCTCATGCCTACACAGAAAGACATGCCAAACACATTGTAACATACATACGAGTACTTCACCACGCAGGTATACGTGCCTGGCATTGGTGATAATGAACTCCCATCTACAGCTTTATTGGACATCCATACATAATAGATATGTCGAAAATGACAGTAACACAATGGTTTACTTTCCCAGCTACACAATAATTTTAAATGTCTACTGTAGATAGAGGACAGTGTACTACGGTGCATTACGAGTACAATAGCAGTGCCCCTTTGTATCACTGGTGAAAATGGTGGCGGTAGGTGGCGTGGGGAGGAAACGCAATAGAGAGTAAGAGCGGTGGGGTGTTCAAAAAACAAATAACAGAATTTCAAAACAATATTGGTGCAGATCATGAACGAATGGCTTTTAATAAAACACAAGGATATCCCCGCCCAATCTTTCTACTTTTTGTTTGTTTATTTTTTTTTTTCATAAACATGCGAGCAAAGCAATAATGTTTAATAAACTTTGTCTTATTGACAATGAACAAAGATTTTTTTCTTCAAAGATTGTTTAGATCGCAAGTTCGAATTTCAAACTATTTTATTAGTAGGCAACATAAATCTTCACCTATACCGTAATGAAGTTTCCAGTCTCGCTGGCAAACGGACCGAAAGACATTACATAATGTGTGCTGCGCTGACACCATCGTTTGAGCTTTCTTGAGGAATCGCTAATTCTATTGCAGCGAGCGCCTTTCAGCCGGTGACGCACAGTCCCGAAATAGCAACAATTCAGAGCTTGCTGTAAATTGCCACAGAATGATGTTACTGCTCAGGGCAGGACCTTTTCTCTTTTCAATGTTCAACCCTGGTCTCATTCTTTTGGTAAATTGCTCCTGGGTTGCTCTGTCATTGGTTAACTCGGCCCAAAGTGTCTTCGGGGCTTTTAAGCTCACTTTAAAATCAAAGAATATACCTCGGTAGGCTTTGAATGTCATGGCACATAGAGGTTTGGTCTTTACTATGCCGGGTAAAAACAACAACAACAAAAAATCCAGTTTGTCATCAGAGCTCAGGAAGAGGCTTAAAGTGGATTGTACTTGATTACATACATATTTTATAAGCGCAGGGATGCGAATACAAATTGTATGGAAAAGAGTTCATTGTGCAGGGAATCCAGAACAACATTGGAGATGTCAATTAATGCTGAAACGTGCATCTCAGTTAACAAGAGGCCGGGCGACTGCGGCACTCAGTACGCAGTTATATATCCAGATGATTTTATTCCAAAAATGTCTAAATACAACAATGCTTGATTTGCCCACTGGCAAAAGGTAAACATTTATACCATCATGTTTAGACATGCAAGGTCATTCCCAGGAAATATGTAAACACAATTAACAGATCACAATCATTATATAGTTGAGGTATAAGCATGGATGTTGGAGGGAAGAGGAAAAGAGGTCAGTTATCTCAACAAATCCCATTAGATGGATGGTGGCATGAGACGACGAGTGTTATGTCACAAGGAAGGAACAGAATCAAAATCATGTTTTTCATCTAGGTGTACAGACAGTGATACTGTGATTCGATTTTAAAACACACGAAAGAGTAATTTTTTTTTTACTGAGGTTTTGCGGGCCAAAATCTCTCTGTCTGTCTCTGTCGCTCTCTGCTTGTCTCTATCTCTCTGCCTCTGTCTGTCTGTCTGTCTGTCTGTCTGTCTGTCTGTCTGTCTGTCTGTCTGTCTGTCTGTCTGTCTGTCTGTCTGTCTGTCTCTCTCTCTCTGTCTCTCTGTCTCTCTCTTTCTCTCTCAACACAATGAAAAGTTACTTTCAAAACGACAGGGTGCAAATCGTCGTACATACTTTCATGAACCAGAAATGAGACACAAAAAAGCAGAAATCTAGAAAACCCCCTACCACCTACAAAAAGGAAGCCCATGTGCCAAGCGAGAGATCCAATTAAAACAAAAACCTGACATGACCATAAAGAAGATTGATTAATTCCTGCTGAACGATTTCTTTCAGTGGCAGAGGAACGTGTCTTGCTATTTCAGTTTGTATTAAATACTAAAAAACGTTTGTTAAACACGCATCAATTTCTCTGTAGAAAATGAAGAAGTTGTTTGTAATAGAAGGACATGTCAGCTATTTCCTGAACAATTGAAGACCTGTCACCCTACTTCAATGACATTCTGAGGAAAACAACCGGATTGTCTTTGTCTGGATGGATCAGAATTATCTCCTTGCATGTTGTACATAGTTTCTTGAGAGGATCTTTATTTTCAACAGATTCAAACAATACGCCATTGTCCACCCAGAAAATCTGATCTCCGGGTACCCAGGAGGATTAATTTTGTCTTGGCAAGAATCCGACACTCATTTCCATTTCTCCTTTTCTTAATTCCTGGTTTTCCGTTTCGATACCAAGGACCTATAGGGGCTCTGGTCTATCTTGAGGATTTTCCATCAATACTGAAAAGCTAAAATTAAAATTATGCGTAGTATCTTAAGTCATTTGTACAATCTAAGACCTCAATAGAAGCGAAATAGGTTTCTTCCAGTCTGTTGAACTGCTCCATGTCGTATCCATATGAAGGTTACCTATTCATGTTCTCAACACTCGTTATGAATGAAACAACAGTGGAGATTATGGTGACAAGAAATATACTAAGTCTTGTTGTCCTAAACTGGCTACAAACGTAGACGTTTTCTTGGAACATACACCAAGAACTTGTCCACAGACTACCAAACTGTCTCAGATTAATTCTCTACAACAATAGGGGATAAATGGCAGTTTTACTATTGTAGAAGTGCAAAAATGAGGAACCTTTTTTGATGAGGAATATAAGACTCGAGATACCTGAGTGAACATCTTATGGCAGCATGATATAACAGTAATGAAATGCTTCAGTACACTTTACTGAAAGAAATCTGTTAGTTAACGGCGCCAGGCACGTTCCATGTACCAACGCAAGAGGTTATTAATTTTTCTGGGTTTTTTTTTGGGGGGGGGGGGGGTGTCGGGAAAAATATTATTTGGGTCTAATCTTAAATGAGAATACTGGTACTGGTGCTAAAAATGTTAATACGACATTAATGAGAACGATCTAGAGAACAGGTTCACATTAAATATGATTAAAAAAAAAACAAACAGCAATTTCACTGGAAATGTATATCAGACCCAGTCAGGATCATTGGAACTTGACAGATCGTCGTGAGCAGATAATAATTGCATCACTGTTAAATACATAGATATATTCTTTTAATGGGTTGAAGTGATTCTACTTTGATTATCACCCGAACATAACATGTAACACCAGTTATAATATAATACACTGTTTCCATATTGGCACGATTGAAGGACAAGTCCATTGTGAATGCGACCAATGAATTCTGTGGTCAACGTCCATAATATATCATATCAGCACTGGAATAGCCACCGGCTCAATGCAATAATCTCTTCTATTCCTCAGATTGCCCAATGGACGTGAACTGGTAGAAAACCATTAGCAAAGGTGTGGCGATGTGGGTTACATGGGGATATTTCGACTGACACTCTTTCGAGGTCCGCTCCCACAATCGACGAACACACAAAAATAAATACTTGCACTCTAGAAACTAAATAAATCAATTGCTTTCAATTTTAGCAGAACTATAGAGCAGTTTAATTACAGGAATTAATGTAACAAATATAATTATAAATATATATATCAATTCAAAGGCAACTGAATCTAACTAATGGAACTACAGCTTTTATAAAGACTAACGAATTCAATCTAACTACTTGCAGGTCATATGAGTTATATGGCAAATAGAATCCGCGCACGTGGCGACAGATTTAACAGTTTAAATTCTATTAATTCAATGAGACATGTTATGATGTGGACATTTCCTCTAGACACGCCATGGAGAATGCTTGTACAACCATGCGTTGTCTGGCGGTAGCTCTGAAACTGTCTTCAAAAGTAAGTAGAACGGTTCACTTTCATCATTACAAATTAGTATAGACTCTCACCATGCGGCTCTCACTGGGAGTGAGAGCGCTGGATGTAAACACTGTGGGTTTATATCAAACCAAGTAGCTTAGGCTCTGGAGCTTTAAATTAGGCCCCTCACACTGGACTGCTCAACTGCGTCTCCATGTCCCTCATCTGGCTGAGGACTATCGCCGTCCACCTCGTAAATGGATTTTCTACATGTGGCCCAGAACTAAGTTCTGTATGGCCTTAAATACTGGACTGCATCTGCAGCTTACCGTCTAATTCCTGGATTGTGATTGGTGCAACCACTTCTAGCTCAGCTGCCGAACTGAGTTATTTTAAGTAACAGCCCTACGCAACGACCTTGGGTCGACATCAAAGGTCGAATTACTTCAATACAATATAATATAAATTTTATAGCAATAAATTCTTAACATGTTCAAAACCCCGAGCTTTTACTCTGGATCACGGTTTTTCTGTACGTCAACAGACGTCTCAATAACATTTAATTCCTACTCACCCCTTCCCTCTTTACTACCCCTAGTTCAAAACACGAGATACAACAAGTGCTCAGTCATGCACACCTACGCTGTCCCTCTATCCTTCCCCACCTTCTGTCTATCTATCAGGGAAAAAACTGTTCAAAACACATTGTTTACGAGACCAGCTAAAGGCCAAGTTATGCTGGCTCGTACAATAATTACGTTTCTAAAAATTACTTACTGCTCTCGCAAAAATTTACTCTTATGAATTAAATCTGGTCTTGACACATCCCCCACCCCAGTGAAAACTTAGGGTTTGAACGACACAATGTGTACTAAAGTCATTAAGTCAGAATACATTTGGAAGCCATATGGAAAAACTATAGCGTTAACTGAAAGTCATGAAAAAAATTGTTGAGAACGTGCATTCTGAAGGACATATGCGACGTTCTATAATATATGTGGTAATTGTGTATAGTGTAATATATGTAATGTAACAATATCGTTACAATTAAAGTGATAACCTATTTCACAAAGACATACTGTAAAGACTTAAAATATTGAGCATCTAGCTCATAGCTTCACTGAGCGTAATTATGACATATATAACATGTACAAACAATGGTTAATCTAACGTAATGGTATCCTGGCAACAGTAGGTCTGGTCCCTTGGTTTGCCATTTCCTCATCTCATTGACCATCAGACAAAGGCGTCAAGGTTGTCTGGAACTCAGGTCTTGGTCAGAATGGACGCTAGTGGATAAAGGAATCACATAAATTTTGAGAAAGTATGCCCATAACTTGTAGGACAAATAATGTGAAACCATCCACGGTCTCCGAATAAGGTGAAAAATGCTCAACCTCAATGTTTACAGACTATATAATGATACTAAATTAACCGGGACAACACATCGGCTTGTAGATTATCATTCCCAGGTATAGCTCTAATGGTAAATTTGTATTCCTGGAGCGCAAGGCTCCATCGGGTAAGTCGCGCATTTCTCGCTCTGTTCGACTTGAGGAATAGTAATGGACGATGATCCGTTTCAATTATAAATTCGGACATTAATAAGTATCGAGAAAATGCATCGACCGCGTAAACAATCGCGAGACACTCACGTTCGATAATCGCATATCGAGTCTCTCTATCAAGTAGCTTCCGGCTTGCGTAAAAGCACGGACGTACGAAACCTTCATGCTCTTGGAGCAACACGGCGCCGATACCTTTATCCGACGCATCTGTACGGACGACGAAGGTCTGGCGAATATCTGGTAAAACAAGCAGGGGGAAAGTAGAAAATAAATTCTGAATAGTATGAAGGGCATCAGCGCACTGAGGCGTCCAGACGACTTTATTTGGAAGATTCTTCCTCGTTAGATCAGATAACGGGGCTGAGAGAGAGGAAAAGTTTGGTATAAATTTCCTGTAATAATTCAAAAGTCCCAACAAGCTACGGACTTGTTTTTTAGTTTTAGGGGGTTGAAGTTTCCTTGGCCTCGATCCTCGGGTCAATGGGAGAGCCGGAAATATGTGGAACAAATAATGAAAGAAAGCAGTATACAAAACTAAATACAATGAAGTAATTAAAGTAGCTCAACGTGAAGACCACGTGAGCACTGAAACTGAAAAAAAACAAAAGTTAATCAAAGAGAAAAACGATATACTCTAATCTAAATAACTATAAACTAAACAATGTCCCCTCCAGTGTCGCGATGTGGGTTACATGGGGATATTTCGACTGACACTCTTTCGAGGTCCGCTCCCACAATCGACGAACACACAAAAATAAATACTTGCACTCTAGAAACTAAATAAATCAATTGCTTTCAATTTTAGCAGAACTATAGAGCAGTTTAATTACAGGAATTAATGTAACAAATATAATTATAAATATATATATCAATTCAAAGGCAACTGAATCTAACTAATGGAACTACAGCTTTTATAAAGACTAACGAATTCAATCTAACTACTTGCAGGTCATATGAGTTATATGGCAAATAGAATCCGCGCACGTGGCGACAGATTTAACAGTTTAAATTCTATTAATTCAATGAGACATGTTATGATGTGGACATTTCCTCTAGACACGCCATGGAGAATGCTTGTACAACCATGCGTTGTCTGGCGGTAGCTCTGAAACTGTCTTCAAAAGTAAGTAGAACGGTTCACTTTCATCATTACAAATTAGTATAGACTCTCACCATGCGGCTCTCACTGGGAGTGAGAGCGCTGGATGTAAACGCTGTGGGTTTATATCAAACCAAGTAGCTTAGGCTCTGGAGCTTTAAATTAGGCCCCTCACACTGGACTGCTCAACTGCGTCTCCATGTCCCTCATCTGGCTGAGGACTATCGCCGTCCACCTCGTAAATGGATTTTCTACATGTGGCCCAGAACTAAGTTCTGTATGGCCTTAAATACTGGACTGCATCTGCAGCTTACCGTCTAATTCCTGGATTGTGATTGGTGCAACCACTTCTAGCTCAGCTGCCGAACTGAGTTATTTTAAGTAACAGCCCTACGCAACGACCTTGGGTCGACATCAAAGGTCGAATTACTTCAATACAATATAATATAAATTTTATAGCAATAAATTCTTAACATGTTCAAAACCCCGAGCTTTTACTCTGGATCACGGTTTTTCTGTACGTCAACAGACGTCTCAATAACATTTAATTCCTACTCACCCCTTCCCTCTTTACTACCCCTAGTTCAAAACACGAGATACAACAAGTGCTCAGTCATGCACACCTACGCTGTCCCTCTATCCTTCCCCACCTTCTGTCTATCTATCAGGGAAAAAACTGTTCAAAACACATTGTTTACGAGACCAGCTAAAGGCCAAGTTATGCTGGCTCGTACAATAATTACGTTTCTAAAAATTACTTACTGCTCTCGCAAAAATTTACTCTTATGAATTAAATCTGGTCTTGACAAAAGGCATTGCCGAACGCTGCTGAGTTGTCGAATGCAGCATGGCAAGCCGTAATAGGCTTGCAGTATTTCGTAACAGTCGCTATAGCTCCAGACATTTGGGGGGGGGGGGGGGGTGGTTGTACACATAGAGTCATTGTATACTATAATTATATATATCGGCTGACAGACTAAAGAAAGAAAACAATGGTACAGTATGAAATGACAGACTGAAAATTGGACAGACGGACGAAAATTTAATGAGAGCAGACAATAAGTATTCAATGGAGCAGAAATTGGATTTTTGAGTGAGGGAGAGAGTGGACGGATGGATGGATGGAAGGGTGGGTGGATGGATGGATGGATGGATGGATGGATGGATGGATGGATGGATGGATGGATGGATGAATGGATGAATAAATGGGTGTCCTAACAGGGAAAGTAAAGGAGCCATACAAGTATATAGATGAGATTTTTATAATCATTATCTTAACACTACATTTTCTTACATTAGATTATAAGGCATGGATATAAAATTACTTCGTGCTATGTAAACAGAGAAAAAAAAAGACTATATCTCGGCACAGGATTACACACCAATGAGAAGTTTAAAGGCACAAGGAGCTGAAAAGCAAGCATTGTCAGTCATTATAAAGAGAATTCATTATGTGAATAGCGAGTGGCAATGACTGATAGGTGCATCAAGACTGAAAAGTGAATTTAATCCATTCACAATGACAACCTTTCCGGGGGGTGGGGGCAGGGGCGGGGGCGGGAGGGGGGGGGGGATATCACATCACACAAAGAGCACGGCGTTATTGTTTGCTTGGGTTTTATGTCTCTTTCCTACACACAGTGAAATTAAATCCGAGGCCGCCGGAGAGTGAGTGGAAGTAATTGATTGAAGGTCTGACCCCGCCCCAAATCAGATTTGCACCCTGGAGCTCTCCCACCCTGGCCAAGCGGTCTGACCGCAAGATCAATGCATAGATGGGATGTCTCTTATGGGGAAGACCAAAAAAATTGTACAAGTTTGGTTTTTTTTTTTTTGGTTTATTCTCTTTTAGAAAACGTCTCTTTCCAAATAACGTGCAAAAAAAAAAAAAAAAACGAAAAAAAAAATAGAAACTAACTACATTGCAAAGGATTCAGGGGCCTAAGAATATAAAAGGTTTCCATGAAAGAAAGAACGAAATAACTACAAACATCATAAACAGACAAGCAAGCGCTATAACACTAAACTGTCGGTATTTCCAGCCTTCAAATAGCCCATGTATTTACTCAAGCCAGACGCCTGAATCCATGGCAGCACGGGCGAGACTCTTCTTTTGAGCTACGACAGTTTTTGGGGGGGGGGGGGATAAATGGAGAGGATATAATTAAGTACTCTGAACAGTTTATGTGATGTGAATCGATGCTTCTATCATGCTTTGTCTCGAAAATAAACCAGCATCTATATCCTGCTGTCAGTCAAAATTGAGGCTGTAGACACGCGAAGATAACATATTTCACGCCAACAATGCTATTAATTTTCACAACAAACGACGAATGGACTTACCCCGGGTATCTGTAACTTTAGTATGAAACGGGAAAATCTAACAATCAAAACAGTATCAATATAACTCTCCCAATTTCAAAGCACATCACAACCGTGTATCTTTTCTGTAACTGGATAGTGCCAGAAGGAAATAGAATTTCTAAGTCTCAGCATACCATATCTTTATATGGAATGAATATTCGCTAAACATGATCTGCGCATCACAGTATTTACATCGACTTAAGTACAATTATTAATTTATCATTGAATTCTCTCCAGACATCAGTTCAATAACCTGTCACGGTGACAGTTTGCATCAAATACCAGTTCCAATGTTGTAACGGAGACACGGACGTAGATGCTCCAGGCAGAACAAATGAGAACAACAACAATAAATAAGACTGATTTCTTTATTAACGTAAAAATACGTAATAAACGTAATAAACACACTTTACTTACGCCAAAAACGGAGGCTTGTACTATCCACACATTTATTGGTAATCGAAACTTCCTCACCAGTAACTGTATCGGATTGGCTATTATTTCTGACAAGAATCTCCTCTTATAATAATCTTCTTGTCAAGCTTAGCTTCCCGTTTAGCCACATCGTCAACCAAAAATAAACTGAAGGGCGATAAGACAACAGCTGGTGTTGACACAACTACTTGTCCCCTCGCTCTATTTCCTCCACTTAACACAGCTTCCATTACAAAAAAACACAACTACACCAATAAACCACAACCCGACTCGACGCGTCTGGCGAGCCAGGCTAAGTTAATTTATTTAACATCCTTTGTCATTCCTAATTTCCATTTTTGTAGCTGGTTGTCCGCTGAGGCACTGAAGCCAAGAAAAGGGTATCATAATGCGGATGATATTATGTCTGGTATGTTTTGCCAAGAAAAGAAAAATACATTCCAACTTAAAAATGTGAACCTCTGGTTGTTTAATTCAATGAGGGCGTGCTTGGCCTTGCCTATTACTAATTTCATCCATTAGAGCATGTACCCCCAATCCAGGTGAACTTCTGTGCTTGACAAGTCCCTCAAAATTGTTTGTTTCTTTTTTTTCTTAATGCACGTCAGATCTGACACGGGAGACAGTTTTGTACTTGGACCATTAATTTCTGCTAGACGTAGATCATTTCGTTATTGATTCCTCTATGCTATGTGACAGTTTATTGTTATAAACCGGTATCGTAAGGATAAACACCACATTTTCTTTTTCGGTTAACATGAAATTATAGCCTTTGGTTAGCTCGGTGGAAAATTAACCACCGACAACCACAATTTCAGCGGTTTCACAAAAGAAGTTTACGACTAGGTAAAAATAATCTTAATTTTCTTTTTTTTTTTTTTTTTGTACAGACTGAAATTTTAGCATTAATTCTTTCGGGCGATTTGGCTGGTTAAGGTTATCCTAAACGGTTGCATAAATGTGAATAGAATCCAAGAGTAAAGACTTGAAACTAATTCTCTCTCTCTCTCTCTCTCTCTCTGTCATATTCTCTATTTCTCTCTCTGTGTCTCTCTCTCTCTCTCTCAAACATACACACACACACGCTCTCTCTCCTCTAGCTCTCTCTTTCTCCCTATCAGTGTGTGTGTGTACGATTGTGTGTGTGTGTGTGTGTGTGTATGTAATTCATCCTATGAGTTGCTGCATTTTTTAAAACCAATTTATCCCATTTTCTCTCAAGAATCGCTCTCCTCGAAAAAAAAAACCCACCAAACTATTCTACGCCTTGCCCTAGTTTGTTCCCCATCTTGCTTGCGGAAAAACAACAAGATGTTTACAGCCGCCAACCATCTCAAAGTATGTTTGCACCAGACAGAGTGACGTCATGGACAATCAGTTTTATAGATAAAATTAGATATCGAACAACCTGTTAGGGAACGCAACCGTGTTGTCCAAACAGCTCTTTCTTCATAGTTTTATTCTGGTAGAGAATAGATGGAAATATGCCCGTGTTGCTCAATCATTTCTGGGAAATGACAGGGCCCTTTCACACCCTTGCCACTCGACACTAAAATATCCTTGAAATAGTTTTCGCCTCATCCCTTACGTAACACCAAAGGTTTGAGATAAAAAGGTTCCAGTATTTGAAGGTCACTGTTAGGATTTGGGGTATGCCCTCAAATGTTACGGGGTGGTATATTATGGAATTTAGGTGCTCGACTGCATTTAATAAATATCGAGAGGTTTTACAAATTACTCTGCCATCCCATGCCACATACACTAATAACAATTTCGAGTAAGTTATATCAAGGACCTTGTAGGGCCACAAATTTATTACTTAAAATTCCTAACAATTTCGTCTATCTTACATATTAAAAAGACCACATCAGCAGCATCAAATGAAAATACTATAATACATAACTAGAAGTCTCCTCTAGATACTTAAAAGATTAGAAAATCCATATCATTCTGACTCATTCACAGTTTACTTAGTAATTATTTATCTTCAGAAATATATCTGCCTACTATCTCACAAATAATATTCTTATGTCTCAGACGACAATATTCACTCAGTAAATTACTTATAAAGGATCAAACCGTCAAGACACACTGACGTAGTTAAGATGGATCTAGATCTGCTCTAGGATGGGCTGGCAATCCCCAGCCTCATCCAGACACATCAATTACAATTTACAAATGTGTATACCAGTCACTCATTCTAGATCTTAATTGCAAGTAAAAACATTATAGTCTTGCATCCTTTGGTAGCACTTCTACTGGAAAATTAGGGTCAGATTCACGTCATCGTCGACGCACTGTCTCGAAACTTACGATTGGTTCCCTGAAACGATATCAGGGAACTGGAGAAAATAGCTGTGGGTAAATTCCATTGTCTATCAAGGACATAGACATGTCTTTAACAGTCTCATGATTCTCTCAGGCCGAATCTTAAGCCGACGCCCTCGCAGAAGGAAAGGATCTGCATGGAGTGAAGAAACCTAAAGATGGCTCCGCTTATATCTTCAGCAACCCCAGCGAACTGCTCAAATTTGATTGGTGCATCCATTTCGAGCTCAGCTCGCAGTCTATTAATAGTAACAGACAAAGTTAAATTAGGATGTCAAAAGCTTTCGTAAAGTCACTACACCCTCTACGTTTTATGTACGAATTTATTCACTCCTTATTCGCCCCGTCTTCCCTTGCTAAAGTACACCCAAACCACGGGGTCGAAAACTGCACCGTCACTGTTAATTTATCCATTCGTTCTATCTTGCCCCACTTTCTTTCCATCTCTAAGAAAAAGCGTTTCAAAAACAAACTGTCCACGGGAATAGTTCAAGGACGTTTGCACTGGCTAAAATCAATGATGCCATGAAATAAACAAAGCGTGACCCAGCACGGCAATTCAAATCCTAACCCTGACAGTCACCATTCGGAAACCAATATAATTCCGAAAGTTGGATGTAGTGCGGGAAGCGCCATCCCATTACAAAGCCAAGTACAGAAAATACTGAGTTGTGTTCACTACTCAGCTAATAGCTTTCTATGTAAAACACTGTGTTCCCCTAACAACAGCATTCCAAGTTTCGATTTAATCGCGGCTGTTTACCACTCTGTGAGAAATACTTCTCGCCAAAGTTTTGATAGAATTCTATATCTCTCTGAGAATTTCATTCTCCCCATTCCGTCATACATACCCTCCCCCATTACTGGTTACTTTCGGTGGTGCTGATGATTCACATTTAATATAACATTTTAATTAGTGGAGCAATTACAAGAATCACAACAATAACAGTTTTGTCTGTATTTGCCCTGTGTGCTTCCCAATTACTCGCGCTATACCACGTGTTTTGCTTAATCTCTCTGACGAATTAATCTTTATCATGCCCATACATTTTTGTTCTCCTCTTCTGGGTATCCTCATTAGTTTCATATTTTCTGCAAGTTTCGAAATCCAGATAATACTGTTTTTTGTCCTGGTTCTTGCTTTCTTTATGTTTTTTCTCCTATTCTATTTCTTATTTGTTTAGATCTAATTGCATTCCGGTTCATTCTAGATTTGAATTTTGTCGTTTTTTTCCATGTCATTGATTTTTCTCATTGAATCTTGTCCTAGATCTCACCCTTTCTTGATAGAAGATAAAACGACACATAAAAAGAAAAAAAAAAGACTTATTACGCTTCCTCTCCTTTAGTTCCTGGTGTCAATCTTGCTACCGTTTTTCTATTACGTTACCATTATTTTTCTTTTGTTTTCCACGCCTTGGCTAATCTGCGGCCTCCTCATCTTCATCAAAATAAAATGTTAATGGCCTCACTAGTCTGGCTTCCCGCAAGACATTACACCAAAATGGGCACTAATGGATGCCGCGTACCCTTTATTGGGTGTCTCCAACACGTTACTTTCACCCTGGCTCTTTAACAAACAAAGAAAAAAGTTCTCTTCAAAGTTTCTAATCCAAATAATAGAGTTTCTTTTTCCCTGACATGAAAGCCTGCAGGCTGAAATGCCAGTTTTCATTCTTCGGTATTGTTTTCTCTTTTCTTTCCTTTCGATTTTCTTCCTGTGAATTATACTCTTTGGCACAATTTCAGTCTTTAACTACTGTTCTCAAGAGAATAAAGAGTTCTCTGTCTCTCATGTCGTTGAAAGGAGTGCTCAAGAACAGTTGTTCTTAAAAGACCGGACATATTTGCGAGCACAAGTTAAAGTGAAGAAGTGTTCAGCATTCAGAAAATACGCACATGAAATTTCCTGTCTTGGACAGTTTGTTCATGGAAAACAACAACTGGTATTTAAGCGTGAATCTTTCAGCATCTCATTTCAAGAACAGAATATGGTTTATTGACGAGCTGAAATTTGAAGATGCATAGCTAACAGTTTACAATGGCGACTTACAAATAAAATTAAATAATGTTGTGTATGGACATGGCTTAATAAACAAAGCACGCAGATGTCAGCAGACTCTGTGCAATCGATTTAGATCTGTGCAACCGGCAGTGAACAATCTCCACAGAGGTAAAAGAGATTTTCTAACCTGCGCAAGATTGCAGGACATTGAAGGCGAAAAGCATTATAAACATTACGTGCATGTTTCAAGATGAATCTTCATTGCAAATGCCCCGCAAAACAGAAAATAACAGCCCGATTTAAAAAAAAAAAAAAAGGGTTATTTTGCACGAAGTATTTCATCTAAAAAGATCCTGTTAAAACATTATTTTTCATGATCTCGCTCATCTTTTGACAACAATTTTGACAAGCCTTAGGCCTGATCCTGGCCGTATTATGACACGCTATTTAATACTAGAGTTGCAGTCTCCATTTTGTCTCAAGCTTTATCCTTCATCAGATAATATGATGCTTTGGGCTATCGAGTGAGCAGGAGTACGGGAATCAACACACAATATGACAATCTAATACAGGCCTCATTAAGCAACAAAGGCCATCCATCGAATATCCAAATAAGGGTTATTCATGCCAGGAGGGTGTAATCATGTGTCCTTGTTACCATACATAATCAACATGAAAAGTCCCACAGCTCCGGGACAAACCCAATTACACCATCTTGACGACAAAATCGGAAATACCTTGCGCAGCAATTTCAGCATGTGCTAAGACAAAGAAGAATTCTCAGTGCAATCAGCAAGTTAACAGATTTCCCGCAGAGTACAACTCAACCATCGACAATGACTAGATTCATGAAAAGGGAATCCACAATTCAGTCGTTTGTGACAGAAAACGCACACCCCAATTTAACACAAGAGGTTCATAAATTTTTAAGGAGCTGAGCGCTTTCACATAACTTCAATGTCGGGCATACGGCATTCGAAAAACAATGCAAGAAAACAAATAGTGTAAATCTAAAAGACACAAATGGTTCAGTGAATCGCTGAGTTAATAGTCTTTAGATACATCTCCATTTACGAACCCTGTACCAATCCCAAACTCCAGTTGTCTTCTTGAAGAAGAAAAAAAAAAAAGATGCCTACTTAACAGGTTCTTGAACTTATTTTTCTTTCCCATTTCCCACTGCCACTGGCTAAAACTATTCTCCATAATTATAGACTTCATAATGCACGAAAAATAAAAAAACAATTTTAACTGACAGATTCCCTTTTCTGTCGACATTATTGAATACATAGAATTAGCCAAAACGCGCCCCTTTTTGTTGCAACCAGAATGCTTTAACATCTTAATTAACAGTTGATTGTTGTTTTATCTTCCTAAGTGGCGTTGCATTCCTCACTGTGACATGACAAGCACTTCATTTTTCATCATTTAACAGTACTCTTCAAAACGTATTTTCTGATGTCTCACAATTTTTCCCAATCTTAAATTGAGTATCGCGTGTGTAGAGGTCGTTTTGCTGGAGCACTTGTCTGTCTTCTGTTAATCTCAACAATGACAGCTTTGAAACTCCTCAGTTTTCCCTACAATGGAACAACACGTACAGAATTACAACCTTGAATGGTCAGTTCCACACGACCGCCACTGTGACAGACGGACGCACTCCGTGAGGACAATGGTCCAGAAGGCAGAGCTAGATCCGTCTGATATGAAAGCAAAACAAGGGACATTTGTCCAAAAGCGGGTTCAGTCACTTAGAAAATGTGCTTGCATTAATGGGAACCTCAATAGGAAAATCTAGCAGTCTTTAGTAAATTACTTAATGACAACGTCGGGCATAATTACGATTTGATTTTTCACTAAGTTGTTCATCTGAAAATACCCAGTTTATTACATCATTATGAAAGAAGCAACACTTCAGAGTGGTTGTTCCTCGCACTCCATCTTCGGCTGCAAATCATGTTGACCGCAACTTACTTTCACTGTCAAGGTTTAATGATTGAACCAAAAGGCTTATCAGACAGACGACTTTCATATTCAAGAAGACATTAGAGAGGAAACTGCTATTTCCAGTGACAATGGAAAGAAAAGAAATCTTCACCGTGTCATGGGAATTTTGTCTTTGTCTTTTGGGGGTTTTGTCAGACCAGACGGGATGCTCTTCTGTCTGGAATGTTAGATCCTATATTGATGTCATCAACATTCAGCAAATGAATTGACCAAACCAAACATCTGTCATAATTTGATAAGAGGGAATATAATGGTCCTCAGACATGGAATATTCGAAAGATTTATTGCAAACTGTGTTTTTTAATGCATTTTCGTTTGCTCCTGTCGAATTGGTGAGAGAAAGGAAAACGCTTGGCATATTTGCCAGTCTGCTCCAGTAAATCCCAAAAGTCTCTTTCTCTCGCTCTCTCTCTCTCTCTCTCTCTCTCTCTCTCTCTCTCTCTCTCTCTTCTCTTCACTCTCTCTCCTTCTCTTGTCTCTTTCTTGCTCGCTTTTTCTTTCTCTGTCCTATTCTTTAAGGACACCCTTCTAATCGCATCAGGAATTTTAATCTGCAGATCGAAGTCCCAACAAATGACACCATCAATATAATCAACTCACGATAAGACCTTCTCCATGTCTTTCGCTTTCCCACTCTTTCACAGTCTATCGTTTAAATCTATGTTTCTGTTCTGAAAGTGTGCAATATAATAGAGGATAATAGGGCTTATGGAAGAAGCATGGGCTAGCTTTGCAGCCAAAGCCTTCAAACAGCATAACCTGAAGGAAGTCCTGAAAATATTATAAATAAATAAATATATTAATATAGAATCTAATAGCAAACAAATAAGATTTCATAATGAAAAAAAAAAGAAAAGCCAAATAGTAAAGATTCAGACCAGGTAAATATCCCCATTCATTTAATGATTTTTTTTTATTTTTATGACCTGATACATTTACAACCTAGGTCATTCTACAACTGAAGTCATTGATTCAGTTTGCATTTCTGCAGTTAACATACATTGTTTTTTCTTAGTGTGAAAGGGGTTACATTTCCCCGCTAACACTCTCACCATAACTTTTGTCACGAATTTCGGATCTAACTATTCGTGATCAACAGCTCTAGTGGGAAAAATGCATATCATCAGTAGCTATAAACCTTTAAACAAGTGAACCACATTTATCTCATGCAAATGGAGGGGTTCAGGTCTGAATTAGACTCCCGATTATTTGGATTTTCTTTGCAGATCCTCGGAAATTTACGAGCTTTATTTCTGAATAAAGCCAGATGTATGCACTTTGTTCGCCTGGATTTTTTAAAGAGGAAATCTGGGGACATCTCTCGTATCCTGTTAGTTATAACAATGGGAAAATATAGAAATGAAATTTATGCATGGGCAGGTTGACCTGCTGAGATCAGGCGTAAGCCATACACATGTTGTGGCGGTGGACAGAGGCAATGGGCGTTAGCAAACAAGCCAAAAATGATTTGTGCAGTGCGAGAAAAGGAAAGACAGAAACAGAACATGGGGATGGGAAGAAGTTTAAAAAATGAAGCAGCAAAAAGAGAACTTAAATGGGAGGAAGGATTGCAGAGAAGGCTGAAAGGCTTACGTTGAAGGAAGAATGGCGTAGGGGGAAACAGGAAATCTGGGGATATGAAAGGGAAAAAGAAAATGTTGAGAAATAAATCAAAGAAGAAAAGGAGAAATAATGGAGTTTGATTTGAGAGTTGAGGAAGCTGAAGGAGGGAATTTGCTAACTGACACAAAGAATTAACGCGCAGGTTAATTCGTGCACGAGCATCCTCTATTCGTTTGTACTTTCGATAAAATAAGTCAAGTGTCAATCAGATCCATCACTTCATGTCCAGTAATGTCGAGTGAAAAAGAATTAGAAGATAATTATCATAAAATAAAGAAAATCCTGTTCGAAGGAGAAAGGGTCTTCTTTTAGAAACTGCATGTCCGCACACCGAAAATAATAATTGCTGTTGTGGGACCAATCGTATTGACTTATCTATTATGTGTCTTCTGAGTCTTAACTTGCTCTTCAAAACAAATTTGAGATTTTACAAACTGAATTGATACTTATCCATGATGGTCAAGAAATGTTTGAAATTCAAATTCGATCTCCAAGTGAAGAACATGGAAGGGCAGTTTCTTTGATGCAAAGGGTGCGGTTAGGATTTTTTTTTTAATTGTGTGTTGGGGGGGGGGGGGTCTACTGCACAGTACCTTTTTATCTTTAACACTATCCGACAGACCTACAAAGCTAATGCACATTGAAATTTAAATTTAAATCGCTGAAATGAAGCTCCGTCCACTTTGCAGACTGATCCTTTCCTGGTCGCCCACATTACAAAGAACAATTACCCCTTCCCCTTCGATTTATACTGTCTCACAAATCTTATCTACTGCGCGATACGTTCAAAAGTCAACAGATAAGGCCATGTGGCACACCGACATGTGGGTAGAGAAATATTTTACACTATCAAGTATCATGTCACTCTTTCTTGACGGTGATATTCCTGTCACTGCGAAGCCCAGCTCTTGTTTGCCACGTCTGTGTTAGATCACTTCTTCGCCATGCCACTCCTTCTGTACTGACTTAAGTCGCTATCTTCCATAATCACGTCTTAGCTACACTAAAGATGTTCGGCCTGTGAATCAGTGCCGATTCGAAATGAATTCACATAAATACGTGAACAATTTCATTAGACTTCATCAGGTCTTTGTAACTCCACGGAGCCAGAAGATTGTCATTAAACGAGCACAAAAAATTGCTCCACAACACATCATCAGGGAACTGCCCTGAGCCATCGCCAAATCAGCCCCACGAAAACAGGATGGAGAAAAAAAAAAGTTCTAAAAAATAGATGCACATCAAGGGTCATTAGAACGCCGTTTTATATTTTATCTAATATCTATTTCCTCCCTCCCCTTCCACCTCTGCAATCGATTGCCTATTAGGAACGCAAATTACAGCTTAACAAATTGCCCTTCTTGAAGAAGAAAAAAATGTATCGCTGCTGGAGGCCATTGCTTTGTACAAAAAACATGAAGTTAGCAACGCATGCATCAGTGTTTGAATCTCTTCACCATAAAATTTCAGAAACACTGCAGAAGTCACGATTCCTGTTGGTGTTGAAATTGTTTTTGGGCCTGTTGTTATTGATTTTTTTTTTTTTTTTACAAAGTGGAAGAGACGAGATTTTTATTATTAATCTCTTATTGATCTATTAATTATGCCTTGAAAAATTGTTACTTAATCAAAGTATCTGCGTGTTTCACAATATTGCGCGGTATTTTATCTTCTTCTTGAGAGTGGTTTTTGCGCACTCTTTGAAACAGAAATAAGATTGGATTGTGGTCAGTTTTAGTTTCCTCTGATATTCTTGTGAATAATTATGACGATTGATAATGGTGGTAATCATGGTTGTTGTTTTTATTTTACAATACAAAAGACCTAATTATCTGATGTCATTAAATATAAATAACAGATGACATTTGGGGGGCGGGGGGTGATAGTTTTCTAAAGCAAAATGGTACTGGTTATCTTGACGTTAGTATTGTGGTGATACCACAAACATATTTATGCACTCACAAAGAAACAGTTGCTTCCTTTTACTCTTCCTTGACAATCATTCATTATGCCACACGAAAGTCATTAGGCAGATGTCCTGAAATCAACGACAAACAAACAAACAAAATAAATGTTTATAATGTTTATCGCCTTCCAGAACATACTCACTCTTTGTGCTCGGCTGCACCACTATGTCGAACATATTGTCATATTTAAGGGCATATTTATATGTAGGCTTTTATCAAGAACTAACTGAAAAGCTGCGCCCAGAGAAACAAACAATCACAACATCCAACCTTCGGAGCACCCTATATTATAGATATATATATATAATAAATGGATGTATATATAGATATAGATATGTAGATAGATAGATAGATAGATAGATAGATAGATAGATAGATAGATAGATAGATAGATAGATAGATAGATAGATAGATAGATAGATAGATAGATAGATAGATAGATAGATAGATAGATAGATAGATAGATAGATAGATAGATAGATAGATAGATAGATAGATAGATAGATAAAAGTTCTTGATTAACACTACAGAGTTCCCGACAGAGGCACACGATGTCATCAGAATTAAGTGTCATGAGAAAATCGAGCGTATTTTGTGAGCAACGCTAGCCAAGTAATTGAATGAATATCTATGAGATTCTAAATAAAAATAAACGAGTTCTGCGACAAAGATTTCATCGCAGATAACGTGCCTAATGATCCACTTGGAGGGAGAGAGATAAAGAGAGAGAGAGAGAGAGAGAAAGAGAGAGAGAGAGAGAGAGAGAGAGAGAGAGAGAGGGAAGGGGGGGGGGCGGGGACTCAGAATCATTACTTGTAATAAAGATTTTCAATCTGCAGGCATTATCACGGTGTAAATTTACGTTGAAACAATGAAATGACTTCCAAGCTTAAGAAGAAAAACAAACAAACTGTATATATAGAAAATTAATGTATATCATTGTTTCATTCCAATCAAAGAACAAAAAACGCATGACAAAATTGGACAGATTGACAATAAAGGACAGGACAGCAAATTTTTTTACTCTATCAAAATTCATATTATCTAGACAGTAATCTTCTTGCATGTTGTTTTCCCAAGTCATCCACATTAATATCTCACTGGAAACCAGGGCAACAAACATCACTCTCACCGTGCAAGCTATGTAGGGAGGGCATAATTCGCCCCCTTAGAATGACAAGGTTCTAACTCCCTTCCATCAACTTTTGAGAAACTGATGATCGAAGTTACATGTCATTGCGCTCACAGCTTTTGCTGATACGACTTTTGTTCTGTTTAGTAATACTTGCAATTTACACACCGAATCTGCTTTGATACACAATGGAGGAGGCCTGTAGAAATAGTGTGTAGTGTGTAAATCAGTTCAGTCAAAAGTGGAGATAGAACTTTATCATTTTAAGGGGAAGAAGTGGTAATCTCATATTTACGAAGACCACATATTATAATATCTGAATGATATGCCAAGCCGAAAAAGACCCGATCAAGCTTCCCCAGAATTGTTGGTCCCAATCTGTTTTTTATTCGACCCTTCCAAGACTCATCCCGTCTCTCAAAGTTACGGACTTAACGTTGCAGCATTGGCACGTACAATAAGACATATATGTTTAACGAATTTAACGCATAAACTACCCTCCTTCCATCACGATTGACCAGACTGCTCTTAAAACAGCACGGCAGTTCTGCTACCTTGGGTGTATGATATCATCAGATCACAAGATCGACAAGGAAATTGTCAACAGACTCTCCAAAGCCAACAGCGCCTTCGGGAGACTATATGACTATGAGTGACTGTGGAAAAACGAAAACCTAAAATCCTCTGCCAAGATCAAAGTCTACCGAGCAGTTGTACTAACCACGCTGCTCTTGGGTGCCGCGTGCTGGGTCACATATCCTCGCCACATCCGCCTCATGGAACGCCTCCATCAACGCTGCCTCCGTACCATCCTCAACATTCACTGGACCGATTATATCTCAAATGTCCAGGTTCTTGAAATGACAGGCACTACCCACATCGAGACTATGCTGCTTTGGGCTGGACACGTCTCAAGAATGGAAGACCACTGACTCCCAGAAATTGTGCTTTATGGAGAACGATCTACTGGCTGCCACACCAGGGGTGCTCCCCAAAAGCGCTACAAAGACACTCCCAAGAAGTCCCTCATCGCCTGCGGCATTAATGAAAGCCAGTGGACAGAGGTCACAACTGACCGCGATCCTTGGAGGAAAACTATAAAGTAGGCTACCGCCTAGTTTGAAACCACTCTACCAGCCAGAGCAGCCGAGAAAAGGATACGTCGTAAGCACCCGACACCGAACCCAGACCTGACCTTCCCCTGCAGCCGCTGTGGCAGGGTATGCCAATCTCGGATAGGCCTCACCAATCACCAGCGTGCCTGCACCAGACGTGGCTCCACAATCTTCCCCTAGATCTTCGTCTGCGAAGTCAAGCCACACACACAAACAACAATGAATACATGTTTAAATCAGATAATAAAATTGGATGCTTTCGCATTATCCTGCCAACATTTTCGTGACCAGTTACACATTATTTTAATAACACTATACTAAAACATTCCAGTGACTTGCCTTATTCGATGGCAGTAAATCTGGCCTGTTTTTCCCAAACACCGTTACTTATAGAACGTTTTCTCACTCATGTACAATAAATCAAAAGGAGAGGTGGTCAACTAGTGTCAGTGCAATGTTGTACAGCCTCACTATCATCAATAAACATCACAGAGAATTTTGGGTACTTACATGTATTGATTTAAAACGTTATAAAAAGATAAACCTACAGATATGACGGGACATCCTCGCTTGGCCGCCAGTCCCACATACATTGTTATGCTAAAGCTTTCCCCACAAGTCGAGAGAAAAGCTTTATAAATCGTCAAGTACATGCATTAGGACTCCCGATGTAGCAAATTGACAACTCACGTATTTCATTAACTTAACACAAGCTACTTTTCCTGTCTGGGCATCCCATCAGTCGCTGCTGTCTAGGCTATGAACTGTTGGGTGCGACTAAGCTTGTTAGTTGCTGACAGAGATTGATACGTACACGGCCGATGACGTCGTACACATGGGCATAAACAAGCGTGTTTGTCTGAGAATCTGAATGTACAAAAACATCTTCAATATAAATTATGTAGTCATTAACCTGTACTTGCCACAGTGATCAACTCTTGTTAACGCACCACTCTAATATTTCCCGCCGTGAAGATCACATGCTGTTTTCTCATGTGCTTTACATTTCGCTTCGCGGTACGCAAGCCCTGTTTTCCCCGAAGGAGTTGCTGAAAGAAAGTTTATCCCTCACTACTACCACGGTTCGCGTGGTAGAAAGTTTATCCCTCACTACTACCACGGTTCGCGTGGTAGAAAGTTTAGCCCCTCTTTTCATTGTTACATTATACAAGGTGTGTTAAAAACACGTCAGTCTTCTATATGTTATGACTTTTTTAAAACTACCGCAAAACAGCACATATTCAGGGAATATTGCGGTCTCTTGCCGAGCTTTTAAACAGGGCATGAACGGCTTCAGTGAGGCTCGGCGCGGTGGGTAAATGTTAACGGTACCTTCCAGATTTCCAGGGCCCCTCTACTGGCAACTCTGCCAGTCCTGACTGGGACTCCGGAGCAATCATCGCACCCACAAACAGCGGCACAGCCATTTGATTGTCGAGCTCAAGAGAAACCACTGTTATTATTATCATTATTACCACTACCTACGACCACTACTTAATCAGACACTTCAGAGATGCCGTTTTTCTCCAAGGGACGCCCTATCTTTCAAATCGTTAGTTTGAAAGGAAAGGAAGGGATATTCCTCATCGGTCCGTCATTGATCATAGTCCTGATACATTCTCCGACTCGCTTTGCAGCAAAGGTACCATAAAATTGATATGTATACTGTGATACCTACAAGTATTTTCTTCAAGTATGTGTACTCACTATTATAGCTATCTTTAAAAGTATTACAAAGTAAAGACTTCATAACACTTAGACTGCTAGAGGCGATAACTATACATACTGTGCTGATGCTTGAAATGAAAGCGAACAACGATAAGAACAGATTTTTTTTTCAGATGTCCTCCATTATGGATTAAAAAAGGAGGAGGGGGGGGGGGGTAGAGAGAACGTATTTTGCCCTAAATATTCGACACACACTTGCATTCTCCAGAAAAACAGAAAGGGATTGTTTTGACTGTGGCACCTGTATAATATAAACAATATGAAATGGCATGACACCTGATTGGCAGAAGTTTTGGTAAACTTAATTTATGTCATGCCAGAACTTACGCTGTGGTTTCCGATTGTTCCTTATTTGTTTGTTTTTCAAGAAAACTGCTACACATGTTTACAACTTCGATAAACAACCCAACTTCTAGTACAGCAGTTAATGCACGTGTGAAAGAATGTTTGCGGACAATCCATACGTGATTCATAGAATGTTTCCTGTCAGTAAACAGAAAAGACTGAAACAAACCACGTCGTACAATATGGTCAGTCCGTAGGAAACAAAAAAAGAAGTGAGGCGGTCTTGTTGTCAAGATATTGTTTCAACAAAGAGCAATGTGTCGACCGTCTGTGACGTTCTGAAACCTTACAAGGTTTGACGGAATTCCACACAAGTGTTAAACACTCAAAGGCACGCAATGGCCCAATTCCGCGTGCCAATCTAGAGTTGATTCAGAGCAGAAACCTTTGTTTGCTCTTCATTATGACAGCCTTGTTCTTACATCTAAATTTCCAAGATGTCCTTTGTCTTCTACAGATACTGCTCCTATTACTATGACATCATCAATACTACTACCACAGCCTCTACTATCGACACTATCATTACGGTCACTGTCAGAACCAGCTCTGACGCTGACTGTTCGTTACTGTTATTTTACTACCACTACCTCTGTTGTAAATATTACGATCTTTCCAATCATCAGTACTGCTGTTGATATAATGATCAGTGGCAAAAGATCTAATGCTACCATTAAACAGGCGAAAGCTCTTACTAAGGTTGCTGTTTTCCATTTCATTTTTCTCCATATCAGTTCTTGTAGTGAAAATGTCCGGTCACTAGTCGTCTCTTGTTTTGTAATGGGCTATGCCTTATAATTCAGTTTAATTTTGATGAGTGCTATCAGTCTAGAGGGTGGCACAAAGGAGGACATCCAGAGCAGGCTGGAAAATGCAAGGGCTTTCTTTCAAAGTATGAGCAACATCTGGAAATCGACACAAAACGGCATCAACACCAAGACCAGGCTGTACCAAAGCTGTTGTCCTATCCACACTCCTGTATGGATCGGAGTGTTGGTGAATGACAGAGGGTGATCTCACCAAGTTGTCTTCTTTCTACACCACGTGTCTTTGTAGGATTCTTCTCATCTTTTGGCCAAATAAGATTTCTAATCAGGAACTACTAAGGCGATGTAAACAAGAAGAAATGGCCAACATCATCACGAAGAGACGATGGAGATGGCTTTTACATGTGCTGCGAAAGGAAGCAAATTCTATCACCGAAACGACACTTCCGTGGACACCGGATGGACGGCGCAAGCGAGCAGATCCAAGGCAGCCTGGCTGAGAACGATCGAGGCAGAGATTAAATCCTTCAATCACTCTTGGGAAACTCTCGCAAAGATGGCCCAGGACAGGCAGGGCTGGAGATCCTTTGTTGCTGCCCTAAGCACCAGTGGGTGCAGCAGAAATAGTAGTAGTAGTAATGCCTTATAATATTATTATGTTCAGTTCAAAATCTCTTGTAATATAACCCTTTCAACAGTTTCAGAAGTTGCAGTTAAATTTACGACAGTTACATCTGAGTTTTGTGCGTCACATGAGATCAGAATGTTGGTGGAAGAAAAAGTCTCCTGCGGCACTGGGGTTTATTTTTCTTGTCAAATGTGGAGTCAGACGTAGCAAATACAAAATAACCTCCTACAACACACAGTTTCAATAATGGCAGAATAATCCTGGCTAGTCAAAAAAATGCCCCAATCTCCCCAGTCTCATCCCTAGGGGCTGCGAGCCTCTAACCTTTTAGCGCTAAACTCGCCCAGAAAGGTCTCGGGTGCCATTCGATGTGAAACAGATAGTCCCATCGTGGGTCAATACGAAAAGTCCTAACCTTCAGAAGGTATACTTGCTATTCTTTTTAAATATCCTTCACCTCTCCAATAACGCCAGTAAAATCGTTTGATTGGTTCCAATCTGTATTGCCAGATGCTGGCAGAATGTAAATATTAGTCGTATTATGTAAGTTGCATTGAAAATTGTTTGTGGGTAAAATATCATGATGAAATCCTCCTCAGCCACAGAAAGGACATTTTTAACTTGGTACAAGCGACATCTAAGGTAGATACAATCTCACTGACATCATGTAATACCATTTAAGCAAAGAACACTGTAACACGAAAGGCCACTTTCTCCAACCTGCACGTCCAAATGTTTCCCCGAGAGAATTAACCCTCCTTAAAAGAAGATTTGAACTACTCCATGGCATCACCTTTTCTCCGGTCTTGCACAAAATTTGATTAGGGTGTTGGGGATCCAACGAGTAATCACTGGCAGCGGATCATGTTCAGGACGAAAAACACATTTTGTTTGTTAAGAAATGCTCAATTTTTCATGACCTTTTCCTGTGTCAGGAATACCGAGAGAGCACTGGAATTATCCAATTTGTCTGGAAGACCTAGCAAGATTGGCCCCGTCTGTCGTGATATGTGGCTACGAATACTCGGTTGACTGTTCTGAACTTGTGAAGGTTCTAAGTCACGCTCTCAGTTTTCTGTGTGTCATAACACAAATTTGCAAATCAGACCGACGCGTTTTTCAAGAGAGGAATCTCCTTGTTAATCTGTTGCTATTAATTGTTTTACGGCAGCAATGGGCGCCAGTTGAAAATGGTAAGGCTTCTTGTCCTTCCTTGAACTGTATGGCTCGGAGCAAGAAAAATGATATCCCAGGTGTTCAAACTTAAAATTCCAATTTATCCAGGAAAATAGCCCTTATTTGAAGTACGGCATATGAGTGCTAGCTGTCGTGGACATCACCATGTGTACTAGTATTATCCGCACATTAGAGCAGCGCCCGGTTTTCAGGATAATCCTGGCCCTAAAATGTCCATTAAAATCGAAAATGGAAACCCTGGAAAGTTTTGGTGGAAGTGAAAGGCCAAGTTAAAAGCAAACATTGATTTCTCTAAAAGCTCAAGATGAGGAATTTTGGAGTCGCATAGCTAGGCCTATTTGAAAACAGGACGTCGGCGATACTTTGTAACGTAAGGTGACCCAGGCCAGGCAGCATGATCCTAATTCTCTTAAAATGCATATTCCACGTGATATAGTTTGTAGAATAAAAAGGTGTGTTCGAAATTATTTCATAATGTTTTCCATTCCTATAGTCCAAAGTATTGCGCATTTCCTGGCATATTTCACTGAATAAAGACGTATCTATAGAAATGTGTGTATATTATGTTTCTTTACCAAGGAACACCCGCTGTACGCTAGCAATATTACTTATTTATGTTGATCTATCGTCATAGTGCGATAAGAACTGGACACATGTTATCTTTTATATTATATTGTTCGTTCCCAACTATGGCAAGAGAAATTATGGACTTTTCATGACATGCTGAATGTCTACGTTATCATGTCGGAAGACAAATTAGATTATGCTATCACAACAGAAACATTCCAGGAAAAGATAACACGATAATAGTTCCAATAGCAGAACAGCAGGAACACCTGTAGGATTGTTGGATAACGAAATTTGGGTTTTCAAGTAAGCGAGTTTGTGTGATGTTCATTGTTATGAAATTGATCTAGGTCTATGTCAGAGAATGATAATAGATTGCTTAACTTAGCTATTTTTGTGTAACCGCGATTCTATCATGTCTATTACGAGGGGGGAGGGGGCAGGGGACAAGGAGGTGGGGGAGGAAGCGACGTGCAAAAGATAAAATAAATATGGCCGAAAAAGACCACTTTTATCAGGAAAATGGAGGCTTTTTTTTTTTCTTACTCTACTCTGTAAAACAGCTGAATCTAAAAAGAGTGATCGCCCTGTGACAGTTACAAAGTCAGTCTCGCGTTGCATTAAGAAGAAAAGCACATCAACACAGCGTCGGCCACATGGTACCTGGAAATTCATACAATACAGATACTGAAGAATAACTTACCTAATCAACCCCATGCAGCGTCAAAATACAGTATACTCATGTCCCATTTCATGACCGTTTAAACCAGTGCCTCTCACCCTTTTTTGTCCGAAGCCCCACTTCAATTTGAAACAACAACAACAACAAAACGTGCGCCCCAGCGTGATCGGACAAAGTTAGAACACACAGTATTATACAAAAAGATTAAAAAAGAAGTCCCAAGCCCCCACCAAAATATTGGTATGTCCCACCAGTGGCACGCCCCACCAGGAGAAACAGTGCTTTAAATGGTTCAGCTGGGCTGGCCAAGTCCTTGAATGTAGATGACAGAACAAACCAAAAATAACAGTACACAAATTGATGTCTTACAGAATCGAAGCATCTATAGCACAAAGAACAACAATTCGCTCGTAAACATGACAGAAGAGGAATGCAGTTTCGCGGCGCAGAAAAAGAGACGCCATCCATCGTCCCTGAATAGCAACATTTTCACAGTCTCTGCAATTACTTGAATGGGGAATTTCGGAAAAGCCAATAAAGATGAAGTGCGTCTGTCCGTATGCAACAAAAGATGTTCTCTTGTCCAAGATCATATCGAGAGGAAACAAAATGGTCTTGGGGAATGCTCTCACCGAACAAGTATTTACAACAAGGATGAACAAATTGTAGGTCTCTCTCTGCCAGAATTACTGACGTTATTTCCTCTACTCTCTTGTCCTGATCATCACAATCGTAGACATAGCTCTATCTCTCTCTCATGCTCTGATTGGAAACTACTATGATTTACAGAATTTTAGAGGATGTCTCAATTTTCTAAACTGGTCACAACAGTAGTTATGATTGTTCGAGATGTGATCTCAACTGCCAAGTCAATACAGGCCTAACTGCCTGTAAACGTGCACGCAGAGTGGGCGCTGCTTGGACGCCATTTCCACTTGGCCGCTCCTTGCTCGCACCATTTTGCAGCGACCAAAATTAAGACAACAAGAAATGCGTTACCGAAGAAGGCGTGGAAGCACCTTGCTAGCCACTCCATTTCACGACAGAGGCACCTTGGACGCACCAAAAAACTTGCAGCGTGATGGTTTAGTGCCGCACTAATTTTCTCGCCCCTTTCAGGCCACATTTATTTATTCATTCATAGTCATACATTGCCTTAACGGCGTTCCTCTGGTGACAATGGTTTTCGAAAGTTAGTGGTTCTTTTTTCTAGGTATGGTCCAACTTTGGCAAGGAATAGCTTAAAAGTAGAAGATTTCATCTTTATATACGACAAACATCAGTTATCTGAAAATACTTGTTCCATTAAATGATGATATTCGCCATAATTATGTAGCACGGCACTGGTGAATTTTGTGGACCCAGTAACGGCGTCTGTTTAATCTTCGTTTTCTTAACCAATACAATACCATTAATTGAAGGATTCCTTCTTCATCCATCCTGCTAGGTAATGAATATTCTGGGGAGAGCGGCCCGAGAGAGGCTTCCACTGTGTCGCCTTCAGGCCGCATGTTCGCTTCTCCCCTTGCTCGCTCCTTTTGGGGCCTCCAAGAGCGTCCAAGGGGCGTCCAAGCAGCGCCCACTCTGCGTGCACCTTAAAAGCGCTGTTCAGTAAGCAGCGACAGAGCCTCCCAAGATGATGATTTTAATCATGAATCTCAACATTCTATTGATATGTATCATTTGACTTCATAAATGTTGCACTCCTCACTTTTTTTTTTATCCCAATAGCTCCTATGTGGTAACTAAAAAGGAATTATTGTGATTAGGTTCATATTACAAAATATTCTCGACTGTCTTGAGACACCAGATATTTCTACAGTAATCGTAATCAATAATTTTGCATTAAAGTATCCTGTGGCCGTATGCATAATCAAAGCGTAAACTAAAGTAAATACGTTAACTGGTGTTAACACTAGAAATTGTATTCATTTCTTGCGTTAACACCAGTCAACGTATTTACTTTAGTTTACGCATTGATTATGCATACGGCCACTGGCTCTGTAAATAATTTAACGGAATGGATTTTGATAAAATTTAGACAATTGAGTTGACTAAACTTGACCTTCGCTGACTTTTAAAAACTTCACTTTTACTCAGAATTATGTCGGAACAATGCTTGGCGGGTTAGGTCCTTATGGTAACACAAATAAAACATTGTGGAATTCGGAATAGAAATACGTTCACTGTCAGATGATGATAACAGCACCAATGTGACGACCAGGAAGCAACTATTCCTCTTGCTGGTGCTGATTTTATATTATGTCATATTGCACACATCAACTGTGGGAGTAATAATCATCCCAATTACTAACCAACTTTAACTGGAAACCATGCTCTTTGACGCTAGACAGCTAATAACCATTGTTACATTAGTTCCTTCCGCGATGGTGTTCAACAGTCGCGCTGGCGTCCCACTAGCTCAACCAGTACCCCATTTCCATCACTTACTTTGGCGCGCTATTACCGGCTATCACTAAATCAGTTTTAGTATCCTCCATTAATACTGCATCGTCTCTGTTCTTCAGTCTGACCGCGGTAAATGACACCGGTGCAATACTGGTTACATGGTTAACATCACAGGCAGTGGCCTACAGCGTGTAGCAAGCTCGTGTAGTTTTCTTTTAGTGTGAATCTGACAAACATGACTATGTTTGACTTTGTGCACCTGACTTGTCTACCTTGAAATAAACCCAGGCACCAAATTTGCAGGAACAATGTAAATATACCTTGGTGCACTCTCCAATGACCCCGTCAATGATAAAGTAAAAATCCAGCACATTTACACTGTTGTCAATCCCAATTCTTAATGGCTACACAGTGAAATCATCGTCCACTGTACACAGCGAATGAGTGCTGTGATGACATGCCTTGTAACAGCAGATTCATCAATTTGCTTTTTGTTTCCACGCGGATGCAACGTGCTTTCTATTGAATCATCGTCAGTTTCTATCCAGTCAATAAGGATTTTTTTTCCTTCTTCCTTCGCTTTCCATCTGCATAACTTTTTTTTTTTTTTTAACTGACGGGCATAAAACTTATTTTCTACCTTTACTTTTTAAACTTTACAATGGTTCTATTCTAGGAAACCTGGGTCTGCTGCTTTTGGATAATTAAGAAATGTGCTTTAATATTAAGAATTTTTGCTTTCGCTAATGTTGTTTGGGAAGCTGATTTTCTGTCCTGTGATGTGCATGTGAATCAAAATGCCGGTCGTTCATAGAATTTCATGGCTGAATATTTCAAACCAGTCAGTGCTAAACTGAAAAGAAGAATGTTTTTGTTGCGTTTATTGTTATATTGTTATTATTATTTCATTTTTATTGTCGTATATTATTCTCGAAGGGAAGAATCAAGAATGAATTCTACTCCTCATTACTTATTCAGACGTCCTCGTGTTGGCAGGAAGAACGGCCGTTTCCCGTAGTTTATTAAAACTGTGGTCCACTCACCAAGCAATGGACTTCTTTATCACACTGTGAAAAATATCACATCGTTGTGTGCAGATTCTAGTGTGGGCATGGCTCTGAAATATCCATCTCACAACGCCATTCATCGCATGGCGCTAGACTTTTAATTAATTGGAGAGTCTATTCATTAAGTGACAAAGCCAATGGACTTAACGTCTGGTGAAAGTAATACCATACTATCTCCTCATAACGTCACCTATTCAAGTGAAGAATGACTCAGGGTTAAAGATACTCCTAGCTTCGTTTATTTTGACTACTTGTGTAAAACGATTAAAATGCATCATAAAGGAAAGTGTGTTTCAAGAGATTGGTATGAGGGCTTTACGTTTGGAGACCACCGATTTTATCTGAACATTGTTTGCCCTGCCACATGATACATTGAACTATGCTGCCTGACAAAAAATTCAAAGCTAACCCAATAACGGGTTCTGGTGTACACAGGTGAGATGAACTGAGATCTGACATGTGCCTATCCTTTGTTATGATGGTAATATTCGTGTCACTCCTTTGACATTCCCGGTTTGTCTTTCCTTGAGCTGTCACTCCTTTGTCACCACCCCAGTCCGGGCCACTAGCTGTTTCCAAATACAGCCTGGAACTATGCTAAACAAACTCACAGACTCGATCATCAATCCCCAAAAGACTCAATTTACATATGACACAGTCTCTCTGAAGTACCTCTGTGGCTCACGCTGTATTATTTACACGCTCACCCTGAGGTCCTGACCATTCACAGCATTCAGAACACTATTGTTTTCAATTTTTAAATTTCGAAAAATTATTGATCGATCATGCCTCGGGCAACAATAATTGCCCGAAATCTCTAGATCTAGTGTTCAGACTTTTGTTCGTGTCATACATAAGTGATACTCTAATCTCGTGTCAAACTACGGACAATTATTTTCTACCCAACTACTGATCAATAAATTAACTAAGAACAAGCTCCGACGCGATAGAAATTGAGCAGTTAAACGGTGTATAATGCCCTCAGCACATAAACATACCTTTAACTAATGTGATGGTCCGGGGATAACTGTTTAGCTGAATTAACAACAACGGGACACATTTTAATGATCTTCTTTCACTACAGATCAATCTCAGTCACTACACCCAACAGAATAGTAAATGTACAAATATTTTTATTTATTTCTAAAATACTCGAAGATCCACTTCAGGCCTCCCTTGAGTAAGTTACAGAAAGCTTAGGTAATCTGACGTATTCTACCCGATTTCTAGTGAGATATGTTATTATTGTTATTATTATTATTATTTTAATAAAAGTGCTAACGGCAAAAGGACTATAACGGGTAAAACATGAAACAGAAAATGGATGAATGGGGGCCACTGACTTTATGGAGCAAACCAAAAGTTCTGATTCCATCAAATCACCACATTGAGACAAATTAATGGGTGTTATTTTTATTGTTAAATTCCTCGTCAGCCTAAAATTTTGAGATCTGCTGGATGAGTAAGGAATATCTATAAGGACAAAAAAAACCCACACGCAACCCTATATCGAGGGGTATTTGCCATATTGTCGTATGCGGCAAAATTTGGCAATTTCGAAGTTTTGTCGTGAAAGCGGTTCCCTCACTTCTAATCTTATTATGTATAAGTTTCATATGGATGTATTTTTTGGTGGGCATCATTACGCAAGTTTCTATATTGAAGCGTATTGAATACAACCCTGATTTTACAATACTCTTCAAATTTTCAAACCTCAGTTTCTCTAAAAGGCAAGTATTGCACATACAACAATATGGAAAATAATCGACGATATGTTAAATCTGCTTGATAAAACCAAAGATACTTGATTGATAACATCAGTCAATCCCTTCTTGTGGCCTCTTAAAATACCGTTTATATCCGGTCCCGGGCACCGCCCACTCTCGGCGCGCAGAGCCAGCACTTCGTATAAATGGATTTGCATAGAAAATAAGACATAACACCTATCGGTTTCGCTTCCAGGGGCAATTTTACTGTCAAAACACTTTTAAAATATGTAGCAGCTAATTAATAATGAATTTTTTCTATAAAGCAAAGCACAAAAAGGGCGGGTGAAGGAAGGAAAAAGAGAGAGAAACAGATTTTTCACGAGATGGCATAGGCAAAGATCTAGTAGTAATGTGCGTGCAGCTTCCCCGGCTTCTCTTGCGGCAAGTTATTTTTATCCTACCGACAGCTCCTGCTACTCTACTGCTAATGATTGTACTGCCATGCTTCTCTGATGCAACTGATGTGTTTGTCGACGATGGTGTATTTTTCGTGAATTTGGAGAAGAATAAGAAGAGAAGGAAGAACAAGAAGCAGGAAAATCCAAGGTTAGTCTGTTATTGTTAAAAGAAAGTCCTTAAACGTTTTCAAAACCCTTCACAGTTCCCGCTATTGTTTACTTTCTTACTTGCATTTGCTGCTGGGAGGTAGGGTGCGCAAGTTACATCATAAACGGAAAAATCCAGCCTCGGTCCCACGTTATTCTAAAAATATGCTCTTCGATATGATGGTAAATTAAAAAAGCGATTGTGACATTGTTACCATATTTAAAAAGAAAAAAATATTAGAGGTTTCCTACAACGAATTACTTTATAATTACAAAGTAAGAGACTTCCAGCAAGGTCTAGGGTGAGAGATGAACACTGAACAAAATTGGACATTTCCTCTATTCGGCTTTGTAAAAAATGTCCTTGTTTACTGTCCCACGCTTATGCCACTAGGTGGCGCTGCCAAACCCCCCTGCACGTGAAAACCCCGAGCTGTCCCATCTGATCATTTCCAGTATCTTTGATAAAAGTACGTCTGTGACTGTCCGTGATTCCGACGAGCGCAAAGTTTCGATCACAACAAATAATGCAAAGCCTCAGACTTACCGTAAATGTAGCAGTGAGATCTGATAAGCGAAGCTCGGCGTGTGACTTACTAGGGATCAATCTTTATGTCGCCTCGGGGCCCTGTACTCAGCTGATGGGACCACAGGCATTAATTAACACGGGTATAATTAATACAACACACAAATGTGGAAAATTTGGCGGGGCGAATTATGTTGTCATGGAAATGAGTAAAACACAGTGGCTGGATACAAGAAAGCAACTGGTTGTCATGACCATAGTCTTGTGGGTTACTGGAAGGTAATGAATTTCGAATCAGAAATTAGTTTTTGCAATGCAAATGCAGTTTCACATATTTTTTTCACCGTGGATCAACTGAAATGGCATGGTAACACTGACCGTGACAATCTAATACCGGGAGTAGACCAAAAAAAAATAAAATCTTAGCCAGTTCAGAGCCGTGTTAATGTAAGCGATATTGTCCCTCTTAAGACTATACGATTTCTGCATAAAAATACAAAAGCGTCTGATATAAATAAAATGCTGTATGTAAATGAAGAGACTGATTGCACCCCAGTTGGCAAAAATTACATTTGTGAAGCAAATGGAACAATGATGTGTTATAGACTGGCTGTTGTTAGAGGAATATAGTATTTTACATAGAAAGCTGTAGCTGAGCTGTGAACACAACTCATATTTTCTCTATTTGGCGTTGCAATTAGACAACATCCACTTGTCAACATCCTTATTGATTTTATCGACATTTTCCGAAGAGCAAATGTATGGGATTATTTAAAATAGATATACATATTTTTTTCAGCGCCATATCCAGCTAGGATATGTACACTGGCAAGATTCTTTCAAGGTGTGACATGATTTTAACCACAAGAAAGCATCGTGTATTGATTTCTCACATAAATCTAGGTGTCCGGCAAATTCATATGGAGAAATGGGAAGCTTTCATGATTTTCTACATCACCCAGTACATTATTATTTTATTCTGCCACAAACATATATGTTTTAAATGCAAAACGTAGCATGCTTGCTTCTGTCATGACAACCAGTGTCCGTGTGTACAGTGCCAGCAGTACGCAAATTGTTCTAATCACTAGGGAGTAATTACAGAGGGTCAATGTGACTGACGAACGCTTTGGTGTAGATTACTTGTGACGCAGGTGCATCTGGGTCTTATTATGGATTCAAGCGTGGGTGTCGGGGTGGACAAACAGAACAGCAGTATTATGTCACTTATTGCGATACCAATACAGTTGTTTTGCCTTTCACTCGACATTTCTCACTGAGTAAAAGGAAAACCTTGATATTCTCTCCATTTCCGGGAAAAAATATTAAGTTTTTAACATTATTTACTAATTGCAAAACGAATTTTGTCCCTTTGTCGGGGACCGAATATTTCCATGATATGTCGATATAAAAATGGTACCGAAGAGGAAGCACATGGTGATCTTCTTTTAACTTGAACGTTCGGATTTGACGCAAAGGCCCACTATTGAAGCACTCTGTCACAATGAAAGTCGCTGTAAAACCTTTGCTATCTTGACACACTTTTACATTCAATACCAAACTGTTACAGAAGACTCTCGGGAACCCAGTAAACGTAACAACAATAGCAACAACAAAATAACAAAATTTATATAATTATTACGTCTTGATGTTGCCACCCAACCAACATGTTCTTTAATCATAATGGATACGAAAAGCTTTGCCGTTTCATCAGGATAGTAATGATTAATTTCCATAGGATTAACTTCGGTTCATAACGTGTCATGTTTTCCTTTGGAAAGCGATGGGTATTTAATACACGTATGTACCCTGTCAGTTGTCGCCAGTCAAATATTCGAAAGCAATACGGATGATAAATACGAATTCATAAATCATTCATTTTTAATGCAGTGAACTGGTAGGATTCGCTTTCAGTGTCTATAATAGCAAGCAACTAAATGAAGAAGCGAAGTCATTTATCTTCATTTTTGAAAGAAAAATACTACCCTTGAACTGTTATACAATGTCTAGCTGAGCTGTGCAGTCTCTCTCGTTAGATGCCTGACGAATGCCATCATGACACGTAGATTTGTTCAATAAAACTTTATTATGTAGCTTTCGATCCATTTAAACTACGATGAAGTGATTCAGATGTATTTTTGAAAACGGTTTTATCAACCAAGCCTTTCACTAAACCCCTTGGAATCCATAAGGAAGTTGAACTTGTAATCCGAAACAGAGATAAAAATAAAATTTTGCGATATAATATTATGGCCTATTATTTCATCCAGCCACTAGGTGAAATGTTTGTGGAACTGGTTTATCTTAAATGGTGTTTGGTACACTGTGTCTTCTGTGTCTTTTCTTCACATGCTTAAATGCTTTTAGTAGCGGCAGTACAGCAGTCAAGATGTTTTGGGCTCCATTTTAGTTAATTCATATCAGTTTACCACGGGAGACAAATTGGGATATTTTACGATGTTCACAGAGAAACTAATTAATTTTCAAATGAAGCCTGGAAGACTGGTCCCATTTCTCGCTAAATAATACTATTAATGGCTGCCATACTCAGACTGACCACTGAGCACGTTGGACACTTTAAACTACAATGTGTAAATAAGCTAACAATGCAATATGAATTAATCTCCTGCTGACTAGTAATGCCAACATTCGCTCGTACATTCTTCACTGTGGCCTTTCCACTTGGGTCAACAGTAACAGTAAAACACCGGAACGGTTATTGACAGTGCTCTGGTATTCGAATGTATGGGTTTTTCTTCTTACATGTAAGGATATGATTATATAAAAACATGTCTGCTCCGAAATACCGCCATATTTATAATATGAGTATAATAATATGTGTCCTTCATAGAGCTGTTCTTTGTATACATCAGCATGGCCCAGATGAAAAGCAGCTGGAGATGATATCAGGTTCGGTTAGTTTACGACCCGTTAAAGTCATTAGTACGCTTACTTGGGCTTCGTTTACTCGACCAAACATAATGCGTAGTTTTAGCAGTGAGCGGGCTCCTTCTTCCATGTTTTGTGTCCCAATTGTTCATTCTACAAACACTGTAAAATGCAAAGTAGCCCTATTTGTTTCCGTGGTAAACTAATGTAACGTGTGCTTTAAGCATTGGGCTCGAGAAGACTAGGCAGAGACAGAGGAACATGGGGCTCATCAGCTGACAAGATTTACCTGCGTTAACGCTGACACTGTATTTTAAGTGGTTAGTTTATCTTCACATAATGTGTATGTGAGGCAACACAAATTCGTACATGTTAGAAAAAAATGTCCCAATTTGGTATAAATACGAATGCAAATAAAGCAATGATTACGTGGGGGGGGGGGGGGGGTGTGTGCTGGGGTGGAGAGGCTGAGGGCGATGGCAAATGATTTTTTTTTTTTACAAATATATGGGTCTTTTGACTAGTGACTTGGGGCTCCATGGGTTATGACTTATTTTAGCGTTATTACGTTTTCACTTTTAACATCAGTGACATGATTATGAATATGCTTTTTTATTAAAAAAAAAAAAAAAAGCTATAGGGACTTTATTGATAAATGTAATATAATGCTTAAAGCAAAACAAAAAGTCGCTGTTCAAGCGGATAGTAAGGGACATCAGCGAAGTAGAAATCGCTTCAATTTGTGCATATGTGAGTACCATTATAGAGTTCTTACTATTATTCGTTTACAGCACCATAAATTCGTGCGGTAGAAATAAGACCTTTTCAGATTTACATGACACACTGACAGGCCCATAAACAAACATTACCTGTTTATGGTTGGTCACTATGCGATTACTAATAACACACATCATTATATTATAATTATGGATTCTGGATTTACTGAGAACGGATCATCAGATGAACGTGTCTTATACAATGCTGATAGATCAGGCATCATAAATCATAATTTCTGTGGTTGTTACGTTTCTCAGCTGGCGCCCGTAATCATTGTAATACTGTAGTGAATATATTACTTGCAAATGTAAACTTCCTTGTAATTATGTAGGCTATCATAAACCATGCTCGTGCTGCATAATTGTCCACGTAACCACTTCGATTAATAAAATGAAAAATAAAGCAACAGTGTCGGCTGAGTACGAAGGTAGCTTTAACGAACCGAAGATCGCGTGGAAATTATCGTAACTATGTTTTTATAATTTTTTCAGCGGAAGCAAACAACTGAATAACTTTCTTTATCAGACTTAATAGTTACAATATCTAAAAAAACATTATTTAACCCTTAGCTTTTGGAATTTAACCTCCAACCTTTAACACAACCGGCGGGCGGGCTAGGGCAACAAGCATGCCAAATATCCAAATAAAAAAAAAAAAATTGAGTTACCATAGCATATCATGCTGTTGTCGAAATAATAATAATAATAATTGATTTATATAGCTCCAAAATCCACTAAAAGTGCTCGGTGGCGCTTAACAAACACATAGAATACACAGTCTCAAACACTCCAGAATATCACACCCACACACTAACACATCCAAAGATACATTTCAGTAACAGTTCTAGTGTCATCTATAAATCATACACTTTTTTGAAAAGCAATGTTTTGAGTTTCGATTTGAAGTGCTCTATTGAATTAGTTGTTTTTATATCATAGTTCAGATTGTTCCAAAGTTTTGGGGCACAGATGGAAAATGCCCTTTCTCCAAGCATTGTTCTGGATCTAGGCATGCAGAGCTGACTGTCATTTAAGGACCTTAAATTGCGTGGCGGTGTGTACTTTTCTATAAGTTCTGAAAGGTAGTTTGGCGAACACTGATTTAAACATTTGTACACCATGCAAAGGATCTTAAATTCAATACGTTCCTTTACAGGCAACCAATGGAGAGTTTTTAAAATATCCTCGGTATGATCCGAAGCTTTACTCAGTGTTACAAGTCTCGCTGCTCTATTTTGAATCTTTTGAAGTCTTGAAAGAGTTGAATCGGGAATGCCAAAAAGTAGGGAATTGCAGTAGTTCAGATGACTCAGAATGAAAGCATGAACAAGAATCTTTGCTGTGTTTTCATCAATAAATTTTCTTATTTTTCCTATGTTTCTAAGGTGGTAGTGCATGGTTTGACAAATTCTTGTCACATGGGTCTTCATAGAAAAGTCAGGATCAAAATAAAAGCCAAGGTTTCGTATGGCACTAGATGGAAGAAGGAAGTTAAAATGAAAATCCACTGGTTTGAACAAAAAAAAACAAAAACAAAAAAACAACTATCATTGACTTACGTGTCTTTCCCGGCCTTACTGTGAAACCGTGACTGTCAAATCTGTGGTCTAAAACTCTTGTTTACAGAGTCCGAAGTGTCTGTGAATTAAAACAACAACAACAAAAGAAGATTCTGAGTGTGCGCCAGTGCTAAAAACAGTACTGTGACGAACATCATAGCCACAGACACGGTTACATTGACACAGAGATGCGGCTATGACACAGAAATATATAATTTTCCTAATTAACCAAAAATGAAAATGAAGAAAAATAAAAATGGCGCAACGATAACTATAAAAACATAATGCCATAATGGAAGCAAAAAAACTGCGACAAGGAATTAGAAATTATCAAATAATACTGACTACTGTAATGCATGTTTTTATTATATATAATAAATACGATTCATACACCGTTTTCCGAATATTGAATTATTATTTTGGACCATAAAAAACAACTCACCATTATCCGTCGTAACGGAACGCTGCATGATATCTAAGTTCCTTGTCCACTAGGGCATGGGATTTGGAAATTTGCACAATAAATAAAACCTGACATTCCAACTGCCCCTCTACACTCTTTGGCAGCCGTGGACGCAGTGTAAACATGTAGAAACCATTAATTTAATCCGAACCGTTACCCGTCATGGGTGTGTGGGCTTGAATCATAATACAGGTGCTTAATCACGTATTTAATGGACAACAATTACTCCGTCCTGCAGTTTGTTTGGTAAGCATGTGCGTGTGACTGGGAAATGGAAGGGATTGTTATTTGATTAGTATTTCTTCTCCTTTTATTATTATTTTTTTTTAATGTCTAGTTCTGTGCCCGCGAGCGGCGACAGAAAGCAAGCCAAACAAAGAAAGTCAGAGTACAAAGGGCAAGTGAACAAACATGAAATAATGAATAAAAACAATATTTGGCAAAGAGAGAAAAAGGGGACAAGGTGAGAGATAAAAGGGTCTGGTAAGGGCAAGGAGAGGACATAATAAATGCCAGCTGGAAATAAAGAAAGACAAACGGACAGCGGGTGAAAGAGAGGCTGGGGAATGAGAGAAAGAGAGAGGGGGAAAGCGCGCGCGCGAGAGAGAGAGAGAGGGCGAGAGAGAGGGAGAGCGAGAGAGAGAGAGAGAGAGAGAGAGAGACAGACAAACAGACAGACAGAGATAGATAGAGGAGAAAGAGGGGGAGAGAAAACGAGAAGGATAGGAGAAGAGAAGTTCCCATAGGAACTCCCACAGGACAAGAGAGAGATAGAAAGAGAGAGAGAGAGAGAGAGAGAGAGAGAGAGAGAGAGAGAAGACGATGTGAGATTGCAATGGCAAATTAGAGATGATAATGGGAGCAGCTGCAGAAAAGTGGAAAATCCCGAAAGGTTTGCAGTTGAGACAATTAGTAGGTGGTAAAGCAGAAAGTGGCTGGCCAGAGATAAATAAATCCGTGCAGACTAAACCAGTGCTGGCCCATCTCCCATCAACAGAACTAATACTCCGGAATGCCAGGTAAGGTCGGATCCAGCCGCCGGGGTTCAGGGAGGAAATACTGCGGACAATTTGATTACAAGGCTTTCCTTAGAAAGAAGACATAGAATAAGGGAAAAGAGTAGAGAAAACATGAAGGGGAGGATGAAGAAGCTATGGGTTAGAGAAAGAGAGAGAGAGAGAGGACGGGAGAGAGGGGAGGCAGAGAGAGAAAGGAGAGAGGCAGAGAAAGAGAGAGAGGAGAAAGAGAGAGACAGAGGGGGGAGAGAGAGAGAGAGAGCAAGGGAGACAGACCAAAATACACAGAGAGAGAGAAGGAGAGAATTTGAGAGAGAGAGAGAGAGAGAGATTAACGTGATTCAGTCAGGTGATTACGAGGTAATACGATCTCCCATGACTTGTGGAATACAATCATTGGTTAAAGGAGCTTTCAAGTTCTAGGTGGCTTAAATCTTTCCTCGGGTATCTCAAGCAAACACGTCTCACTATGGTCAGGAGTTCACAAGTAAAACTGTAGAGTGCAATACATCTCAACATTTGAATCAGATTATTTGGGCAGTTTAAACTGAAAGTTCGGACTCCTGCCAGAAAGTGGAACGTGTCTTCTCCTGGGAGTTGGCAGGTTTGGCTGCTGTTGTTGCTGTTGTGAGAGAGAAGGTGACATGGAGGACGGAAGTGGAGAATGCACTCAAGATCGTCTTAACATCTTTATGGGCCCTTGGGCAGATTCTTTTCTGATGGGAGAGATTTTCTTCCCCCTTTCAAAAGCGAATGTAAATTTGCATGCATGGGCCTCGCTAAACCTTTTTGAGGACCCTGGGCAATTGCCCCGTGTGCTCTTAACTACGACATGAAAGGCAGCTGAGATGACTAGATAGTATGGCCATCTTGTGGAAATACTGTTGCATACTTCGAGTCTTTTGTGACAAAACTAGAACTGATTAGACTAGAGTACATTAAAAAAAAAACCCAACATAACAAAACAAAAATACACAGGAAATTTGTGGTGTGGGGTCGCAGCAGGGTCTTCAGTAGAGCACTGGTCAGGACCGACAGATCTTCCCTGTCGAGGAACTCGCAATATCGCAAGGAACCTTTGGAGTCATTTTCACTCTTCTTTTTTTAGGGGGGGGGGGTGGGGGGGGGGGCGACGAAGATCTAGGAGCCAAAAGCGTTTTGTTTTTTTCATTTCTATTTCTTATGAAATTTATTGTAATGTTTCTTTATTGTATCTAACTCAGAGATTTGCAACATATACCCCCCCCCCCACTCCCCCCAATATTCTAAATAATATAATTTTATTATAGCAGTAACGTTGCAAGTATAAACAGCCAACAGCAAAAGAATCTCTCAAAATAAAACGCTTCACAAAAGTTGGACTACCAGGCTATACAGGCCCCCTATATGAACATTTTCAAACTACAGAGTTTCAACAATAAAAATTGATGGTGTGTACATCAGAGAATGAGATGGTCCCATCATCTGATATCCCAGCGCATAACGATTTTGACGAAGTCCCTCGTTCCAGAGTTCACACACGCTGGCGGGTGTAAGACAGAAAAATGATACCAAAACTGTCTTGCTTCAGGGGTTCTCCCCTCCACTTCTCCTCCCCCGACCCCCATAATTGGTTTCAGGATCCAGTGGAAGGAGGCGTGGAAGATGAGGAAGGGAGCGGATGGAGAGAGAAATTTCCTTGGGTTGGAAAGACAGCGAAATGTCATATGACACACAACGCCCAGAGATATCCGTTGACCGACTCATGTGTATTCCTACTGTCGCTGACCGACTCATGTGTATTCCTATTGTCACTGAGGCCATGTCAAGTTTGAATTCTGCATTTCTCACACAAATGGTTTGTGTGGGTTTCCTTTAACTGAGGGAGGGAAAGAGAGAGAGGGGAGAGAGGAAGAGAGAGGAGGGAGAGTGCGAGAGAGAGAGAGAGAGAGAGAGAGAGAGGAGAGAGACAGACAGAGCGTGGCCTTCGCAATCAAACACGAGGGCCATGGACAGAGACACACGCAGGTAGTCAGAGAGATAGCGGAGAATGGAAGAAGAAGACAAAGGAGGATGAGAAGAAGGAGAAAGCGGGGGGGGGGGGGGAGGAGAAAGAAGAAGTGGACGAAGAATAGGTTCAAGAACAACAAAGAGAAGAGAAAACATTAAAATTTGTTGGCTGTTTTCTCTAGGTGATAATGAGCAGGAGATTGTAAAGAACTCTCTGACCACAGGTGATGTGAAGCTCTATTGTGTTAAAGATAATAATAATATAAAGTCGTATCAAGAAAATACCATAAGTTGATCTTGGGCACAAGGACAAAACAGTAAAAATTCCCACCTCACCGTCATCCCAGTGTTGAATAAAGAATAGATTTTTGATCAAACAGCCGAGAAAGAAAATCACACTCGACCTCAAAGGCTATTTATGAGATGCAAAAACAGGCAAATGCTCTTCGGTTCAATACATTTGCTTTTCATCTAATTAGGATTCCGACTGATTCTTGTTAACAGCACACAACATCACAAATACAGAAAAAATAAATTCTTCACTCAACTATAGAAAGGCGAAAAAACTTGCTTTGAACAAAAAGGAGAAATATTGATCCCTTCACTTTTGTAAAACAATGGTAAAATTTGAGGCCCTTTACAGTACAATTTATTGTTCCCGGAAACGTATCAAAATGATAATTGACAAAACCAGCCAAGATGATACAAAAAGAAGGCTTTAAATAATTTTCAGCTGCTTAAGACGTATTCAGGTTGTAAATCATTCCGCCACATTCTATAAACAAAAAAACAACAACAAGAAGAAACGAACCAGTATGTAAATGTTGATCTCGACAATCCTCCCATAAGAGATTTTGTGAACTCCCTTTCGAGAAAACAAAAAGTGAGTTTCACTGCTAGGAATTAAAGCTAGCTGAATTGAAAATAATTCGATCATTAGCAGACATAAAACGAGATGAACGAGCACAGGTGACTTATTTGAACAAATATTCATGTCGTACTTCGGATGAAATGAATGAAGTCAAGTTGCTTCATCTGAAATGTATGTCTTTGAAAGCCTGCTATCGGTAAACTGCTGGTTCACTTTTTTGTGTTTCCCTACGAGCTACACACCTTAATAATTATGGAACTTGAACAAACAGAAATGATTTGCTATACAATGTTCAAAACTCACAGTTGACACACTGGCACACTTATCCAACACAGATTTTTCTGTCGGCACAATCATGAGACAGTGGCAAATGTTTACCATGTTTCTCTTTTATCTATCCGGGATATCCCAAAGAAGTCACCGGCTCGTAATCGGCCATCGACCGCCCTAAGCCAACGATTTTTCTATTCACAGTCTTTTGCCTGCTAAGTTTGCGCTCTAATTGGTGGCCATGGCTATAAATAGACTTCAGATTGAAGCAAGAATCATAACAAATTGATTGGTCTCTGTGAAGATTTTGAATATAGGTCTAAACTTTGTCTGCGTAATTTCCTGGATGGTATTACTCTACCTATTATCTGTGACAACAGTGTAGTGAGAGCACTGTAGATCATGGCCAGCTTGCAGAGTTTCGCATTATAGAAATGGAAAACAAGAAAAATTATAATGTCATATGGTACAATCTGCATAGAGATTCTAAATGTACCTATTATTATCAGAAAAAAAAAAAGAGAAAGCCCCGAAGCACTAACTCCCGACTTTCGAATAAACCTGATCATGGAGTTTTCTCTAAGTTTATACGTTTAATGGCGTCAGAAGTCTAGGAATATACTTTAATGCATTCTCGATATTATGGGAAGTACACAATTTCTTGTTGGACTGAACTTATGAAAAATGAACATGAAAAGCGATGATTTGACTAACCTGAAAAAGTCAGTGTGCCATTAAAAGCACACTTCTGTTACCTTTCTTTCTTAAATTCACGTCGGCATATTTTCACACAACTTGAACTTATGAAAAATGAACATGAAAAGCGATGATTTGACTAACCTGAAAAAGTCAGTGTGCCATTAAAAGCACACTTCTGTTACCTTTCTTTCTTAAATTCACGTCGGCATATTTTCACACAACTGACATCCAAGTTTATAGAAAATTTAAGCATTCACTTCTGTTATAAACGGTTTTATACTCAAAGAGTCACTGCCCTAACCATGTTTATTTTATTTGTTTTGGGTTAATTGTTCCGACATAGTAGATATCTTGTTTGGACATTATATTGCCGATACTGCATAGGTTCTACGGCGTAGACAGAGATATCCTGGGCGCTAGATCGAAAGGCCAGTGATGAAGTCTTTCCTTGGGCCACAATCTATGTTTCTGTCATGTTTCGCTGAAAGTAGATTATTTGTATTTTCTACTCTGACAGCGTTTTTGGATGAAATGCATTTGGCGTCGTTAAGCGTTTAAATATTGAATATTGATGTGTTGGAGAATGTCCCGGGGTGAACAAGAAGATAGATGCTGTTACTGCAATATATGAACGAGAGCTCTGCGATTGAAAATCAGGTTAATGATGACAAAAAAACAACACAAAAACAACAGAACAATTTCGGTTTGTGTGCCACAGTTTGTATTGTTATAATGCTAATGTATGTGGTGAAACGGAATCCACCCAAAAAAATATGAATAACATCTCTCTCTCCCCCCCCCCCCCCCCCCCGCCCCATTAGACGTGAGACAGATTTGATATACCCTCATACAGTTGGACATGGGGCAGAATCATATTAGGAAAGACAGTACGGTAATTTCTCAACAGTGAGATAAGACCTAGATCATGCCATACCTGTCCACATTTTGGAATGTTTGAGCTAAAGGAGGCTTCATCCTATGGTCTGACTACGATAAAATGACTTCACATTAATAATACCATTGCCAGGCGCGTGAAGAAACTGCTCGAATTTCCAAAAACAATGGCTAAGTGCAATTATCCGTGACTGAGATGATCGCCATATGGGATCATAACAGGTTGACACTAAAAAATAGGGACCTTAAGAAGTCTATAACCATGGGCAACAACAGCTGGTTCTTATTGATACTGATAGGAAATTTGCAGGGTACAGTCAAACATCAAAAAAATGTCACAGACCATTAACTTCCCATAGCTTTCTACAGAAGCTGAGAACAACTGCCACGGCCCTTCGCACAAACCGCTAGGAGCTTGTTTTTCATAATACCACTCAGATGAGAGGATATATCAAACTTGTGTATTATTTTCCTCAAACAAACCCTGTATGAAGTAGAAATGCTACGTATTATTATAAAGGAATTAATTTCTGTGTCTCGGTTGAATGACGTAAAATCTTTAATGGCCCACTGACTGCTAACAAAGCATGAAATAAGCATTCCAACAGTGAAATAATTTTATGATTCCCACAGTCCACTAACATTAAGTCATTCGCTACTGTAAGCCGAATATTCGGCTCGAGGATTTTCGTTTCGCTACGGAAAGCCAAATATTCGGTTCAAGTGGACAGCAATTTACCAACACTAATATCTAAGCAGCCAACTTCTCAAAATATTGAATCCCATCCGGGTTCAATGATATTTTCTTTTACTTTAATGTCTAATGTATTATGTCTTGTGTTTATGCTGAGTGAAAGAAAAAACATCTTTGAACTACATGTATGTCTAAATTTCAGACTGGATAATGTTGAGAGTTCCCGTTCACACCCACTAAAGTTTCCGTAGGGAATGAGTTTTCCAGCTGATCTCTGACTCGACCTTTCCTTTCTCTTAGTCCGTCCATTGTTGTGCTGAACACGCATTAGGTGCCAATGGCTAAGCCTTTTTCACAGGGTACTGACACCAGGAATTCCTGAACCATCCGAATGGTCTAGAATTATGGTATATAGAATCATCGCCTCTCCAATTAAGACCGACCACCACTGAGGGTGATTTATTACGTGAAGACTCCTCTTGGCGCAGATCCCGGGTAAAAACCTTGGATAACTTTACCGTGGGGACACCAGTGAGACTGAATGATGAGTTCAAGGAGTCAGCGAAGTCTCTGTTTCTTCCTCCTCCGAGCGGTTTGACCACAGACTAGTGGCAGGAATCTGGTCCCACAAATCTAGATCAGTAGAGATGATTAATTTCCCCCTCTATCGTGAGTGTTGAAGAAGGCGAAGCGGTTTCTATCTATAAGTCGTGGTGTTCTGACTCTGAAAGTTCTGATTACTACATCGTCTTCGGTACAGTCGTTGAGCCGAATTGACCTTTAGTGTTATACAGTTTAATTCAATGCCTTCAAGTATGAGCAAAAAAGAAAAGCAAACAAAAAGAAAAACAAACAAGCTATCAACTCTTAATTCAATCCATTGTGACTCATGTTTTCATTTAAATAATCGTATCTGATTGAACTCACCACGATGTCCCACACACGGACATTGCAAGTTGGCACTGATGAGCTTCTTACCACCAAACAAACAGATACACGTAAAATGCACAGAATCATCTGCACCGCCTTGAGCCTTGCTCCATATAAAAAGAACTTTTTAACATCCAAACCGATGCAACTCGCACTCTTGAAAGTGATTAATACTCAGGGGGTAAGAAAATACGCAGCAAGAGTTTTCTAGAAACAACAACCCCAAAAAAATGTATGCCACAAATTCTTTCTGAAGCAATAAGGATAACGCTAGCGTCTTAAAGCTGATAGCATCCCATTTTCTCACATGAATGGAAATCTATAAATGTGATCGATACCAGTGTTTTTTTGTTTCCATGGCATAAGGCGAGAATAATATAAAACTTTAATCTTAATAATCGTTCCAACCTTAAAATGGAGGGTTTGAGAGCAGGTGAACACTGTCTCTATAGTCGTCTGAGTCCCAAAGATAGCGGTGGCACACTATTCTTGGCACTCATCGATCTCTGTTGACAAAACGCCTCCGGTATTTCAGAATGGGAACTACTCTGCATCCCATAGGGACTGGGTAGGGCGGCGAGGATAATAGGCCTGGTTGGAGTGCTGAGTTTGTAATGCTCCAGCTTAGCGACTTTATAGAGAATTGAATGGTCATATTTCTAAGTGGTATCTCTCTATCTATTTAGCTATCTATCTATCTATCTATCTATCTATCTATCTATCTATCTCTCTATCTCTCTATCTATCTATCTATCTATCTATCTATCTATCTATCTATCTATCTATCTATCTATCTATCTATCTATCTATCTATCTATCTATCGATCTGTCTATCTATCGGTCAGTCCATCCATCCATCCATCCATCTATCCATCCATCCATCCATCCATTCATCCATCCATCCATCCATCCATCCATCCACCTATCTATCTATCTATCTATCTATCTATCTATCTATCTATCTATCTATCTATCTATCTATCTATCTATCTATCTATCTATCTATCTATCTATACCTGTCTGTCTATTTATCTATCTATAATTCTGTCTATCTGTCTGTCTGCCCCTTCACTATTTATTTACCTCTCTAACTGTCTGTCAGTCTTTCTGTCGGCCTGCCTGCCTATCAATGCGTCAGACACATTGGAAGACGAGAGAGACATTACACAAGATGGAAGGAAAACGAAGTAGATCGACTGGGTATAGAATGTCGTAATAAAAAGGCGTTTCCGTATTTATAGTCGTTATCGACGTTGGTTCTGGGAGGATAGGCTACATCAGTATTATTCATCGGGTTTCTCCTGTCTTCCATTCGAATCTATCGGCACCTTTCAGCTTTTCCTTGTGGAAAATATGCATAGATTTTTTTATTTTTTTTAAAGCCACCATTGTTATAAGCCTGTCTTTGGTTTTTTCCCCTTTTTTTCGCATGATAATAGAACTTCCTTTTCTCCATCTCTGTTCCTGGCCATTTTCTTTCCTTAATTTTGTCCTCATTCAGTCCGGCGATATCTCCCCTCTCTCCACAGCATTGCCATAATGTAATATTCATTTTTTAAAAACCTTATTTCCTTCTCCATTTTCTGATCATGACACTTCTTCACAGTTTTTTTCCTCGACGTCTGACCTATTCCTTTGCATTCCATCTTCTCTCTAATTTCCGTGGTAAACTGTCGTATGTCTGCACGGCATCTGCATAAATGGGAATGATTTCTCTCTCTTTCTCTCTCTCTCTCTCTCTGTATATCTCTCTCACTGTCTCTCGCGCTCTCTCTCTTTCTCTCTCTCTCTCTATCTCCCCCCCCCCCCACACACACACTGACAGCTCTTATACGCCATGTAGTCATATAGTCTAGAATTCATTATTAGTATTAAAATTAATTGTATGACATGTAATTTCTTGGCAACCATGTCATTGAACCTCGCTATCTGTCGTTCACGTGGATCCCGCTGGTCATAACAGCTGAATATGTATTGAGTACTCCAGTCTTTCATCTTATATCATCTATTATTATTCAGAGACTTCAAAGAAAGAAAAAAAAAAGGAGTTCTCCACCTGACCCCATCCGGTACCCTCCTCATATATTTTGGCTCTTTACTTAATAACATCTTCTTTCTACTATCTCTTTACCACCTCTTCTATACCTCCATTCCCCCATCTCCACTCTTCACAATAGTTGCTTGGCATTTCCCTTTCTGCCATCATACCTTTGCCCCTATTGTCTCCGTTTTTTAGGATTCTGTGCATGCAAGGGCACCATCTGTCCACGTGAAGGCTTGGTGTCCATCATTTAATTAACAAAAAATCAGGAGCCACTCTTCCTGATTAATATAATCCAATTGTTCTTCTGTAGCATCAAAGCGATACAATATCTTTGTCTACTTCCATGCAATTCATTCCAATATTACATTTTTTACATTCTTTAAACTCCGATCCAGCATTCTTTAACATGGGCACTCGAAGGTAACTTAATTAGTGATACGGTCAGACATAGATTGTAAAATTTGCTTTTTCAATGCAATATTGTAACGCTTCCAAAATAATACCGTGAGGTTTTGCCATATTGTTGTATGCCACATTTTGCGGATTCTGAAGTTTTGTCACGAAAATATTTCTCTCACTCTTAATTTCATTATGTATAAATGCCGTTTAAATCGGACATAATGGTGTCCTCTAATTTTACACAACTCTTCAAGGTCTCGATCCTCATTTTCTCGAAAAAGACACAAATGCACTTCGTACAACAATAACAATATGGCAAAAATCCGACTATATATTAAACATGAAACATGGAATATATGATGTTGTTGTCTCTAGCAGAGCAGTGTAATATAAGTTTGTGATAAGTCTGGTATCAGTACGCTGAATGGCCACAGTGGCATAGACGACATGATTTCCTGTCGGTGATTCATTAAACAAGTTCTGTCATGCGCAGATTGTTATTCGAACGTATCAATGTACACTATAAACCGTTCAAGATGCAGTGTATAAACACCAGTCTTTCTTCCCTCACCGTGTCAACATCGTTATGATTAGGGGTGAAGCAGACCAGGCTGGTCTAGGCGCCCACGCCAACCTTGGTCTGGTTCACCCGTACGACTCAAAAGTACCAGTTTACTCGGCAAAACTAATTCTCTTTCAGGAAAGGAACTTCTATGGCGTTCTTAGATGAACAGTTGTCCGTATGGGGACAACAAGAGCAGGTTGTAACGTATATAATGATTACCCCCTTGTACTGTTCATTGTGTTATGGCAGTCGGCAATATAAATGTTACACTCATAGTAGCACCATAAAATATTGAAGAAAGAAGACAAAAGGCATATTTTGAAACTGCATTAATGTGAAGATTTGAGAAACTGTTGATGAAAGCAATATTTCTGGCGAATAGACGCCTATTCACATGAATACAGCCATATTTATGCAATGAATACTTATCATAGCCAGAAAAAAAGCTATGGCTAGAAATGTTTTACGAGAACTTTGTGATTATCCTTTTCTTTGGAGAATGGGAAATGTTACGCTAAACAGTTGCTTAAGTTCAAAGCAGCGGCAACCAGAGAAAACGAAATGATTATACCATCTACCATCAAAGCAACTGAATAACACGATATACATAATTCGTCTACAAGTAGATACTGCGCAGTTATCCTCGAACCATTATGGCAAAACATTCAAGTATCCTGCCCGGTTTTGCAGTGTGTCATCGTAAACAGATTTTTCTTACCACAACAACGGGTGCTATTTGTCTCCGAGTGAATTTAAGCCTTCAAGCATCGCTAATGAGTCATTATCGATCTGATTATGTGATTTGGCTGGTCACGGGACGTTGGTAATTAACTGACTCGCAGGTCTGATCATGGAAAATTGCTCAGATTATTCAGTAGGCCAATGATCAGATATTGCGCATTCTCGTTAGGCGCAGCGCGCTCAGGCCGATTTTGATCGGCCTTGTTGGATGGTGACTTGACAACCTATAGTTTTAAAAAAAATCGCGCGCATTAGAAAACTAGTTTTTTTCCTCATTGAAACCAAATGTCGTGATGTCACCAATCAACTAGTTGGCCGATCAAAATCGATTAGTGTGTGCGGGCCTTACAGTGGTTGGTGACTGGAAAACAATGGACTATCAGGCATTTTCTTCTCATATTCATGAGATTAGAGATAGACATGAAGATCAAAACATCCTTTTCCAGCACATTCTAGCTGTTCATCCCCTGCTTCAGTCAGACATTCTTCCAGATTCATTCGATTCCTAAATCATCAATTTTTTATAATTATTTGTCTCACAGTCTCACACGGCTCTACTGTAATACTCGGTTCCCTAGTCTCATCATCCTATTCACTTCCTTCATTCCTATGACAGGCGAACAGTAATATTATACACTATGGATGACACAGGAGGCGAGAGAGAGAAAATAATACTCGTTCCTTTCTCTCCTATGCCACTTACATTGTATTAGTCACTTGGGGGAGCGCTTAGCAATCCGTTATGAGCTCTCACTTTCGAGTTATGAAACTGGGAAAGATAATAACCATATCCGTCTCTCCTTGACAGTACTGCCGACAAGTCGACCGAAGTGTCCCTCTAATTAAGGTAATAGGTGATTGAGGCTTGGATTATGGGGCCAATAGTCAGAGGTGGCGAAATAATCCCAGGCTAGAATCCTAACGAGGACAGGCCGTATTTGGAGGGGAGAGGTTGGAAGTAAGAAAGAATATTATTACGAAAAAAAAACATGAAGTGTTATTGTATTTTAGGTTTCTTTCTCGTCAGTTCTGTCGATAATCCAAATAACAGACACTCATTAGAGACAGAATAATGAGAGTACATTGTTGTGGATCCAAATACCGGACAGGATTCCTGAATAAGAATATTTATGCTGGCTGGTACTAACACGGGCCCACGTCAACATAGTGAACAAAAGACACAAACGTGTGTCCTTCCCAAAGTCTTTATTTATTCAAATTCAACATTTAGAATTCGTGTAGCCATTGACTTCCACCCACAAATACACAGCCCTCCCCCCTTTCACCGCCAAAGCATTTAAGAGCAAACACACTATTTTCCTCATTTTTCCCCAGTTGCCCCCCCCCCCCTCAACACACTTAAGAGCTACACACCATTTTTCTCATTTTCCCACCATCGTAGCATTGTGTCTCAAGAGTTGTGGTTTGGCCACTCTGCGATATAACAGCAGCACATTGTGCGGAATGCCTATCATGCCAATCTCGCGGTGTGGAAATTCACACTGATATATCACACTGGGAAACAAACTGGATTTCTTTTCGAAAAGTTGATGACATGCCGAGAACTCATCACTCCAAGAGCTGATATGCAAATGAAAAGCATGCCATTCTTTGACTATACTTTAAGACGACATTGACTGCGGTGTGTGCCATGGTACGATAATGTTTGTGAAAGCAAAGATAGTTTACCTCGATATTTGAATAATACTGTCATTATGTAACTCTAACAGATGTCTTGGGAGACGGCAAAATTGTAGAATTTGGAATAAAAGATCATAAAGGATTAAATAAAATACTGAGCATATGCGCGGGAGTCAGAATGAATGGTACTAGCAGAGCCGTCTTAATGCATGGGCACGCTGGGCAGTTGCCCGGGGACCCCAGGGCTCTCGGCAGCCCCATGCATGCAAATTTAGATTGGTTTTTGAAATGGGGAAGAAAATCCTATTGCTTTGCCCATGGGCCCGTAATGATGTTAAGACGACCCCGGGTACTGATAGGCATTTGTACTGTGCACATGAAGGTATACCCACAGAAACACAGGCTGTGTACAGAAACATGAGGTAAACAGTCTACCCATAGCAGAACTTACGCGACGGACAAAATGTGATCACGAAACATCATCTCTTCCCTTACTGTGTCTCTTGGCGTCCATCATCCCCTTGTCTAGGCTCACTAAGTCATGTATAATATTATTATCGATTTATCTTCCAAGGGAAATTGCTTTTATTCACGTGGAACAATATCCAGGAGGAGCAAAATAATGATAAAAATAAGTTTATTTTTGGTCGAATATCCACAAAGTAGATTAATTTTTCATTTGGCTTACTGCCTCAAAACCAAAAAATTCTTAAATGATAAATCTGTATCTTCACTTGCAGTATAATTATTTTATTCAGTAAAGTCATTAAAAAGATAATCAAAACTGTGTGGAATGTAATTTCGCGACCTTAGTTCTTATTTGTCATATCTCCATTTTCTGGAAAACTGGAGATCTTTTTCTTAATATGTAGAATAAGTATTACAAATGAACACTTTGACACTCATTCAAAATGCCTTGTAGCACTTATGAAGCTGTTTCACAGTTCCGAATTTATTCTAACTCCTTATCATATTACTAAAGCCGCAAACGTTTAACGTCGAATTTGGGCAAAAAGTGCAACTGCAATAAACAGGAGCTAAAGTCACGATTTGTCAAGATATCTCATCTGACGAATCGAATTACACAATCATGTTCTCAAGAATCTTGCAATAACCTAGAGCCCCTGGAAGATAATTATGAAAGGGGCCACGATTAAAAGGTAATGGCCCTGTAATTCAGAACCTAACACGTTCTCCGATCTAAAAGGTGATGCAAAGGCAGTAAATCATACGATGCAGCTAATCAATAATCAATATTTTCCCTTGCTGTGATCGTCACAGGCGAGAGAGATTGAAATAGAAGACTAGAGATTTAATGGCCCGTGTGTTCTGCGTTCATCCTGTGCGGGGGAACCTCTACAGGCAATGGGTGCAAATACATCCGCTATTCTCTTCATTGAACATTAGACTAATACTGTTCCTACAAGTAACATAAGTGCTGTTACCATCGCTCTCAGGAATGTTAGATAAGCTTGATTTCATCCCTTATTAGTTCCACTGGCTAATATCTTTCAGCTGATTACTTTGGTCAAGAGACAAGAGAGAAAGGTAAACAATTATTGCCGTAACCTTAGCAGTCAGTGGGAAGTGTGAATTTAAATTAATTCAGATGATTCAAAGTAGGACTGTCCAAGGTGTCCAGATTTTAACCTCCTCGTCGAGTAAATATATTTTCTGAGACTGTATTCTGCAGTTGGTGATAAGTGCTAGCTGCTCTATGTGTAGGAGCGAAATGCAAGTAGATAAATACCCATACAAAAATCCTTCGTACATAAGGAATTCTTTTCTGGCACTCATGTGCACGTGAATCATCTTTACCATGGTAATATAAACTTAACATACCTTGACCATGGACAGACACAAAGCATTGCTGAATGAAAACCACTGGAACGGGCATAATAAGATAAGTATTCGAGATTCATTAAGATAGGAAAGATTACATATCGAACCATCATTTTTTTCATGCTCGAAACGTAATGTCTAAAATCTGAAATGGGTTCGATCCTACTGTCATTATAGCGTATCCCTAATTACCAAACACGGTATTTCCCATCGATCCAGTGTTTACCTTTGGAGAGCACAGATGAGCTCAACATCTTATCTCGTGGTTTGGCTTGGGATCACCTGGAGATTGTCAAGCAAACTTCAACCTGTTCTGTGGAGGATGAGTGCAGTGGCCCTTTCTGATACATCTCAATAGTTCAACCTCCTACGCTATTTATCGACCCATGTATGCATCTATCCGTTCGTGTTAACTGTCTACCTATCTATCTATCTGCTTGTATGTCTATCTATCTATCTATCTATCTATCTATCTATCTATCTATCTATCTATCTATCTATCTATCTATCTACCTATCTATCTATCTGCTTGTATCTCTATTTATCTAATTGTATCTATCTATCTATCTATCTATCTATCTATCTATCTATCTATCTATCTATCTATCTATCTATCTATCTATCTATCTATCTATCTATCTATCTATCTATCTACTTGTCTATCTATTTATCTGCTGGTCTATCGATCTATCTATCTATCTATCTATCTATCTATCTATCTATCTATCTATCTATCTATCTATCTATCTATCTATCTATCTATCTTTCTATTTATCTATCTATCTATATCTATCTATCTATCTATCTATCTATCTATCTATCTATCTATCTATCTATCTATCTATCTATCTATCTATCTATCTACTTGTCTGTCTATTTATCTGCTTGTCTATCTATCTATCTATCTATCTATTAGTCTGTCTGTCTGTCTGTTTATCTATCTATCTATCTGTCCGTGTTTACGTCTGTGTGTGTATGTGTCTGTCTTTCTGTCTGTCTGTCTGTCTGTCGGGCTGTCTATTTTGATCTCTATCTCTTTTACGATCAGTGCTTTTTTAGTTGACTTTTTTGTAAAATCTAGTGGAAGAATAATGTGACAGATGAAGTAAATTCCACTTTAACCCGTCTATGTCTTTGTTTTCACCCAGCACATCTATCTCTAAGAAACCAGAGAATGACATAAGAGTTGCCAAGAATCAATGGACACCGAAAAGTGAACAGAGGAAACGTCGAGCGTGCAAGCTTGTAATTGTAACGACTTCCAAGTCAAATCAATACATTTCTGACACGTCAACTGGGGTCCGCTTTACGCGCAAAAGTGCTGTATTTGCAAATTAAGGTGTTGTCTTTCTACGTCAGGAGAAAATGGGCTGATTTAAGAATTTATATGTGCTGTGTTTGCGGTAAGACGGGGGTTTAAGCCTGGAAATAGGAACAAAATCAATGTAATCCTGTCTTTCCTGGCTAACGTAACTGTTCGGACTAATTTCTGGGTTACAGGGCTAGAGAATCATGTTTGCGTGGTGAAGGCTGCGGGGAAACTGGGGGAATGTAGGGCGGGAAGGGAGAACAACTAAATTATGTTGCGAGAGACAAGATTGTTCAATATCCCTCTATTCATTGTCTGTCTTTTCATCCCGTGCCCGTACTTTTCTACATTTTCATGCCTTCATACGATGAAAGAAGCCGCCGTGCTCGGAAATAGCATAAAATTTGGAGAATGATGTTAGTGTTTCACAAGTTCCTTGCAGAAAAATGAAACAAAAATGTAACTTCCGACTTCAGCGATAGTCTAAAGTGGCAAAACAGGAAGCACTAGGTTTAGAGCAGCAGTCAGTAAAATGGCTATAATAGTGATTGTTTAAAAAGCCGAGATGGATGTGTCATATTGATATTGGATGAGTGGGCAGGTGGTGTGGATGGGCGGGGCACGAGGTGAATTAACACAAAGCTGAATAGTTCGATGAGTTGGCAACAGATGAATGAAAGAGTTTACTTAAAAACTGTATAATGTGCATTTCAGCTATGACTTATTTCAAATTAAAAATGATTCTCTCTCTCTCTCTCTCTCTCCCTCCCTCTCTTTCTCTCTCTCTCTCTTTCTCTCTCTCTCTCCCTCCCTCTCTCTCTCTCTCTCTCGCCCTCTCTCTCTCTCGCCCTCTCTCTCTCTTTCTCGCTTTACCTCCGACTCACTCGTAAGCATAAATACAGCTCCATAGCTTTACAAGCACAAGAATCAAAATTCTAACTTTTCTTGAGCGCACGTTAGTGTTCAGCTTGTGGCACTGGCTGGTTTCAGTAAAGGACTGGACGAGTGAGGAAATAAGAAAATGGAATGAACTGAAGAAACACTCATTCATAGTGTCGACGTCGGAAGTGAAGGGTAACGGTGATGACCATAATTATACAGACTTGGTAAAGGGCATAAAGAATTTGTTCCGAATTTACAGAGATCAGACAATAATGAATATAGAGCCAATGTGATTTTATCTAGTCCCATCGTTTAAATCACCACAATGACCTCAAATAACTTCTAGTAGATACTACTGAATGATACTGGCCTGATGGCTCTCTCACTTGTCCAGTCTCTCCATCCAAGCTACCCTGCGTGGACCTGACACGTAACAGGAACTGCCTGACTGATGGGCAAAGGGGGAAAGACGGGGGGGGGGGGGAGGGGGTTGTTACAAAAGAGGAGGGAAAATGCTTCAGGGAAATATGCCAGACAGGAGGTGAGAGGAATAGATCAAAGAGACAAGAGTAAATAGTGAGAATTAGATCGAATAGAAGACAATCCAAACTTGTTCCCCAGGGAAACGAGCATACAATGTGGGATGGACTGGGACGTCGGGAAGGACTAGAACAAAAGTCTGGGAAAATGTAAAAAAAAATACGATAAGGAGAAGGTGTAGGCGGGCGTGACAGCTATAGCAATTTCCATGGTGGAGGAATACCATGACGTGAGAGAAAGAGTGCGTGTGTGTATCAGATAGAGAGAGAGACAGACAGACAGACAGACAGACAGGCAGATAAACAGAGCGACGGGTAGACAGACGGACAGAAAGGAAGAAAAAAAGAAAGGGAGCGAAAGAGAGACAAGGGGGGAGAGAAAGATAGAGAAAGAGAGAGAGAGAGAGAGTACTAACCCAAGTGGAAAGACGAAGTGTGGAAAATGTATGTCAAACGGTGACCTAGTTATGACTATATAGCAATGTTTTTACATTGTCTTTGCGTTCGTGCTCACAACGGTATGAGCGTACGCGTGTGATTGTACATGTACGTAAGTGAAAACATCCGGTAGCGAATTGTCTGTATGATAAAAAAAATATGTTGTTTATTATGTTCCTTTCCAGTACCATGTACATGTTCATGTGCATGTGGGGAGCTACTCATGCATTTATAGCTTTCCGTCTCTTGCTGTCTATCTCTATCTAGCACATAATGTTTACAAAGGATCAATTCATTGGGAGTAATAACACCGAAGCACAGACGTCAGATATCGAACAATTCATATCAATTCAGCAAGTTCACATTCTATATTTCCCTCTTTATCTCTTCTTCAGGGGGAACTAAGCAAATTTCTCAGAAGGGTTAACGAAAATGTGTTTTCTGTGCAAGAAAAGCTCAAGAAAAGGGGGTGGGCATGGGATGGACGGTGGGTAAGGGGGAGGGGGAGGGGGGAGTTAGGACCCATGTGTATGATTGCCTATTACCCGCATAGAAGCCCGGATGATTGGTGATTTTTCTGCAAGATTAATATCTTAATATTCTCATTATAATTATTACATTCGTTGCCACACTTTAAACTTTCAAATGCCCAAATTATGAGATAATTCAGCCAAACAACTCAGTCTTTAGCATTGCATGCAGCATTGTTTTTCGAGGTTTTTTTTTTTTCTCAAAAGTTTCTTAGATTTGTCGTCTAGCATGAGCTGTTTAGGGCATTGTAGACTTCGACTGAATTTCATTCGTAACCAGTGGGCAGTCTGGAAAAATATTTTATATGAACCACGACAAACGCTTCTATGGTATAAGACGCATTCGAAAGTCTTTCCTTATGTTATACAGTTGACTCGGCGATTAGTAGGGACACCCTTAGGGTATCTTCCCTGGGCGGTCATAATGGACGTAACTCTTTCCCAGTTGAACAATGCTGTCATGGTATCTGGGCCATCACAGAATCTCACAGACGAGTACAGACCCCGTTGACCTCCACATCAGAGCCTAACGGGCAAACGCCTCCAAGTCTGTATGCTTGATTTACCATAGGACGAGTATCTTAAAGTTCAGCTGGATATGTAAGCGTGCTCTTTACAGCCCTGCTTGCAATGAACCATAATGTACTCTAGGCTTCCTGAACTAAGCCAAAATTATAGACGCTGTTGATTTCCACTCACCCGCAGAAGCTTCCTGAGTTATGTGTGTATGTATTATGAGGCTTAGCTGGACATTATTTTCAGCCCCTGTGGTTGCCATCATGAGCAAAAGGCCTATTAAAATGTGTAGTCCGGTGTTCTAGGACTTGTAAAGTGAGTTTACTTAACCATCCTTGTGATAATATGCTTTGGAAACGTGCTACAGTATATCTATGGGATAAAAAAAAGTATTGTTAACAAGAAGTACCGCTGCTCACACAGCTCAGATTTCCGCGAGATTTTACTAGTGCTTTCCTTTCAACCTGCAGAAGTCTCAAACATTTTTTATTAAATTTATTTTGGAGGCTTCAAATTGTATGGAGGTATTTTTTGAGTTTGCTTTGTGACGCTAATTTCGCGCCCGATTCTGTCCTTTCCACAAACACATTATATATTTTTAAAAAAAACCTTCCCATTTTAGTGCAACAGGTTATTTTTCACACTGAACAGAAATATCGATCTGAGGACTTGGTATATTTTAAGCATCGATGAAAACTTAATCCTGCAAAGGAATCCAATGAGCGTTTAATTCAGCTTTCTGGTTTGTTAATCAAAGACGGGACAGATCAGTCACTTCGGCTCACAATTTCGATCACTGTTTGGGTATGAAGAATGAAAGTAAGTTATCTCAAAGTAAGTAATCTTCCACAGATCATATTGAAGTTGAAATAATCTCAGGGTTTTTTTTTTTTTTTTTCAATTTGCTCGTTTGCAAGGGCCTAGGCAGAGTTGGAGGTGAAGGAAGTGATTTATTTGCATATCGAATGGAGGACGCTCTTGCCAAACAGAACGGAAAAAGGTATCTGTTGTGATATATTAATTCCCAGTATCACAAACCACAAAGGTGTGTATTGACATAACAGTTCCATTGATGACATGATAAACGGTACCTAAGAGTTACAGGATGCAACAAATAAGTAAACCAAACTTTGCTCTCTAGACCAATTCCAGTCGACGCGCTGTGGAAGATAATATTATCACCTGACCCCCAGCAAGAAGGCAACTTCACTCCATCAGCTAATTTAAATTCCCAGGTAAAATAAATACATTGTGATTAATAGGAGGAAGAAACAACTGGGCACCACGCAGAGTTTGTTTAACGGAAAGAAAGAAAAAAGAGATGTTTTGTTTGTTTGCAGCGTCTGATTGCCTGGAGCGCGTGTCAATCAAAGTCAGGTACATGTCCATTCAGCTGAACAGCAGCTCAACACCGCGGGCATTTTCTGTCAAGAGTTTTTCATTTCTATTTTTTTCAATCATTTTTTCTTTTAATCTCTCTCTCTCTCTCTCTCTCTCTCTCTCTCTCTCTCTCTCTCTTTCTCTCTCTCTCTGACTTTTGAAATAATTATTTTACGCATATTGTAGGAACAGAACTGTGTTTTGAAAAATGTACGATCTTGGTGATGTTAAACGTGAAGATATTTTTTTCAATCATTTTTTCTTTTAATCTCTCTCTCTCTCTCTCTCTCTCTCTCTCTCTGACTTTTGAAATATTTGACGCGTATAGTAGGAACAGAACTGTGTTTTGAAAAATGTACGATCTTGGTGATGTTAAACGTGAAGATAATTATTGTATAATCTGCACTCGATTCCGCTTTTTGGGCATTTTACTGCTGCAGGGTAGGAGACAATGGCCGTAATAATTATTAAACAACTTACTTTTGTGGTGAAACTGAGCGAACTTCACACAGCTAAAATTCTACTGTCCAACCCTGACACTTGTTATTAACCCAAAGCCTGTCTTTTAAATCTGCCTTAATCCTAAAGTCTGCCACAAGCAGTATAAGAAAAATGGTAACCTCCGGCCAATACCAACTTTAACGTCCATCCCAACCGTACAGAGTTTAAAGTTGACGAGTAATCACTACCCTCAACTTTTACAGCTTACTGAGGAGATGCCTGGAATAAGCTTTCTTGCGATGCATGTTATAGGTCACTATGAAAAAGTAGCGTGCATGATTGATACTGTAGTTTTAAAGTATCAAGTGACAAGTAAAATATCACAGTCATCTTCCAAGCATCATTCATATATAGAGTTTCCTTTATCATCTGCGGAGAGAGACACGATCATGAAAGCAGAACATGTGGAATTATTAATAACAGAATCTACTTAGGTAATGACCCTGAAGAAGAAGATGAACATTACCAATGAACAAAAGACGGATGAGGTCTCATTGGCGAGGGAGAAATGATAGTTATTGCAGATAATAAGTAGTCACACAGCGTGATACTGTGACACGTAACAGTTTGAGATCAGCTTCCAGCACTAATACTGCTCTGCCAGTATAATACTTTCTGGTTTCTTATATTTCTTTGCTTTCATGCCAACTAAGTTGAGTACATGGACATTTTCGGTTGTGTTTAAAAAAGATAAAAATAGAGCATATTTTGTTTACAGAAATGAACGTGTGATTAACTGAAATTTCTGACTTAGTTACTTTTGTTTCTCGTCTCCGTGCGATTCACTTCGTGCGACCGCATCATGAACAAAAAAGCAGAATAGAAGGACAAAGGAAAACTTTTTCTAAATCGATTTCAGTAAATTTGTTGTTCCCTTAACGTTCCGTCCTTGAGTGATGTAAACAATATGATGCCAGCATGTATCAGCTGCTGCTTGTCACTGTAATCCTATTAGTCTCGACATGTATCCCTGAAAATTATACTCTTCATGCATGCATCGAAATTGCACTCTTCGGGCATAGATCGATTCACTTGCTAGAAACTGCGTCTTGTGGCTGTACTTGAGAAAATGTGAGAGCAGATTAAATATGGAATAAAATACAAGGGGCACGAACGGAGAGTTAGCATTATCTTGAATATGTAGAAATTGTTTTGATGCACAATATATGAAAGTATCTTTACTTTGTGCTGCGGAGTTCTGCTCGACAGCCGAAGTTGCACAGGAAACTGGTCTATTTAATAACCATAAACAATATGAAAGTTTTCCATGCAAGTTCTTCTTGACAGCTGCAGTTTAAAAAACTATATGCAGTTACTGAGCCTATTGGATCATTTTGTATAGTGAAATTGTCTTTGATTAGTCAGTGTGTCCTGCTAAAGTTCTGCTCGGCAACCGGTGCTTGAGAAAAAAATCATGATATTGCACAATGTATGAAATTATCCTTACTTTGTGCTGCTACATTCTGCTTTGGCAGTTGAAGTTCGAGAAAGTCGTGCAGCTATTTAATCTGTTCGATAATCTTGCACATTGATTTTTTTTTTTTTTTTTAATGTGGACAGGAGGAGTTTTTTCTTTTTTAATGTGCAGGATCTGTGTCAGTGAACTCGTTCATTTATTATTATTAAAAATATTTTAATAAACCCTCGTCACTTGAAGAGTTTAACATATTTTACAGTATCCTGCTGTCTCAGGTTTAATTTCGGCCACAGTATAGTGTTCTACATACTATTTTAAGATCTTTGTGTTCTACCCAGTGGGCAAGGGACTTTTACTTGGCCAGTACCATGCAGGAAAAAGCGGACTGACTCACTTTGTCAAAGATCTCTTTACATACAACACAAACGAATGTCTGTGGTTTCTCTGCCACACAAAAGAAGTAGCTTAAGCCCCAACGTGTGCTGTCAATAGCTGGCTCTTAAGCTGAATTCGATCGTGATTTGACCAGGAAGATTGGCGTACCAGAAGAGAGGCTGGAATTATTTATTAACTTTAGGTAGTTATCAGTGGGGTCTAGTTGTTTACTGCTTACTGCGTTGTTGAATTGAGTGCAGTACGAAGCCATGGAATACATCGTAGGTTATAAAACACATAAAATTGCACTGACATCAGACGGAGCTTCAACATTGTTCATTACCTTGCCATCAACACTTTTTATTATGTCTACCATCTGATTTCGAAAAACGTCATTTACGACTTATCACAATTATAATTCGTGTACAAATCCACTTTTGCGCCAGAGTCTGGCTGTGTAGACAGACAGACAGACAAGCCTTGTTTAAATAATGTATAGCATTTATTAGCGCATATCCATTTAAAATGCTCTATGTGCTTTACAGAAACAACATGTCAACCACAGAGCAGAATGGAGCTGCCGGCGAAGCGCTCAACACACTGCACTGCTTCTTTCTCTCTCCCTGTCTCGCTCACTCTCTCTCTCTCTATCTCAGAGCAAATTGTAACGCAGCCTGTTAGGCGCAGTTCACAACTCACAACAGTTCACAACTCACAGCAGTTCACAACTCACATCAGTTCACACAACACACAACTCAAATAATATTTGAATATTTATTAATAACAATATAATATATATTATATTTAATAATGAATAATAAATTCTGGCGGGGGTGATATGGATAACTTTTAATCTATTAATTTCAATTTTCAATTTTGCCCGGGCAGCGGCCTTTCGGCCTGCTCTTTACGATTTCCAAGTGCCAAGGTATCTTTAACGTGCGCAACGTGCACACGGGCCCTCCGAAATTTTTCGTCCTTATCCGAGAAGACTAGGTACTCGATCCTACCCCCCAGTAGGACCAGGGACTTGAAAATATGAGAAAAATCCAATTTCCAACATGCCTGCACTGCCCGGGTTATAATAATATAATATATCTGGGAGAGAGAAGAAGCAGTGACTCACCTCACTTTTTTTTCTCCCCCTTAATATTTTCTCTGGGACGAAGCGGAATGATACAAATAGAGGAATGCTCCCTGCGTAGTTTGATTCTGTATACCCAAGAACCTGATATCACTCGTCTGATGCCAGGATATAAAGCTACGTAAACATACTACTCGCTTACCATATTCGCCAAACACAACGAAAATGCTGTAGACCTTATCATACACTGGCCGAGTTCAGTACACAACTGCCATAGTTTAGGCGCGACCAGACACAGAAGACAGTTATAGTCGCTGGTGCGGATAACATCTCAAACAGCCAACGTCCATGCGTACCCATATCGGTGAAATAAAAAACATCCAAACAGTGGGAGAATATTGACCACACAAGAAATATATTATGCATCCTATCCACATTCATTTCGTCAAGCTCTTGATGGAAGAGGATTTTGTGCCTTGGGTAAAGAAACAAATGGGAAATCGAGAAACGGTGGATCATTTTATCTTACTCTCTTGCATGGATATATCCCTTTCTTTCCTCAATCAATTGATTATATTATATTATATTATATTATATTATATTATATTATATTATATTATATTATATTATATTATATTATATTATATTATATTATATTATATTATATTATATTATATTATATACTTTACAGTACGAAAATGAAAATTCTTTTTCGCAAAACGTTTTCGTACGTGTGCTGCAAAAAGTCTTGTTACAATTTATTATCTAAAAATGTTTTCCAAATTAAATTTGGAATGTCAAGAACGCTTTCAAGAAAATTTAGGGCGAATGGGACAGCTTGGCATGGATGGCAGGAAGGCATCGCCGCTATCCATCAGATCACAAGGTGCCGACAGGGAAGAAAAAAGACCTGTGTCACTCGCACATGTCGGTTGCCCGTGGACCCTGTGAACCCATTTATCCCAATAAACCGGAAAGGTCTGTCACATACAGGGCAAGGACATGCATTATCACTTAAAGCCATGGTCACTTTAGCCAGTGCTTGACGGAATCTGGCAATTGCTGCAGGAAGATATTCGTGCACAAAGTAAGCAAATTCGAGGAGAAAGATGAGAAACCACAGATAATAAAATAAGGCAATTTCATGTTTCTTTTTCTGTGCTTAAAAAGAAGGAATACTTCGTCAGATCAGGCTAAAAAAATCGTAATCAGTGGATCGTAATCCCCCCACCCACCTGTGCAAAAAAAAATAATAAATGTTTTTTGGTCATGAAAAGGCAGTCAAACGTTCTAGTTCAGACGTATCATTGACAAAAGCAATGACAGGCCTGGTGTGATTGCCTTTTTAATTTTAAAAAAATTGTGTTTTTTAAAACATCAACTTCCGATAATGTTGATTGGCTTAAGACCCAGTGTACCGTATCTAGAGATCTTCTGTGGAGCCCTCCTGTACGTATGTTATGGGATCTGAAAGGAAGACAGAAGGTGAAGTGAGGGAAGGAATGTGTGCGTATGAGGTCAGTTATGAAAGCCGAGGTTTGGAAATGGAGCAAAGAGGCCATGTGAACTGTCAGACAGGTTAGCGAGCAAAATAATGAGCTATCAGGATGGAGAAGTTGTTCCCATTGAGGTACATCTCTGCCCCCCAAATCACACTTTCTCCACTTATGTTTGTAATGCGCCACATGGCCCGTTCATTGCGTTTTAAGTTAAGCATTCGCGCTTATTTACTTTATTTTTTTTAAGTCACGGGAGGCTCTGATTTTCATGGCATTATTACTCTTGACCTTTCCCCAAATGATGATAAAGTTGCCCATAGGTTTTGTCCTGCTCAGGAAGATTTAAAAGTACATACATGGCGAGTCTCAGCTACATTTTTTGGTTCTGCGAGAATTACGAAGGCCATAGGATTAAAAAACGTGGTAGAAATGGTGTACAGCCGAACTTTTCGTGTTCCCTGGGATAAACACCTGTCGTGGCGGACTTTCTTCCTCCCATTCTCAGTAACCTTTTGCTCGGGTAACCTTTGCTCAACCGTTTCGTATCTACTAGAGCTACTCTGTGCCGTGTGTGTATATAGTTTACACCAGGTTTCCTGGTTGCCTCCAGGTTTCTCTTACACCGACCACGGATAGTTTCCTTTTTACTGCTTATGTTTTTTTGCGTGCATACATCAAGTCTTTTGCTCTCCTCAGTCATGCCAGCGGATCCATGAAAGAATTATTTTCTGGCGTGGACACACAGTTCATCTTGTCGGTTCTGAAAAAGGCTGAAATCTACAAATTGATTTCACAGATTTTTATCATATTTGCTTTCGTATAAATGTACTTTACAGTACTTGCTGTTTCGGTTAGATTTTTAACTTCATTTTATTTGATCTTATTTACGTGAATCTGAGAGCTGAAAGCTGACCCAAAATAAGATAACGACAAAGCCGTAGAAGGGGCACATGGCCAACGTGCGATTACACCCATACTCAAACTCAAAAACTCTCCCACAGCACCATCCAGAAAACTAACTGGTCCCGCCTGACAGTGAAAGCGGACGTCCGCAAAAAACCTCTCTTGTTCATTTTCTCTTTGGGTGATAAGTTCATGTTTCCAGTTGTCTTTTACGCGCTAACACTTCCTATTTTCCGGTACAACACAGAAATTCAATCATGGCCTGGCGTCCATTTCCTTTCAAGGTTTTGTCTGAACTCGTTGTCTGTTGCCTTCTTCTTCAACCTTCTCCAGTATGCAAGCCTTAATGCTCTCTCTGCGTAATGTTTTTATTTTTTCCTTTGGATCATATTTTTATAATGTATAATATTATGGCTTTTTACATTGCCCATTTTTTTTCTTGGGTCTTTTTACGCAGAATCTCCTCTCCGGTCTTCTTTTTTTTTTCTTATTTCTTTATTATTCAGCACTTTTTTTGTTTTGTTTTGTTTTCTTTTTTCCATTAGGATTTAGATACAAACAAGCTGATTTGAGGTCTTTATTTTAGGAGGTTCGCTGCCCTTGGCATTTACACCTCACTTTACTTGTTTTATTATTTCTTGTTCTGGCGGGGGGGGGGGGGGGGGGGGGAGATGATATGGATAAATTTTAATCTATTAATTTCAATTTTGCCCGGGCAGCGGCCTTTCGGCCTGCTCTTTACGATTTCCAACTGCCAAGGTATCTTTAACGTGCGCAACGTGCACACGGGCCCTCCGAATTTTTTCGTCCTTATCCGAGAAGACTAGGTACTCGATCCTACCCCCCAATAGGACCAGGGACTTGAAAATATGAGAAAAATCCAAATTCCAAGAACTACTCGATCCTACCCCCCAATAGGACCAGGGACTTGAAAATATGAGAAAAATCCACTTTCCAACATGCCTGCACTGCCCGGGTTTAGAACCCGGGACCCTTGGCATGAGAGGCGAGCACCTTGCCTCTAGACCACCTTGTCCCCTAGATACAAACAAGCAGTATTAGCGAAATGCGTATGGAGAAGATTTTCGTAGTTACGTATAATAATGAGGCCAAAGCACTGCCAAGTGATGCGATAGACAGAATTAGTAGACAAATCCGGAAAGATAACAACAACAACAAACTGCGACAGTAGATTTTCCTCCATGGCAAGCTTACTACATGCGACAAGCAAGTTCAGGTAAACGATCATTACTATATCAGCATAGATATCTCTTGGCACCTGGACATCATTAATCAAGAAAGCATTTTATTCGCCCAACATGAACATTGCCATTCAAAACGTCACTGTATGGACGCAAAAAGGAAGAAAGAGTCAAAGCGAGAGGTGCAGAATGGAGAAACAGGAAAGGGGAAAGACAAGAAACACTTACCGAGAGAACAGCTGGTATGTCATAAACAAGTACATTGCCCGTCTCTAAGGTCACTGACACACTATGTTGTGCCCCCCCCTCCCCCTTCTCTCTTTTTAAAAAAAATATACCGGACGGCCAGCATTCAGGTCATGTATGCTCAAAGGATGGCACATTACCGCTAGCACTCACACTTCGGAGGTTTTCTCCACTCTATTGTATAGTAGGATAGACATGTATATAGAACTACACTGGTCAGTAAGAGTTTTATGAGTCTCTGAAAGCAAAGCAACTGTTGAAGGGGTGGGATTTGGAAAGGGGGGATGGAGTATTCAACTGTATCCGCTGATATTTTATTTTCCAGAGTGAATGCCACATATGGGATCTGTGGCGCCAACTTATTCATCTCGCTACTTATATTTTCATATGCCTTCTGCCTCCTCAAAGAATCAAGCTATTGCTACAACTTCACGGAGACGCAATTTTATGTCTGAGTCTCCAATTAGGATTTGTGCAAGCAGATAAGAGATTTTTTTTTTTTCTCTCTATCTTTCAGCAGCAGCTTCGTTCATCTCTATGGAACTGTATAAAAAATCTTTTGCATTCCCTGCTAATGGGACGTGTCAAGCTGCACCGAATGAAGGCAGTTCCCGTGTCTAATTGGTGCTATGTTTAGATCAACTGATTTACAAGTCTTGTCAGATTGATTCATTGCTGGCAACGGGATGAAATTAGTGTATTTTGAATCTCATGAACTGTTTAAGTTGGCGACTACAGGCGTGCACATAAGACTTTGTTGCACTGCAGTCGGTGACGCATTAAAAAAAAAAATCTAGGCGAATACGCAGAGATGTGCACACGTGCACGACACATTGTAGAGTCAACAGGAACATGAAACTAAGGCTGGGCGCTCATATTCGATTTTCTTCTGTTGCAGTCGCGTCGCATAATCTGATTTTTAAGTGGATGAATGGAGATGCCCATACAATCGAGACACGGATACATGGCAGGGTTAACAGGATCATGAAACTTTTGCTTGTACACTGTGCCAGTTTGTGGACAGTATCTATAACAAATACTTTTACAATAAGAAATTAACAAAACTGCCCCAACAAAAAAGTGATCAGACGTGACTACAACAGGACAGCAAGTAGCATTATTCTCGCCCAGCCCTATCCCGCCAGATTCTCAACCCCAGGTCAAGTTGCTCATGAGGTTAATCTGAATTATTTTGGTGGTAATTCATAAGGTGATTTTGATTTTGTTTCCCCAGATAGAGTAAACACAATATTTTTTCTAAAAATTGCTCTATCGTCGTCGTTTTCAGATAAAATAATTTTTTTTAAACCACAAAGCAAAAGAAGCAACATAACCTGTACAATAGCAATGTCTTTTTTCAGGTTTTCCAGGCATGATATTTTGGCAAGATTATAATTACAACTTTGACATAATATTAATTTAACGCTCTATAAAAACTGCTGTTTCACAAGAGGCATGTTTCCGGCTATGGGTCACACTGACATTTTTTTCTTTCCCCTTCGCTCAAGATAAATTTTTTGGATTGGTCGTACATGTAATATCCAGTGCTCGCCGTAAAGGGGATCCCTTGCACAGAGGCAGGATAAATAACTGTTTTCCTTACATTCGTTCCCTTTCCTATTGAATGAAACATTTGTTGTTTTTTTAATGTTATATCGCGGTGCATTTCTTTCCTTGCACTGATAAAATGTTTTCACATTTATGTGAACTGATAGTGCGAGGTTTTTAGCGATAAAGAGAGGTGCGATAGAGAGAGGTTTTTGTCCTGAATATCAGTTGTAACCTGTATTACACACATTTTGACAAATCTCGCATCGAATCGATAAGATCTGAAAAAATGTGTCCCCTTTTTGTTTGTGCGTATATCATGATAACAATAACATATAACATTAACATTACTCATGATATCAATAAAAAAACAAGGTAGTTGGTCAGATTTCAATGAAGTCCCTCACCCCTTAAAAACATCACGAACGCTGAATGAAATATAAAACAAAATGCACACACACAGACATAGCACTTACCCGGTTATCCTATTCACTGGGAGAAAAAAAATATAGACACTCTTTAAATTCTCACAACCCAACAACCGATGCACGCGAGGTGAACGATTTATGTACCGTTTATATATCGGAACTCAGAAGTAGAGGAACGCCAAATGAGATGTCATCGATCATGGAAATATCCCATTTTTTGTTGTTGTTGTTTGTTCAGTGAACCAGCGACGTGACGTCCTTCTTCTCAGCGTTACTCACTCGCAAGTAACCGCGCGGAGGAACGCGTTTTCTCGTGCCACATACGTGCAAGATACTGAGAGATGCTATCGCTAGGGAGACTTCACTGCGCGAGAGCGTTCTGACCACTCTAACATGAGATGCAAAAAAAGAAACAAGGGTTGGGTGCGGGTGAGGGGCGAGGCCGGGGCCGGGGATGGGGGCGGGGGGTGGGGGTGGGGGTGGGGGAGAGGAGGTTGAGATAAAAAAAAAATAAATTTATACCACTTAGTTTTCAATTTTAATTTTTACTACTTTTTCCAACTGATTATGAAAACTACTGTTTTGGACACGAAAAAAACAACAACACTATGTATCAGTTCTTCCCGGAATGGGTTTCTTGTCCTCCCATTACCTCGCGATAAAAAATAATTCTATCTGCTTTTTTACCTAACTGGTAAGTTAACTTATTCTCTCTTCTTAAAGCTCTCTGCTCTGACCAACATTATTTTGTGAAGTTGCCAGCAAGATGTCCAAAACGACGGCTGTTCAGCGTATTGCTTAGTTTGTTTATCATTATCGGTTACAAATTGCTGAAGTTCTTTCCAGTTACTTTCTTCAACCAAGTTTTTTTTTCTCCTTTTAAATTGCAATACATGTGAATCATTAGAAATTGGGCTGTATGATCGACATCAAAACTGCGTCTGTCTGTTGCCCGACACTAATGAATTTGAACTAAAAATGGGGCGGCGTGGGGCTTGCCAATGTCACAGGTATTATGTGTATTTTGGATAATGTTAGAATGTAAATTTAGCTAAAATTGGACCGACTCCAGTTATGAAATCTGCGTTCAACATTTTCTACAATTTGTTTTCTCAGATTTCCGTGAGTATTAAGTATCCCACAAGACAGAGAAATAGATATATACAACAACAAAACCCATAAGGCCAATTGCCCCTACCCGAGTACTGCCATATTTGGAACACTTTCTAATTTTATGGTGTCCACTAATTCTGAGCCAATCTTCTATGGTCCACGTGTGTGCGGGATTTGTAGTGAATAGCAATTCCTAACAACCTTGGGCTTGACAGCTCAAAACGACCTAACCGAGATATTTCAACTTTACACAAAAATCAAAGCAACCCTACATTTTTCTCTACCAAAATCTAGCTTGAGCTGAACTCTATCAACGCTAAATATTTCGTTTCTCTTCTGCGAACTACAACAATGGATGGGTTGACGGAGAGTGCCTCGCAAGTCCATCTTTATTATATTATTCTAGTTAAGGCTCCCGGCATTGCGTGGATAAATCTGCTTTGGCCCTCCACCCCAGTCCTCCGTGTACCCCTTTTCTCTCTCTCTCTCTTTCACACACACACACACACACACACACACACTCACACATATATATATAGTCTCCCAAAAGTGCACCGAACTGAGCGCCTTTGAACGGCCATTCGGGAATGAAAGCAACAACAACAAAACAAAACAAAAAACAAACCATTTTTGAGAAACACACTCCTTTGTGTCAGTAATTATCAATGACCTCATAATGTCCTGAGTATCAATTGTAACCTGCATTACACACATTTTGACGTTTATACCTTATACCTTATGCGGTTTAGACGGTAACTGGTGCCAAGTATCAGCAAGTTCTGAAATATAGTGTAGTAGTTTAATACTGATGATGATAGGTCACTTCGACAAATCACATAGTATTGTCAAATCAAATGGTACTGACTGGGTTCATTCCCGTCAGCAAAACGAACCGGCACGGTGCCTGTTGTTCTTAATCTTAATTATAAGCCTGTATGTGCTCTTATGAAAAATTATTTCTATCGTTTTAATGAGTCTGAGCAAATTGGAATCAATTAGCAGTGCAATTTCTTTACCCCTTTTCTGTGTCTAGTTACTTTCGTATACTACAGGCTCATTGCAGGTTTCTCGTACCGGCATTGTTGAAATATTTTGGCGTGTGCAGAAAGGGATAGTACGAGATTAGGATGAAAAGGAATGCTGCCAATTAATTTTGGAACTTCTACCTCTATGTTACAACACTGAGATCTGTGAAGCAAAGTGTGTGATTGGGGGAATAGGTAAGGTGGGGGGGGGGGGTCGCAAATGGATATAATTTTTGTTTATTTGATGATTCTGGGATCACACAACCCCGTAATTGGCAAGACTTTCATTACAGGATTTTTGTCAAAACAAAAAAGGGGATATTATTTTAGCACCTTTGCTAATAAACACTGCAGCATCCTCATCATTTGCCACAGAGGTTTTGTTTACCTTAGATTAGTTCGAGAATTTTTTTCGTACTTTGAAAATATTTGTATTGGTGTGGAAGAGATATTTTTAAAAAGAATACGAAGGAGCAGATGAGATGCTTTACGCCTTTCTATGAGCGAAGGGGGTTCGTTTAGTTTTCTCATTTAGCAAAGAAGGTATTAATCTGCTATACTTGTGTGTATATGTCGTGATGTTTCTTATTCTTCCACAAGCAAGTCTATAATACAGCCTATTATAAAATAAGAAATATTTGCTTTTTCCTGGAAATTGAGAATGGATGCTCCTTATCAAGAACTTCGCCGTCTCCAGTATTTATTGAGTTCTATAATTTAGGTCCATCCTGTCACTGTTCTATTACATGCGGAAATTGGACCTAGGGAAGTGTTGACTTAGGAAAGAGCAGAGAAAATGAGTGAGAAATAGAAAATAAAATAAAAAGACGGAGAGACAGGGCAGAGACAAATCAGAACTCAACGAAATTGAAAGGGAAATGAAAAAAGAAAGAAGATGGTTTCTCCTTGCTGTCATTTTACGGTAGACAGAATATAAGAAAAGAATAGACAGCGGTATTAAGGCAAAGTGAAGTATCTCAAAAAAGCCAAGACCACTCTCAGTCATAAGGTTTTAAGTATCAGCACGAGATAAGAGCAAAATAATCTGTTGTCGTGAAATCTTATGACTGTTCTAGATGGTCTGGCTTAAATTGGTTACTTGGCGACTTTGCCAACTTTGTTTGAAAAAAGCAAACTCGTCATTGCATTACTTTGCCATAGTTTATTTGAATGAAATCCTGCCAATAAATATAACTGGGTGGATAGATGAAGACAAAACAATGAACCTGAATTAATAATGGCAACAGTGAAGGAAAAAGCAGATAGATGTAGATCTACGCAGACAAATTGAAATAAACATAAAAATGTAATCATTCATATAAAAATATAAATATGTCTGAGGAATCGAAAATAAACAAAATAGGACCAAGTTGACGAATCGTATAAGAAGATCATCTGAACAAAATTCTAACCAAATTACTGCAGCTGTGTCGTGAACTGCATGGATGAGGCTCTAATCCTTTTTATTGTTGTTTTTTCCTCCTGGTCTCATTGCAAAATTACAATCTGGTCAAATGACAAAAAGAGGAACCAATTATGTTTGTATTACCAGCTGTAATGTGTCGCATTTTCTTATTGTATTGATTATCCACACAGTACACTTTAGACATCTTTTTTACACTCACCAGTCTTTGTTTTTCTAAAAACTTGCTCAACAAGCTGCATTCATAGTCATGTTTGTATTTCTGCCACTAGCTGATAGTGACAAACAAGCAGAAACCTATGAAGTACAAGATTTTGTTGGGCAACAGCCATTCCGCTGTCGTCATTAAAGCCAGGAACAGGTCTATTTGATGGGTGTTAAATGATCTCGAAGAAAATAAACAGATCGATGTTAATGGCCAACGAGAGGGATTGTGTGCAATCTAATCAGTGCGAAAATAAATTGTTCTGACGGCTACTGCGACAGGTTGGGACAATGAAGCTGCCAAATGAAGGAAAGGACCGCGTGTTCTTGACTGATTTGCTGCCGGACTGCGTGAACTAGTCTTGGCCCCTAAGACCTGTGGCCTGACGCAGCAAAACGGGATCATTCTTTTGAATCGCTCAGCTAGTCTCATCAATATCTCATGCCCGTTTTCGAAAAAAAACAAAAAACAGAAAGAAATGTCCCAACAAGAAAGGGACCTGTTATTATTTTTCAAAGAGACTAAAAGATAACAAAGCTGTCTTATTTTGGTTGGATCCAGAGGGTGTCAGGTTTCTTCGGATCGGCTGAGGAGATGACGCAGCACCAGCAATGACTGATACATGACTGTATAAGTACAATATTTCTTGAAAGAGTAATAACTTAGGGCTAAATATCCTATTGAAATAAAGAGCTCTTAACCCCCACCCCCCTCAAAAAAAAAAAAAAAACCCACCAAAAATACACATACACGCAAGCTCTTTTTTATTCTTAGCAGTAATAAAAGCTAAAATTAATGAACATTCAGATTTGGACATAACATTTCTGTCACATGTATTTGTTACAGTAAGATTGTGGAACTAGGGATTTTTTTTTAACCCCGTGAACAGTTCAGCTCAAGCTACTTCATGCAAACCCCCTTTTGGTCAGGGATTTCCATGTAATCTCTAAAATCACAAAATTACTGGGGTTTTCACGAAATCCCTGGTTTCACGATCTTACATAATATATAGTCTACTTCATTGACGTGATTGAATTCATAAATAGAAAAAGAATTTAATGAGTGGTTAGGAGGATTTGTTTCCCCATAAATTTCAATTACGTTCACAATTAGAATTCCAGCTTGAAACTCCTGTGTGTTTTGATAATGATAAAATGAAACTGAGCACCAAGGAATTCCTTACCAAATGCACTGCTTAAAGACCTTAATTCTCTCAGTGGAAGAGGCGACATTCTCATCCAGTTGTGGTGAAATCTCAGCTTGCCAGGTCTTCCAAGTTTTTCTTCTAATAATGGCAACATTTGATTCAGACAAACACGCACAGAGGACAGATCTTTTCTTTTTAGTTTCACAGCATGACCCACGTCTTATGAAAACGCTTAGTTTATAGACACCGAAAGAAAGAAGAAAGTTTACGAAGTTGAAGGAACACAGACATTATTACTACTGTTCTTAGATAATGTTTGGCTTGTTATGTCCCTTGTTTTCGAAGAAAGAGTTTCATATATTTTTCATCATTTTGTTCGCAGAATTATTAACGCTGATTGAGGTACGGTACAACCTTGATATAAAATGGAAAGACGAAGCAAAGGAATGGTTTGGTGAATGTGACAATTAACAACGAAACAAACTATAAGCCGTCAATTTGTAGATAAAGAATGAACTGGTAAAAATGAAACGAGACTCCGGTGTAAAGGCTGACTGGATCATGATCTCAAAGAGCCGTCGCTTGGCCCCACTAGACTACACATTTCTAAGAACAACAGCAGGATGATTACGACAGATGTCAGAAGAAACTGTGCACTGGGGCATCATTTGTGGACACCAAGTAATAATGATTTATAGTGATTTTGTGGGGACGGGTCGGCAGTAATCACAAATCTGTGTCAAAGATGGGCTCTGGAAGAAGCAGGTCAATTGGAAATGAGCATCAATTTTCTGGACAATTATCTGGAAGGGTGTGGTAGAGAGTACGGGTTTGAGTGGCTGCTGGGTATTGGAACTGGAGGAAGAGACTGCTGATTTCCCGTTGTTGTGAAAAGTTATGTAGAAAAATTTTCCAGTCGCTGCTTTACACCGGTCTATAAAAATAGACCTAACGTCTTGCTGCATTAAATCGCGCTGAATGCGGCTTCGCTTTCTTGGTATTAAATGTTCTTTTCTTGATCAGATGTATACAAAACCTAATGTAAATGAATTTTAGTCATAATTAGTAAAAGACAGCTGCAGAATTAAAATTACTCTTTTGATCCTGTTTTGTAAAAATCTAACTTTAATGTCATTTACAGGAACAATGTAGAAAGGTGAGTTTGCAACCCATTTTCAAAACACTTTAAGTCCCACGATGCCAATAAAAAGAACAAAAAAAAAAAAAAAGATTAAAAAAAAGACAGTAAAAAATGGTTTTTACTTCATTTTTATAGAAAGAGAGTAGAAGAAATGCCAAAAGCCCACCCAGTTGCCAACGAGTATGAGTTGACCTTTCATCAAGATGGTCTTCATTCACCAGCTCTGTGAGAAGAAATTTGATGGTGGAGCACAATGACACAGAAAAAAGCATATTCTAAATATAACTCATTTTGTTCACGTATTCCCAAGTTTGTTTAAGTTGTTTTTTTTTTCATTCATTGATCTAGTTTCTTCATTTTCGTGTTATTTTTTATCTTTTTTTTTTTAATAATCGAAGGATTTAAGTCATGATAACAAGACCGTCCCGAATTTCTAGCTAAACAGAAAACTTCTTCCATGGACGAAATAAGAGTAAAGTGAGATGGGCACTCTTTGATTCTGTTGTAGGTTTAGGTGGAATGAGACTGGCCAAAACAGTGTAAAAGGGAGCAAAACTGCGGACGCCCCGCTTTTTCAGGAGAAGTGAGCGGAAAGGAAAAGCGAAGGATCTTCACGGAGTCACACAGGGGCTTGAATCTGAAAGTCGATGGTGCTTTAAAGGGCCGATAACACAGTTAGACAAAGGCGAGATAACTGATGATGAATGGCTGACCTTTCCATTCTGCTTGGCTTCCATCGGTTTTGCAGAAGAGTAGCCTACATTGGAGCATTAGCGCAGTTGCTTGAATTTGTATCATTCCTGGAAGCGAGATGGGAAATTTGGAAGGTGTGGGAGCAGAAGAGGAGGTCAAGAGGAATCGTCTCATAGGTGTTCATTGTGAAAGGTAATGGAGCACTTCCTCCTTACTGACATAAAAGTAGTTTCAGATTGTGTTTCATGAATGTCTGGATTTGATGAGGAAACGCAGTTGTGTGCCTCAAAAATTTACTGAGAATTATCAAGCTAATTCAGGCTAATGATTAAATATAATGTCTCAATCCCTAAAAGAAAGAAAAGAGATTAAATTCTTAGTTCCATGATGAGGGAGAAAGCTGTCAGTAGATGACTCATTTTTTTCTATTATGAAAGAAATTCTCAGTGTACAGACAGGACAAACCATGATGAGGCATTTTCAAAAGGTGAATCGGCCTGAACAGCCATGGGAAATGTGAAACTTTGGTTCTAAATTTGATCCTATTTGTTGTTTTCTTTATGCCTGTTTGAAAGCTAATTGGTTGTATCGATAGTATAAATAAAATGTACCTTAGAAGAAGAGGAGGTTGTTTTAGCTTTAGTTAGAAAGGAAATCAAAGCGCGCTATGAAGCTTTTCACTTTACCTATAGATTCGAATTAGTAGGTCTGTGAAATCTGACAGACATCGGAGACCTGTTCCTCGGTATATGCGTGCCACAGTACTTTCCTTTGGGCAAAAAGCTGATGGCAATTTTATTTCATGTAGTAACAATTCACAGTTCTTTTAAAATGCTATATCCAATGATAATATGTGGCAGTTGTTTCAAAGAAAAGTCGGGACTCAGTGAAAATCGGCCAAGAATAGTTTACTGCCAACTAAAATAAATGATATAATCTGACGCCAGTTCATTCTCAGGCGGACAAGCGATTTCACGGAGACTTGGATTGAAATTAATCTCAAAACTCGCACTCAAAACTATTATTAACAGTTACTATTTCGACCTCAATTTTTAGGTTTTATTGACAGTCACGGAGACTGCGCAGGCTCATTGTCGCTGATACCATTGCCGGCGAGAGTTGGGGCGCAGAAGAATGGGTATGGCGGTGTTCAAAAACTGCTATTGTTAATGTCAAGATATAAAAATGGAAGGCTGAAAAACTTAGGCAGAGAAAATTTACTCATTTGTGACAAGTAATAAGTTACTTTGGAAGGAATAGAAAGTAAGATGAAAAGAGAAGAAATTAAACCGTAAAAATAAGATAAAGGCTGAGTAAAATTAAAATCAAATGAAGGAGAAAATGACATTATTAGGATTGGCGGAACGATAGTAGGCTGTAACTGGAGAAAGATTTAGTATCACTAGTTGTTAATATTTCTACTGTAATCAACGATGTTGAAAATTCAGAACAGCCGCATTATGTCACGAAGCTATTAATTTGATCTTACTTACTCCCACGCCTTCTCCACCGCCTTGCTATTCCATTCCTGTCGATTTCACATTAATCACCACTTGAGTTGTTGTTTTCCCCTATGTACATCACAATTCCTTTGGCCTTCGGAAGGACGTGAAATGTGGGGGTGTCTTACATCAACTACATAATAACTGTACGACGATATACTACCACTAGTATAATTTGATCACTTTTTCTGCTCACCCTGTCTACCATACAAGCTATAAGATTGGATGCAAAGTCTCGCCCACACCACGTAGACCTCTCATGATTGAGTGACCTTCTCTGTTTGTAAATGTTTCAGTCATGTACTAAATAGACAGATATCAGATTGTTTGGGGGGGGGGGGGGAGAGAAGGAAGAGAGGATGCGTGGCGTTCAGAAATGCTCTTGTTAATGTCAGGTTACATAAATGAGAGGAAAAAAAACTTAAATGTTTTCTCCCTTGTGTCACTCCTAAATTCTGCAACTATTACAAAAGCCAGCGACAACGCCCTTGTAATGAGCACAATATAGCACTGGGGAGAGCATTTGCATTACTGTAGAAAAGCAGCAATGGATAATAGGACAGTTCCATCGCCCACACCATAACCCGCATTTCAGTCCCCGTTCCCACGCAACCACCATCAGAAGGTCCTTCCTTTCTGCGAATAAACCCACTTCTGGTGGAATATTAACTGGGCATGATTAATCACCCACCTTTTTTTCTCCAGCCTTTTACAGTTTTTGTCCTGTCCAAGACGGCGCAGTTTTTACCATGAATCTTCGGCGTATGGCGGTGATGGCTAAGGATGGCTGGGTGTGGCCGATTCACAAACTCTGCCCTACTTGGTCTTGTCTATCAAAATACAGTTGATTGACCAAGAATCTTGTTTGTGCTTGGTCGAGACAGAAAGAGTGAGAAGGGGAAAAGAAAAAGCATTTGGGAACTACAGTTAATCTTCGCTTGTTTGGTTTGGGTTCTTATGTTTTGGAGTGGTTTCCCCTCAGGGGTGATGGCGACCCTTGAAGGTAAGATTAATCCGTTGATGACAGAATGAGGCTCCTTTCACGCAGAATAATTGCACATGGTCTGCTTATTCCTTACATTTTCAATCAAAATTATGCAATATTTCGTCTATCTGACTGGTTTGATTGAAAGGTATATTCATAGGATTATTGGTAACATTATTCGTTTTTGTTCCATAGATATATTTTCGTATCGTTTTCTTTGAAAACTGTAGCGGGTATGCCAAATTTTGAAACTCCGGCTCAAGATATAAATCATAGAAGACTGAGAACTGTTAGTTTTGTCCAGAATAAAACTTGAGATCCCTTTACTATACGCATATTACGTATCCTGAGGTTGGCATGAGACGGGTCGGGGCAGCCGGGGCAAATTTAGAAGAGAACGAGGGAGAAAAAGAGAAAAAGAGTAGAAGAGAACGAGAGAGAGAGAGGGAGAGAGAGAGAGAGAGAGGGGGAGAGAGAGAAAGAGAAAGGGAGAGAAAGAGATGATGTGCATGTGTGTCTCTATGAGTGTAGATGCCCATAAATCCATATTTCTCCTGTGGTTTTCTCTCTGGGGAAGATCAAAGCTGTCTCAACAATTGATTTTTCTCTTTTTCATTTCTTACTTGGGTAGCTTGGGGAAAAGGGATGGGAACATGAGTGGGAGAGTCGAAGCTGGTTCGAGATCCTCAGATTTCGGCTGTCTGGGCACAAAATAAATATCCAAGACCATTACTGGAACTGGTAATGTATAGATATTTCATCAGAACATCCTTCATTTTAAATCTTTCTATAGACTCTACCCAGAGTTCAGAGAGGTGTTTTTTTTTCCAACAAAACGATCGTGGACAAGAAACTTGTATGTTGACAAATGATACGTCTACTCATGCCACCTATGTAATATTAGCAGGGTAACGCGCTGCGCCCCGATGATGATGATTATAATTGTGTTTAATTTCCTGGTAAAACTTCTGCTTGGTGAACGAACTCGGCAAGATTCTGATCAATGCCTTTATGTGCGACTTTTTAAAAATATATCTTGTTGGATCTTAGAGCCCGGGGCAGTCCAACAGTAATTGAGTGGTTATATATATATAGGGTGCTGTCTCTGACCGAGAGAGATCTCTGGAAAATATCAAGAAAAACAAAAACACAAAAAAATCTGTGAGTTCACAGCAGGGCTCGGAACTAACTTAAAATGTGGCCAAAACAAAACAAAGAAGTCTCAAAACCCCACGATAGAAACAAACAATAAGACAAATGCACAACAAAGTCCAAAAGAATTAGAAAAAAAAAAAAACTTTCGGACCGTAAGTACTGCATGTAAAGCAAAATAACGGGTAAAAAAAAAAAGTGCGAGAAAGAATAATGTAACAATTCTGACTGTCGCTGCTGCATCGCTGGCAGACGAGGATGGGACGTTAAGATCTTTCTCATCACATGACAGCACGAAGCTCGGTCCAAATCTTCAACATAACTGACTGAGGGGATTTTCAGCGCCGCGGAAATACTAATCTGCTGGGCCCTGATGTTATTTTCATATGGCACAACAAAGCCCTTGAACACAGATTGTGTACATAGCAGATTCATTTCAAGGGGAATAACTGTGCGTCTTAATTGTTCCTGTTACTATGCTGTATTCATTCCCTTTACAGCCTCTACAAGAGCACTCTTTGGCCTTGATTATCTGTGATAGGTTCAAAACAAAAACAAAAAAAAGTTCACTGCTATAACTTGTTATAGTTTTGTTTATTTACTTAAATGTTTGTTTTTTGTAGTTTTTGTACAACCACTGTCGAAATTTCCGTGGACGGCTTACAAATGCACTGTTGGCTCTTGCCGTCTTTGACATTAACTGATTGTCAGTAGTGCTACGGCAAAACGAGGAGAAAACAAAACAAAAACGGCAACCACGTCGAAAACAGGTGGTCCTTTATGCTGAAACGTATTTCAGAAATATTGGGGATTATTTCCAGGCACTTACAATGAAATATATCTCGTCTTGGGAATTTTTGTTTATTTGCTTTTAAAACTTAAGCACTGTTCCCTTATATAATGAGAATGAACACCGATATTTTTTCAGAGACATCTTTTATCATAAACCTAGGTCTCTGCCTCACTCTTTTCATTATCTTCCTCCCGCCTCCCACTTCCAAACACTTTCCATCTGTCCATTATCACTGGTGGATTTATGAGATTAAGGCACTAACTCGGTTTATCTCAAGATATCCCCAATACCATACAATCTCAAGAAAGTCAAGGAAGGTCTGGGCAAAAACATTTGAACTGTAATATAATTCAATAATTCTTGTGAGTCCAAAGATGCAATGAACAAAAATAAACCAGCACGGGAAAGAGGGCACTGAACAAGTTTACTGCTTTGCTGTGACTGAGACGCATTGGTATTGTGTAGGTGGAAGCAGAACAGACATACAAGAACCAGCAAATATGGTTAATTTTGTTTGCCGTGTTCATTTTTTGTAAACTATTGCTTGTATCGAGAGAAAGAGTGCGAGGATTTGGTAATCAAACTGCAAAATAATGATTGCAAAAAGGAGCACCAGTTTCACCATAATATGATTCTTTGCAGAGTGTCAGTGCACATCTCCACTACTGCTCTTGCCGATATAATATTTAACATTCATGGAAATAATTAGCCCCATTTTACCGTATTTAATTATGTACATTGCACTACATCATGTGTCTTTATATATAATCAAATGCAATAAAACTGATTCCACCATAACCTCCTATTTGCCTAATAAATGGAGACAGCTGGTGCAACGTTCATCACTGCAGCGCCCCTACGACCCCGGCGGGTTATGGGATCAGTGACCAGTGACCAGTGACGTCTAGCACAGTACGTCTACGTTGACCACAGAGTCATTTTTTTAAAATATAGCAGAACTGAATATCAATCAAGTTTTAATTGACAACATCAGAGAATGATCAAAGTCAGTGACATGATAATACGACAGCACGTCGTGGTTGGTGTTTTCATTTTAACTTCATAGTCACAATTATGAAAAGATGAAGGGATTATCTTTCAGAAAAACTGCCCCAAAATATTATTTCAGATGACACTCATGTCGCTGCAATTGTCGCTGAAAGCTTCGTAGATACTCCATCTGGAAGAAAATGTTCATATATTCCCTGAAACATGTACGCTAGTATCTCTCAGCATCAGACATTTATCTCATTCACGATAGAAAATGCTTTAATAGTCACAAAGACAATGCAAAATATGAGGATGCCACAGTGAATAATTTTACATCATTACAATCTTTCCAAAAATCATCCAACAGATGGCCGTCCACTGTACCGGGTACATGTAGAGATGCTATAAAACCTCCAGGCCATGGTGCTCTGTTTTATTTTCATTTTCCTACTGAAGTCACAAACCTTCAACGGACGGACAGACAGGGAGCCAGACAGAAAGGCAGAGACAGAGAGATCGAGAGAGGGAGGGAGAGAGTGAGAGGGAGAAACGAGAGAGAGAAAGGGTTTTTTTCCCCTATATTTTGGTAATTTGTATACTTCTCCAATCGCATTTGGGAATTTTGCCTTAGTGTCATTGCAGGCCAGTTACAACGGGAGCAGACACGTCGTCGCCACAGTGCAGCACCGCTTATTACCGTAAAAAAGGACTAGCGTACCTGGTTTTTCCATTGGCTATGTAAGTACATGTATGTCAATAATAATCAGTCGCTGGCACTAAAGTCTGTTCATTCATACGGATTTTTTTATGGGTCACAGCTCTCCAAAGTCATGTTTTCTTTATCGCTCCCTCAATGTATTCAGCCTTTTTCGTCTTACATAACAGTTGCATGGCTCCTCTGTTTGAACTCAACGGCGGAAACGCCTGGGCGTTTTAGTTTGTTTTGAGGTAATCGCCCAAGTTGTAATTATTAGATTATCACCATTCATCAGGCTGGCATTAACCAAGGTCGTCTCAGATTGGCTCCCTTACCCCCCACCCTACCCTAGTTTTTTTTTTTCACAGGTGAAGAACAATGGGTTTATGCCTTTATAGAATTTAACTGACATTTCCTCAGACGAGTGAACTGTTTATTTCATGGACACAGGAAAATATATAATTATCTATACTATATATATTTGAGGTCAGGTCAGAAAAATCTGCTACTGGTAACATGTAATCCAGTACAACCTGTTTCATGAACTGGTACGCTAGCATGGTATCAGTGGGCGTGCACCTGTCGGTGCAAACGGCCAGGGCGGAGGAGGTTTCATCTAACCCAACGGCCACATGCTAGGGCACAATGTGGCCCTCAGTACTTGAGTCCTTCACATTGGCCCCCGGTAGCAGTGTGGTCATAGGCTTGTTTGCCTAAATCACAGACGAAGAATTGAGCAAACTTCCCGGACGCAGCTTCGAAGCTGGCGGCAGCAGGCCAGTGGTTGATTGATAGGGCAGATGGCAATATACCGTCACTCTGGCCTGGATATCGTGACACAGAGCATCCACCAGTATTGGTGTTCTTTGGTTTGGGTCTTTCACCCTAGTCAGTTGGGACTGCGAGGCTGTGGAGTAGCCTACAGGCAGCCGGTCAGGCAATATGACTGTCCCTCTGGCATCCTCCTGCACCTGGATACATTTCCAGTCGTCTTGACCCTGTCTTGCCACTTGGATAAGTTGTGTCCAGGCGAGAGAGTGAGTCTGATGTTTGCGCAGCTCTTTCTCACTAAAAACAAATTCTTTGCGCCAGTCTTAACACTCACCTCGTCTTCTTTCATCTTTGTCTCGTCTTCTTTCCTCTCAAAATTCCAACGGCGATGGGCGAGTGCGGTGGCAGCAGGTTTGGATAGACTGGAAGCTGTTAGCACAGACCTACACGTTGGTGGCTGTGGGCTATGGTCGCTTCATCGTCGATTGAAGTGGAGGCGTGGGGAGGCAGCACCCGCAGTAGCTGAGCAGCCTTATTTAAGGATAGCACTGCTCACCTCAACTGAGGAAGGGGCTAGAAAAGGTGCCTTAAAGAAAGCCCACTTCACATCACCCTGACTGGTATACCGCGACCAGTGGGGATCCCTTTTTGCGGTCGAAACAAAAAGAAATTCAGCTTACTCAGGCTAGGAGCCTGGAATATACGCACACTACAGGACAACTCAAACAACCCGGAAAGATGCACTGCACTTATTGCCATTGAGCTCAGCAGGTACAACCTGGACATAGTGGCACTCAGTGAGACCAGACTCCCTGATAGTGGCCAACTCAAAGAGCTCAGTGGTGGATACACCTTCTTCTGGAAAGGCAAGGGTGCAGTCGAACCGAGACAGCATGGTGTTGGGTTTGCAATTAAAAATGACCTTGTCAGAAACTTGCAGTCCATGCCAATTGAAATAAATGACAGGCTAATGACACTCAGGATCCCAGTTGGGAAAAGCCAGTCAGCCACCATCATTAGCGCATATGCGCCCACCATGACAAACCCAGATGAAGCCAAAGACAAGTTCTATTCTGATCTAGAATCTGTCATATGCTCTGTCCCGGCAGCTGATAAGCTGATTCTCTTGGGGGACTTCAATGCTAGGGTTGGCTCCGAAATCTCAGCGTGGCCAAATGTTTTGGGCCCTCGTGGAGTTAATTCATGCAATAACAATGGGTTGCGCTTACTTACTTTGTGCGCTGAATTTGGCCTGTTCATTACCAACACAAATTTTAGTCTCCCCGTGAGAAACAGAACGTCATGGATGCATCCCCGCTCAAAGCATTGGCATCTCATAGACTATGTCATTGTGAGGAAGACTGACAGAAAGGATGTCCTTGTAACAAAGGCGATGTGTGGTGCCGAGTGTGGAACTGACCACAGACTCATTGTTTGCAAGCTCAGACTAACATTGAGGCGCAATAGACGCCCTCAAGGGAAAGCGCCACCTAAACGCCTAAATGTTTCAAAACTCTGCTCAGCTGAGAAACAGAGCGAGCTCTCCTCAGAACTCTCCTCAAAATTGGATTGCGTGACTTTTGACCCTGAGAACATTGAACAGAGCTGGACTGACCTAAATACGACTGTACACTCTTGCGCCAGCAGCACAGTTGGTTTTCCTGTCCGCAAGCACCAGGACTGGTTCAATGATAATGATAATGAAATCAAAGTGCTCATCAAAGAAAAAAATAGTCTCATCCAAGCTCACTGCAGTGACCCCTCTTCCACAGCAAAAGCTGATGCACTGCGTGCATGTAAGGGTGTACTCCAGAAGAAGCTGAGGAAAATGAAAAATGACTGGCTTGAAGAGCGAGTAAAAGAAACTCAGAAATATGCCGACACAAACAACACTAGAAAGTTCTTTGAGAGCCTCCGAGCTGTGTTTGGACCATCCCGCTCTGGCACTACGCCACTTCTTGCGTCAGATGGTTCCACACGCATTGTTGAATTGAATGTCATAATTCAGCGTTGGGCAGAACATTTCGGAGGTGTGCTAAATCGGCCATCAAATATAAATACTGAGTCCATTGACCGCCTCCCTCAGACTCCTATTAATGCAGCTCTTGCCAAGCCATTCACAGCAAATGAGACCCGAACTGCCACAAATCAGATGTCCTTTAACAAATCACCAGGCGTGGATTCAATTCCTGCTGAGGTGTATGCCTTCGGTGGAGAAAAGCTTATTGAAAGGTTGACCGAGTTGTTCAATCATATGTTGAAAGCAGGGAAGCTGCCACAGGACTTCAAAGATGCTTCAATCATCCATCTGTACAAAAACAAAGGGGACAGCCAAGTCTGTGACAACCATCGGGGAATCTCTCTACTTTCAATTGCTGGCAAAATATTGGCAAGAATGCTTCTGAATCGCCTTCTTGATCACCTCTCGTCAAATGACTTGCTTCCCGAGAGCCAATGTGGCTTTCGTAAAGAGAGGGGAACGGCGGATATGATTTTTGCTGCCAGACAGATTCAGGAAAAATGCATGGAACAAAATAAAGCGCTGTATATCACATTTGTTGACCTCACAAAAGCATTTGACACAGTGTGTCGCGAAGGCCTCTGGAAAATCTTGGCGAAGTTTGGGTGTCCACCCGAATTCATCACAATAGTGCGCCAGTTTCATGATGGCAAGCAAGCTGCAGTCAAAAGCAACGGCAGTGTTTCAGAGCCCTTTGCTGTCACAAATGGGGTAAAACAGGGTTGTGTCTTAGCCCCAACTCTGTTCAGCATCATGTTCTCTGCAATGCTACAAGAAGCCTTTAGCTCTCCTCCTCAAGGGGTAAGCATCAAGTACCGAACTGATGGCAGTCTATTCAACCTCAGGAGACTTCAGGCAAAAAGCAAAACCAAAAGTACTCAAGTCTGTGACCTACTATTTGCTGATGATTGTGCACTTCTGGCACACGATGGGGATAGCATGCAAAACTGTGTTGATAAGTTCTCTAGTGCCTGTGACAACTTTGGCCTCACAATAAGCACAAAGAAGACGGAAGTGCTCCATCAGCCTACTCCAGACGACAAGTATCCTGTGACCCCAAATATCAAAGTCTATGACAGTCTTCTGAAGGTGTCGGAGAACTTCACCTATCTTGGCAGTACACTGTCTTCCGCGGCTCGTGTTGATACTGAAATTCTCTCAAGAATCAGCAAAGCCAGCTCTGCATTTGGCAGGCTTCGAAAGAGAGTGTGGGATGTTGCCGGCATTCGCACAGACACTAAGCTGAAAGTGTACAATGCTGTGGTCCTTCCCACCCTACTCTATGGGGCTGAAACCTGGACAGTGTACCAATCGCATGCCAGAAAGCTAAATCACTTTCATCTGGCCTGCCTTAGAAAGATCCTAAGGATCAAATGGCAGGATAAAATTCCAGACACTGAGGTCCTCAATCGTGCCAAGGAATTGAGCATCTTCTGCCACCTGAAAAAAATTCAGCTACGTTGGGCAGGACATGTTGTCAGAATGCCCGACTCCAGACTCCCTAAGCAAATCTTCTTCTCTGAGCTCTCCAATGGAACGAGGAATGTTGGGGCCCCAAAGAGACGTTACAAAGACACCCTCAAGCAATCACTGAAGGCCTTTGCCATTGATGTGAGTGAGTGGGAAAAGCTCTCGCTTGATCGTGCAAATTGGAGGGCGGCCCTTACCATAGGCAGTAAAGCATGGGAAGCTGACAGAGTCCAGCAGGCCATCAAAAAAAGAGAACGGCGCAAGAAAAGGCCCAGTGGTACTGAACCAACGGAGCACTCTTGTCATTTATGCGGAAGGGTCTGCAGGGCAAAAATAGGACTTATCAGTCACATGAGAAGCCATAAGTCATGAAAGAACAGTCTTTCCATTCTGTCCTCTGTGTCCTTTACTTCTCTTTATTGTCCATGTGTTGAAATTCTCAACAATTTCTGTTCTTTATTCCTCTGGTGTTGTTAAGGTCATCATCTTACCTGATGGACGAACTATTATATATTTGTGGACTTGAGATTTTTCGTTGCAAAAGGCTTCTGAACCACTCAACACTCAGACTTCAAATTTTATATGGTGCATCGGAATGGATGTAAGGGTGCACAGTTTTTAATAGAAGTCTCAAATCGATATAGTTTTTTTTATTGGAAATTTATTGTTTCGCCATGATTTAGATCTATTTCGAGTCATGGTTCGCCATTTTAAGGTTTCGTTATCACTTCTTGCGATGTGTTCACTATCAAACACTCTAACCCGTGCGCAGAGTGTCAACTCACAAAGGCAGAGCAGTAAGACTTATTTAAAAACAAACAAACAAAAATAAAATAAACAAATAGAAACAGGCCAGATGAAGCAGGTCCATAATAACCACCCAGAACTGAACCCAATATTCAAACTGATTTATCCCGGGCAGGGCCGGGGACCTCAGCTAGTATATTATATTTTTAATAGTGGTGTTTGTGTCACGTTTCTGTTAATTTCTAATGAATGGGATCTGAATGCATATCTCATCCAGTGTATTTCTTGAAGACACAATCAACACCTTAATGATAAAATAAAGAGCAGTATGATCTTATCCAACAAAGCGGCCAGTTAGAAGCGGCAGGTCACTGTAAATGTAATCTTTTGTGAAAGCAAAATAGGTGCAAGAATGTCCGTGTTCTGTTCGCAAATGCCACACTTAATTTTTATGATCACATTAGGTGAGAGTACTAAGTACGTGGCTAAGTCTTCCAGGTCAGCAAGAAAAGGCATTATTGAGATCCCCTTACTGAAGTTATTGTCTTTAGGGCTAAATGTCCTCAGCAGGTGATTGATGAAATAAGAAATCCCGAGGCCAATGATACGTGAATTATTATCAGAGTGGGGGCACTTTAAGATTAGAGACAGATTACTAGTAACAGACAGACAGTCGTCAGAAAAAGAAAGAGACGAGTGGAGCGAGGTGGAAGTATAGGCGGGGACTTTACTGAAGAAGTCAGGACAAGACAAGTCAGTCGGCACGGGGGAGGTGGGGGTTGTAGAAAGTGGAAAAAAATAAATATTAATCATGAAAGACCATAATTCCGAGAGGCTGCTAAAGTGGACCAGGTTCGTGCAGAGGGGGAATGGCATAGATTTAGAAGGTTCAGGCGAGAGGTGGGAACATTGCTGACAAAAATACACACTACAGTTTCTGGTTCCGGGGAAGCGAAGGAAATAATAATTATGTTGATGATGTAACCGATAGAGACCGGCTGACCGGTAGACATGTAGACAAGCAAACTATCGGATTCAAGGATACTCGCTTATAGACATAGGTCCCGCACACATAGGAAGTGACAGACAGAAGTTGGAGGCATACATAAAAGAGACTGGGGAAAGAATTGAAATGGTGAGAATTAGTGTTGGATTGAATAGCAAATTGTATTATTCGACTATTATTATATTTGATATTCTTTAATGATTATTGGAATATTCGACATTGTTTCGAATACATGGCGCTCACTTTGCCATTGTTCATATGTGTTAAGTGATCTCCCGTGAAAGAAGCGGACGTAATGCATTTTTTGCATCCTCCCTTCAATAATTCATACTACTCGATGGCCCCCTTTATAATCGGGCTTAGTTTCAGACGAATGAGTTAAATTTCGAACTTATTGCCCCATCTATTGCTTATAAAAAAAATATGCAAACATGAGTGTCAAATTTCAAAACTATTTGAATAAATATTCGAGCAAGTTGCTATCCGAATATACGAATGCGCGTATGGAATATCTTAACACTGATGAGGAGGAAATAGGAAAAGATGAGCAGGTGCAAGATAGAAAGAAAGAAGGAAAGCTCCATTTCGACTGTTAGGTTGACAGAACAATTTATCCCAATGCAACTTCTCCATCTATCATTTTGCTTGTCACTTCTCTTTTCCTCCCAACCCCTGGTAGTGAGTGACATTATGCGTAATGTTACTTCTCACAGATTTGTTCAGATGATCCTAAGCGCTGCTCGCGGATGGACGTCTACAAGTTTAATGTCTACTGGCCTATGCTTTGGTTTTGTTTTGTTTTGTTTCTTTACATTTTGGTTTTGATTTAAGGTCAAATGGATGGGGTTGTCCATATCCAGCAAATAATATCAAAGGCTTGAAATGGATTTTACTTGGGTGGGGGGGGGGGTGGGGGGAGGGGGGAGCGGCAGGCCATTAAATTTACTTTTTTGTTCAAGTACAAAGTTAAACATGATCTGAAAAAATATTCTCCTTTGGGTCACAATGACATTATCATCCAAAGTCTGATTCAAAGGGCTTAGTTATATCATGAGAGACCCTGTATAATAGTTAGTTAACTGTGCAGAGTCTCTAGTAATATCTTATGATACAAAACGGAACTTCACGCGCTAGCTGCCCACTTCAGGTAACTCCTGGCAAATACTGTTCAGCCTCTGTTTTTACACCAAATGCATACACGCCTGTACTGTTATTGTTACTGAATACTTCAGACTTCGAGACGGCGGGCCATTCTTTATTCAGTGAAACACGTCTGAAGGCCATTGGAGGACCACCATAAAGAGGCACACAGATAAGATCAGGGTTCGGGTCTCAAATGGTTCGTAAATTACAGGGGGGGGGGGGGGGCTGGGGGCTGGACAGCTGGGGCCATTTATCAACGCCGACAATTGAAGAGATCATTTTGTGATTATTCCCACACTGTGATCTCATGGACAAACGTTTGTCTGGTCCCAACAGCTATTGACTCTTTCTACCAGTAAAGAGGAAGATGTAGATATTGATAGGAGGTCTGTAAAAGAACACCGTGAATGGCTGCTGCTGAGTACCGTAATATTTCTTTTTCTTTCCTTTCTGTTCCCTGAAAATCCTAACTGCATTTAAGTCACAACGTGTGATAACAGGCTTCGTGTATTGTATGTAACAAACGGTTTAATGTGCGTTTTTAATAATTTCAGTGTTTAAAGCAGAATGTTTAGAACACCAATCACTGGAAACAATTTTTGGTTGTTCTGTTCGTTTTTTTAACAAAATGATGGCAACAATTTCATTTCATTAGAGATCCTTCACACTGACAGCACATTATAAATCCCTAATGATGGTTTGGAGATCAAAGAGAATATTAACAAAGGGGCACATTAAAGTCATCAACTGGTCCACTTGCCTGTCACATAAGGAAAGGACTACCAGATACGAGAATATCGATTTGACTTAAGCATAAAGAAATGTCTTTTCTCATTGGTCTTGTTGAGGACACCACACTGGAATAGTTGCCCCTGGTATCAATACTATTCCTGGCATCAGAACAATGAGGTACATTTCCATCCTCTTTAATGAGAAAGCCTGTATGTCCGAAACAGCAAATATTCAAGGTTCTCTCCTTTTAACAAGGAAACACCTTTTTAAAGTTTGAAATGAAAATAATTAAATATTAAACCATGTCTCTGTAGACATCTTTGTAATAAATGCGCCTATTCTTTATGTATAGTTGTGACAATATTATATCCCACTGAGCACAAGGGGAAATCAGCCGGAAAGACTGATCTTGTCATCTTGTCATTGTAAATTTGTCTACATAAAAAAAAATCTCTCTTCGCTTCTCTTCCTTTTATTTTATGAGGAAAGCGCACAGTTCTGGTTCCGTTAATCACATCAGTAGTTTAATTGACACATCGGTATTTTGAGTACTTAAAAAAGATGTTGAACCAATCCTTGTTTGGGTCCCACACTTCTTTTTCTGTTGCATTTTGTTAATGGTATATTCCACCTTTCATTAAGATAAACTTGTCCTTATCACTTTGCGCCGCTTTGAGACTAAAAATGAAGAATAATGTCGCCTTTGTCTTCTCGTCATAAGAGAGAAAGCACTGTTATTTTATTGACAGACGGGAAAACTCGTGTCCTCACCAAATTGTAGCTGTTTCAGCACCTTATGTTCGGCAATCCGGTAGGTTCTCCCCTCCCTTCCCATACCTTGAATTTCGTGGCGTACCTGTGAAGTGAAAGATTTGCCATCAATACTCCGGCTTATCTGTTGACATTCCAGTGACCCTGTTTTCATGCTACGAATGCATCGAGGCCCAGCGTGATCCCCGACCTCAGCTGTACATGTGTAGAGTAAACAAGGTGGACACCTTGACCAGGTGTTTGAATACACTACAAGATACCAACAGACGGGCTCCTGGTCAACATCCTCATCACAATCTCATGCACAGCAAAACATTCCTCTAGAGGAGTAAACTTTTGACCACTTAAACTCATTTCAAGACTCTTACAGTCTTGGTTTATGGCATAGTCTGATTGTCAGATGCATGTACAGTTTTAGTGATTTTTACAGACATCAGAGCATCATGTTAAAATAATTCTAAGAGCACTGCTTCAGAGACCCGCTGCAGCAAGCAATTCTGTAGGGGACCGATTTTATGAAACAGTGGCGTGTATCCTGATTGTAAGTCTACCCTTCTCACACAATATTAATTCAAGGTTATTACCGGATTTCATGCTAGACAAATTAATAATCGCTGCTCCCTCTCAGGAGATACTGGCATCTCGCCGGGCGTTGCATGAACAGTAAATCGACTTTACGGTTAGGGTTAAATTATAGGATTAGATAAGTTTGTGTCAAGATTAGGAGATCATGGAGAATATAATACAGAATATAGGCGTGGGTCTGGATATCTTTAAATTTTAACATTCACGTGACTGACATGCGAAGGAATGACAATTAATATACTACTGTACGACACAGAAAAATAGCCATTAGCCTGTTACTTTCATTCCTATTTTGATGTGACAGGTCACACACAACGGCGATACATTCATAGCGTAAGCAATAATTGGTCACCACAATTCAAGTCCCGTTCTGTACACCTCAGGTTACATCCCACGCCCACTTCACAATGGCCACCACCACAATCGTGCAGCTTAGCATAAACACACATACCTAGCAGCGCGCGCACACACACACACACATATTAAAGCCACCTCCACACGCATGGGATATGCACACAGAGTAATTAACCTCATGTCGGCTGTGCTTTGTCCTTTCAGATCAGGACGGGATAACATGCATTTTTGTGTGTGTGTGTGTGTAAGGACCCATCTTTCCTTATTTTTCACTGGATTTCATTTAAACTCAAGGTGTGTATGTGTTATAAATTGCAGTAACGTTTTATTAAAACGTGGCCAATCTAGGCCGATTAAAGACATGAATAAGCGGAGAAGAACATGTTTGGATAGATAGATAGATAGATAGACAGACAGACAGACAGACAGACAGACAGACAGACAGACAGACAGGTAGATAGATAGATAGATAGATAGATAGATAGATAGATAGATAGATAGATAGATAGATAGATAGATAGATAGATAGATAGATAGATAGATAGATAGACAACTGTAACAGGCAGACAGAAGCACAGGAAAACATTATTATTAATTTGCTTTAGTCTTTAGTTACGTTCCTCAACCGTATTCCCCTTATCTGCTGCTACTTTTTTACTCTCAGATACTTTCGTTGTTGTAAAGCGACACTGAAATCATTGCAGATAAACGATGCATTTTTGGTCGATACACAAAATATTATCAAAGTATTTCGTTTTATATTCGATTTTTTTCCTCGACCTAATGATACATCACTGAGCTTCTCAGGTGATCCTACTGTGAAAGTCAGAGTCTAATGGGGATAGATTTTTTTTATACTGGAATATTAGAACAAAGTCATCTATAACACTGTAAATAGGATATTAATTTGTCCCCGTCTTTTAGTGTCTAGCAGTAGCACTATAGTGTAAATCTCATATCTTGTCACTGACACCCAGCTTCACTAAGTCTGTGACTCTTCATGTCTACCCCCAACCTGTACCTGTTTGCTCACAGAACGTTTGATTTGTAGGTTTTATAAAACTTCAATACGTTGCAATGTAACATAAGTGCACAGCCGAATATATTCTGCTAAGCCGCTTCATATCAGTTCTTTCAGTGTTTACGCAATGACATGACATAGATGATCGCTAGGCTTTTCTCATCTCACCAGTTATGCATCAATGTCAAGGCAATGATATATGGGCTGTGACAAATACTCCCACCTCCCTCCGCCGTCTAGCTCCTTGCCATGTAATAATCATCGCTGAGTAACTGTTGACTTGACCCATTTCCGCTCATGCCTATTGACCATTGAAAGCATACGAGAACCAAGCCTACTTAGCCATTATATCACTGTGTTATCAGCGTAAGTTATGCCCAACGAGGTGCTCAAACAAGAAGATCAACTTTTGTGCCATGATAATTTTTTTTTTTTAATGTGTGAACTTAATATAGCTGGTGACAGATGATTTGAATTCGAATTAGAACGTTCGCATGCCGAAAACTCGTGGTTTCAAATATAATTATTGTTATCAGATTGTATTAAATTAATGAATCTCCAGGATCATAATTATTAGTAAAAAATGATTAGCGAATTCTTCAGGCATCGGGTTACCTCCATGATTACTGTTCCTAAGATTGTTTGAGTAACGGTGCCAAGTGTAGGCTTGAGTGGCTCATGTAAAACTTCTCTGCAACAGTCACGTTATTAGTACATTGTGACACACGTCAAACATTATTGTCGTGCGCTACTCATTGTCTGATGTAATGAGCTCAACTCTGACGTTGGTTTTGAGTGTGTCCTAAACACAGTCTTTAATTATGCTGTGCGACTGAAAAGCGACCAAGTAGATTTTTTGCAGTAGGTAGATGCAGGGGATAAGTATTATCCTATCGATCCCAGGATGATAACGGTAGCCCTGAACAATCAGTGATTGAGTAGTATTGAATACCACATCGATCTCCAATTATGTCTCATAGCCGAATTCGGCACACCTTTTGTCCCTGGCCAGGGTTCCCTGGTGATACTGGAATTCAATAGAAGAGCGGTTCAGATAACGCTGAGAGAGAGACATAAATCCTGGGCCTGTTTTGTTTCTTTTGTTTGCCCAACCAGGATATTATAGGATATTAGAACAGGGGACCGCTAGACCTGCACAGAGGGTCATGTTTACTGCTTGGAACGTAAACTGGAATACTACTTTTTATCTGCCATTAAATATGACATGCTGGTATTCTGTGGTGGGAATTCTGGTTGTCTGTTTGAAATTGATTTCCCTGGATTAACAATGTCAAGCAATCATCCAACCCCATCTATAGATCACATTCGTATTTAAAGCTCCAGCAGAATGTATGACTGAATTTATGTCCAGTATCTAGTCCGAAGAACGAACTCATTCATATGATCTGGAATACGAAAAACGCAAATAATTACCGATTCTTTATTATGCTGTTGTCAAATAAAAATAGAACCCTATCTCTCAACCCTGTATTTTCTCCTTTTTTTTGTCTGCACTTTTTCTTTTCTTTTTTTCTCATCGAACTTCATTCTGACCTGTTTTCCTTCTTAAATCTGTGGGCCAACAAGTACACAGAATAAGTTTTAAGCAAGTTTTATGTTACATTCAATTTGAACGTGTAAAATCAATCGAGACAAAAAATAGCCAAGTACAACGAAGTTGTAAAAGAAAGAAAAAAAAGGGGCACACAAATACACACGATAGGACAACCTTCTGCCTTTCCCCCTAAAAACTTAGGAATCGCCAGTATGTGCATTCAAACATTACAACCAAGAGTGTAGAGATTTCTGTCACAGTGCCACAATCACCGAACACTGGGGTGTAGAGAGAAACGGCCCATGTGCGAAGCTAAGGGTGCTAAGGCTAAGGCATAACCTAGCCTCACCCACCCCGCTTGTCACAGCATGGCCTACCGAAGGGATTATCGATCCGTTTCCGATCGAGTCATTTGCTCCAATACCACTGGCGCAGCGGTGTGTCTACCACCCCTGTGTTCCATTTCTACTGCTGGCTTCACACAACCAGTGGCATATTCTATCCGGTTTGTACCTTTATCTTACAGATAGTATGACCGTATTGTTTCCAGTATTTTCACTCAATCAAACTGGAATGTGGATATAAAATCCCTATTGGAAAACATGTATTGATAAGCCAAGCCTTCAGTCTACTGGTATGAGGTAGCATTTTCACGGGAGACAGGTAAGTATTTCTCTTAATGTTTTACACCTTTGTGGAATCGACTATTGGAACATCGCGAAGTTTATTCAGTTAGCAGTCAGAGCTTTCAAGCAGTTTAGGATTTCTGAGATTTAAAGTAATGTCTGCCTTAAAGTGAAATATTCCTGTAAACTGGCGTAATGAAAGAACTTTCTGGTATGAACCTTGATATATTTATTATATTATATGCTAATTTTTTTTTGCCAGTCAGAACATGGGTACGATAATTGTGATAGATAGGCCCAAATGACTGCGGGCGTTCTTGGCAACATAATGTTAATTATCATTCCTCGTTTTGCATTGCAATGATCACATAGTTTGAGAAGTAAGAGACACAAAATAATCCGTATTGCAAGTTTTAATTTCTTACAAAGCAAGCAGATATTACAGTGTATGAACTTTGTACCGTTAAGCCGTTTCATTCATGGTTATGATTACGTTAGATTTATGCCTGAAGTTGTTCTATCCATCTATCTATGTATCTATGTATCTATGTATCTATGTATCTATGTATCTATCTATCTATCTATCTATCTATCTATCTATCTATCTATCTATCTACCTATCTATCTATCTATCTATCTATCTATCTATCTATCTATCTATCTATCTATCCGTCCGTCCGTCCGTCCTTCCGTCCGTCCGTCTGTCTGTCTGTCTGTCTGTCTGTCTGTCTGTCTGTCTATCTATCTATCATGTCCTTTGCATATGGCTGCTCTGCTGTCAAAGTTCATAAACAACATTAACACATGAGAAGAGACAAAGTTATCAGTAACATAAGATATGCTTTACGTGATAAGCTTTTCTCTGAGATGAGGTGGTCGTCTAAAAAGCGTATCATTACAATCGCAGAGGTCCATTTGTCTTCAGTGTTCGTACAGTGAATAGATAAAATAATGATATCTAAAAATGTCATCATGTGCAAACTGACAGCTATTCTAATGAACAATGTTAGTTGAAACTGAAACAGAATGTGTTCAGGTCAAATCAGTTCATCTCTAGAAAAATTCACAGAAGTATGAAGTTTCTACATAGGCGCATGTAGCGCAGAAATACCCCCCCCCTACCCCTACCCCTACCCGCCCCCCACCCTTTCCATAGACACACACATTCCTCCCCAACAAAGAGAGCCCTGCTTATAGACACATTTTTTTTTTAAATGTCACACATCTTTTACTTTCACCCACAAAACAAAAAACTAACGTTAACTCATTGATTCCTGTAGAAGTCTTTCTTTAAGTTTTACCGACAATGGGAAGGCATTAAACTAGGGCAAGAAGTATTGATTACAAAGTGTAAAGTCAGGTCCATTTCCTTTTTTTCTTTTACAGGCCATATACTGTTATCATGAGGATAGATAATCACTTGCTATTTTAGTCGGCCCTTTCTCCAGGAGACTTGCCTATTACTTAATCAGTTATCTTTATCAAGCCTGCCTATTAAGGATTTTTGCTATCTGCCTTTTGACAACGTGCAAATATTTTTTTTTTCAGATGTGCTGTCTTTATCAAAGGCAGACTGCACGTGATATATACATATTATCATATTTATATAATATAAATTTCAATGCCCAGATACAAGTAAGGCCAAGCAGGTGGACAAGAATGCCAAGTGTAGCGTAACATTCAGTTTCATGACATGGCTATAAGGAGGGTTACTGTATGACGTCACAGATAAGAGCACAACGCTTCTTTCTGTTTGAAAATAACCACTGGTAATCCGCAGACTTGAACTGTTTATGTACGTTATTTCCGGGAACACAATATTGCATTCATCAGAAATTCTTTCATGATTTCCTCATTTCAGCAGTATGTTGAAATGGCCAGAGTGTTCATTTGTCCCCTACCAACTACTTATCAATCTGTCTATCCACTTAACACTTCAGTCATCCATTCATTTGAAATCTCATTTCCTAATGAACCACCGATTTCAATGTTGTTGTTTTTGTGAAATGTCGATCACTCACTGTATTAAAAACGCTTTGTAATCGCTTTGTACTGCCACAAAAAAAGAACAGACCAGCATGAATGAGTAGAATATAATGTGATTTTTTTTTTTTTAAAGGAGGGCGGGGGGGTTGAATGTACTGAGAACCAATTCCCGATTATCACTACGATTTAAGAAGTTGACATCCAAGGAAACGGGAGACCTAAGGGAACCAGCGCGGTTTTTCAATGCTTCCTCTTCGAAAACACAAAGGGTATCGCTTGCTTGGGTGTAATGAAAGGTGTGTAGATGAGATCCAAGCCCGGGTAGGATGAATCTACTCTGATGTCAAGCCTCTGTAAAACTTTAGCTGTGCCAACGTAAATTTCCATCTCTGCGAGTCGACGGCCAATACATCCTCTCGCGCCATGTCCAAACGGGAGACATGCAAACGCTGATGGCTTTTTAAATTGGGTTTTAATCCCTGCTTCTTCCATGTTATCTCTCCTCATCCAGCGCTCTGGAAGAAAAGTATGAGGTTCATGAAAATACTCAGGGTTCAGAGAGCTCCTTCTGCTTGACATGATAACACTCGTGCCTTTGGGCACGAGATAGCCACTGAGCACAGCATCATTGCTTAACATCCTTTCTGTTCCATTAGACAACGGGAAGTTCAGGCGCATAGATTCTCTGACACAGGATTTTACATAGTTCATTTTGGACAAAGCCTCCGGAGTAACTGGACCATTATGACCAATTAGGTCAACGACTTCCTTGGCAGCTTTTTGTTGCTTTTGTGGATTTTGAGCGAGATTGTAGAACAAAATGGCAAGATTACGTGCCGTGGAATCTGTGCCAGCAATCAGCATGGAATCAATTATAGCCAGGATTTTCTCCATCTCAAGTTTGCTCTTGACAATCATAGATGCCAGCAAATTAGATTCTTGACCTATTTTCACGCTTTCAGTCTCTGAAGTGTCTATATTCTCTTTCCTATTTTGGTGTGTCTGGGTTCCAAGAGATGCCATCACCTTTTCTACATAAAACATCGATTGTTTTCGTATGAACTTCATGGCGTCTTCATATTTCTGATAAAATGGATCTTCTGCCGTTATGAGATATTTTCGTTCAAGTCCTATCATAGCCATGAATGTACAGTGCAAGGCTGTTTTGAAAGCCTCTAGCAGGAGAACTCTGTCGGGTGTATTGTGTAAATCTGGATGCAAAAATCCCAGCCGATGGTTGAAACACACTACACCGATACTTTCGGCAGCGAATTTGAAGAATAATTCTGACAATCCTTCGGGATCAGCGTTGCCTGCCTGAAGCTGACACACAAAATCCTCAGCGACTTGATTCTGTGCTGGCAGGTAGTGCAGGCAGACCTGGGGAATACAGTGTTATTTCAGATCTACTTGTGTGCAAAAATGCAACCTTGGTTCTGTCGTGTTTTGGCAAGTTGCCGCACAATACCGTGGCTGAACAAGTCAGTGCACAATTGTGATAACAGTACCTTTTTATACATTAAGATTACCTCTGGCAGTTCTCTACTTCTCTTCCTTCTGACAGAAGCTAATGTTTGGGTAGAGTATTATGAATTTCTTAACTTAATGTTTGGGTCTTTTTAACACGGTACAAGAAATATAATAACGCCAAACTAATTAAATATGATAATAACATTGATGCACGAAAGAGTACGACTGAGGAAAACTGTTCTATTGTGTATGCATGTAGGTATGCATGGTAATTGTGACGAAACAGTTCTTTACATAATTGAATTTCCATACCGGATTGTAAAGAAAATTTGCCCTTTGTTCACATGACTCTTTTTTTTTTATCATAGTAAAACATGTATAGGTCAATACTGCAATGACGATGCTGACAAAAGTAAAGTACTGCACTGCAAAAATCTGACTGCACATCTCATGCTTCGCATTTATACCATGCTGTTTGGGACGAATATAAAATGAAAAACTCAGCATGTTGAAATTGAGGAAAAAATAATTTCTGCTTAATGTTTAATTTATATTCTGTAAATACCTGAGGTTTATTTAAAAGCGGATTCAATGGACTTCTCAGTTCTTGCCATGGGGGGCCAGAAACCGTGCCGAGTGCAGGAGGTAGACCATTACGTTCTCTGAAGAGCTTGCTAAGGGTCATCAGTCGTCGCTGTGGATAAGGGCCCTCTATTCTGAATATTGTTTCAACATCTTCCACTCTGTCCGTGAAGACAGAATATTCTTTTCCCAGGCGAAATTTGAACACATGTCCGTATTTCTCGTGCAGACGTTTGACAAGGAGACCGAAAGTTTCTGGAGTGAAAGGAGTGAATGGTTTGAACATTAGTGCTGTACCGATGTACGGTAGTTTTCTCAGACCTTTTGGGCCAGGCATTGAACTTAAAGGCAGTGGTTGGCCTTTACAAGTTGCATGTTGAACTGAAGCAGCATGTGTTGTTAGATGTTCGTTGTAGATGGCTCGTGTGACATCCTGACCATGTCCAGGTGCTGCAGTCGATCTGAATAACATGGGAATGTATCTTTGTGGAAATTTATTCACACTTGGCCATGTTGTTTTTAGTAGCTTGATCGGTGTCGGTAGCTTTGACGAGAGGCCTGCCATCTTTTGCTTGCAGTTTCTGAAAGAAAAAATGTGGAAAAAGCAATGTTAAAGCTTTGCCATGTAAATTTTTAAACTGTGTCATTTAAACATTGTGACATTCATCCTCGCCCCAAAAAACCTTCCCTCCGACACACACAAAATCGCTCTTTCCTAATTCAGGAGGAAGACAAACTTACGCAGGCTGTTTGTTTTCAGAAGTCTAATTGTTTTTGATAACACGCTGTAAACTGACATTGGGTAAGACTTTTATTTTAAGCTCACTTGTCCTTTCACAGCCTGAATTTAAACAGCTGAAAAGCACATACACAGAAGCGCTTCCGAACACTTCTCTTCACCAGAGTTATTTGGCGAGTTTTCTTGTGTTTATAGTTTTACGCGAGAGATTTGAAATGAGCTATGTACATATCACTAATGATGATAACTTTCTTTTCCACAACCATTTTCTTCATGGCCAGTAATCTGGGCTGACTCACTGTATTACGATCTAAACTTGAGACGGAGATACTGATCTTTCTTTAATGCTGGATTTTTTAAAGAAGTATTTGAAATGCTCGGTAAAGCAATTCAGTGTTGAACCATTTGATTGCTCAAATCAGTTAAGATGGAGAAAAACCTACAGAATGGACAATAAGTTGAAGTATTATGCACATCATCGTTTTCTGAATCGAGGTTGAGTTTCCTAAATCATTCGATACGTACTAATAAAAGACCGTGACCGCATCTGGAAACAGTGTCAGCTTTATTGAGATTATGCGATAAAATAAAAGACAAGTGTTTATTGTCCATTACTCCTAAAAACCTACGATGACCTACTTATCGTGTAAATTTTAATGGCAGTAAAACGGATCATTAGCTAGAAGAACTTGACAAATAATTCACACATTGCCAGTTGTACATCACTGTAGTAGTACATTACTGTAGTATAAAATACTGTTGAAAAGCTCTTACCTTGGTTGTGGCCATAATAAATCGTCATGCATTTTTTTTTAACTTCACTGCTAAATAATTCACTTTTGCGAGTTCATTGATTTATTATCAGCTGAAGTAAATCTTGTTTAAAGAATAACTTTACATACATTTCACATGTTTAATGAAATATTTACTTTCAACACGGCCCTACAATTTTTCCTTCCACATTATTCTTATCTTGTTAGTATTGGTTCTCTCGTTTGTTCTACAAAAACTGAAGTTAACGGGATACATCATCATCAGCTTTACTAACAACTGTTGATAAGGACAAACAAAAAAATTCCATGCATTCCTCCCTGATTCTTAAAACTGGGCTTGCACTATTTAACTCAGAATACCTAACTAGCGGGACACAAATTGAGAACTTTCAAACAGGTAGAATAAATGAAAATAAATATGATAATAATAAATACCTTGATGAAGTCACTTACCTGCACTATGTCTAGTTACTTAAGCTGTTCAAAGAAATTCATGAAAAGCAATAACTGAAGCTGTATCTCAGAAAATGTCCGAGTGAAGCTGCTGTCTCGCTCGCATCGTATCAAACCATATGACTGTCTGAGAAGGCTCTAGCTTTATTTAAATAAGATGGAAATAGCATTGCTATTTCTAAAGAATTCGAAATAGCATTGCTATTTCTACAGAATTCAGGGTAAGGAGTGAGAAACAATTTCAGTTTTAACTTAAATTAAAATGTAAAATAACATTTGGAGTACTTGGAAAATCAAGACCCTTCACAGTGAGCTGAAAATAAAAAGCTGTTAACAATGTAATGTTCCGTACCAGACAATTTAATAAATTGTTTTATGTTTTGCTGCAGTCTGCCACATTCAAGCTCTCCCCTAACGGTAAAGTTACCTGAAATATTTTTGAGCTCCCCGCCCCAGGACGATTCGCCAGTGATCACGTAGAGCTGTAAAAGCACTTTTCACCATTAGCGTATTTAAAGTCTGTAAATTATAAATAGTTCAGTATTCTCGGGACAAATGTAACTATAATCAGCCATCATTCCAGGTTTGTGACTAAAATTAGCATTCAGGGTGTGGATTTAGAACAAAGATGGCTCTCCATTATCATAAGGCTAACGCTGCTCTGAGTGCGAAGAGGTCACATTGTTCAGATCCACTTTCCAGGGCTTTGATTCCCGCAGTTGTTGACTACTTGAAGATAAGATATCAAAGTCTCTAGTTTTCCTGTTAAAGGATCGAGCATCCTCTGGTAGCCAATCCATACAGTTTCTAACTAAAATAACTCAGTTTATCATTTCGCCCTTTTCTCAAGGTGTTTTACTGAACGATGTTATTATCATTATTCAAATCTCTCGTTCTCTTCCACATTTCCAGTCATTCCCATAAGCGCCCATTTTGTCCACTCCGTTTTTCTGAATGATCTGTCTTTCAGCTGTCTCATTTATTTTTTATTTCTCTCCCTAAGCCACCTTTCTCTCATTGTCTGGCTCTCTCTCTCTGTGTGTCTGACTCCCTCTTTCTATCTCTCTCTGTCTCTGTTTGTCTGTCTCTCTCTTCTTTCCCCTGCATACTCTGTCTGTCTGTCTGTCCCCCCCCCCTCTCTCCCTCTAATCTCCCAAGCACCTTGCTCGTACCTGGCTTAATAAGGTTGTTTAGATCTATCCCCTCGAGCCATTTTGCTTATACAATTGTTTACAGTAGTGTAGGTTTATAAAGTAGATTATACATTAAGCCTTTCTCGTATCCACCAGGAAGCAGCTCACTATTAAGGTGCATCGATTTCAGTAATAGAGATTTAGGGTTACATAGTAAGTTCTACCGTTCTCAATCAGCTTGAGTATAATTCCGACTGGAGGCTTCGAACCCTATTGTTGATATTAAGAATTTTTGTTTTATTTATTAAATTTTGTAATCATTCGCTGAATATCAGTAATTGAGGGAGAAAAAAAATGCTTCCTTGTTACACCAGGTTTATTACATAGAATTGAACGAGGCGTATCCAAAGTCTTCCTCTCCAGTTTTCTCCAGTCCTTCCACCTTCCCATATCCATCAAGCAGCCCCAATAATTTAAAATTCATTGTGGGGAAGACCATGTGTTATGGCATACTAAACAGCCCGACACTTGTTTCATTTGGACAGAGGAATACATCTTAAAGTCACAGGGGCCCACGCCTAGGATTATGCAGCCATTTCTTTTAATGCTGGTTTAGTTCTCTTGTTTTCCCATAGCCAGCCCGCATAATACTGCGGTGGATTCACGCATTCAACTTGATGTGGAAGTGATGGCGAAATGTTTTTTTTTCTCACGTGTACTGAATTACCCGGGTAAGACAAAGAAAATGTCTTTAAAAATCTACTCATATTATTAAAGTTTTGTACTAAATCGGAACAGTATGGTATCATACCATTATTTCTTTGTTCCATTAAGAGGAGGCTAAATGAATTCCTCTAATCTTCAAAATTAAAAACAAAAAATGAAAGTGACAATGATCACAACCCCCCCCCCCCAAGTGAATAAAATAAATTAAGACTTTAAAAGCTCATAGGCCCAAAAATAGCCTAATATGTACATTTAGAATTGAGTCTAACAGGGTGTTATCTCACTCTTTAAGACATCAGAGCCAGCAGAAAGGTCATATTATTTAGCTGCTAAAATTGATGCAGTGAAGAATGTGAAATAACTGTTGACAGTGGCTGTGTTCACAAATTATTCGAAAATTTGTGAAAGAGGCGGGGGTGGAGGGTTAAAGCCGTGTTCCGTGTATTGTTCTGTATGATGTTTTACCGTAAACATAATTTGGAATTTTCCTTGTACAGGTTATGGTTGTAAACTTTTTTTTTACCATAAATTCATAGGTATTAAAGTTCGTGCTGAATATCACTGGCGCCTTAAATCGTTGATTCCTTGAAATGGCTAGAATGATTTAAGATTTTCAATTAACACGTTACTATTATTATTATTATTTATTTTTTTTACCTTTTTTTTTCCCACCAGACACAGTTAATTCTAAATTTTGTGTTGTACATGTAAATATACGGACTTTTTTTAATGATCATTATTATTTGCTTAGTTCATCATTATTGTAAAAACGGGAATATTAATAGTCTTAACTCTTTCGTTCTTATTGTGATGCGTATAATACTTTGCTTCAGAACATTTTCTCGACAAGGATCTCCTTTTGACTGAAGCAAAGTGGATGTAAGTAAAACCGAACTTTGCAGGCATTTTAATTAAACTGGCATTTTATCTAATTGAAAGCATGATACGATTAAGAATTTACTTTTTACAGCTGTAATGTCATACACTGTCGAGATCAAATCCCAATATTATACAAAACTTTTTAAAAATCAGCTAAGACGTTGTGAGTGGCAAAGTCATGATTAGTACATTTTCAAACAACTTGAAAGGCGCTGTTTTCGAAACTCCATGAGTTGTATTTAAGGAACCCGTTGGTTTTCCAGGATTAGACAAGTGTGAGAAAACTCAGAAGGATTATGCTTTGCACTGTTTTTCTTGGTCAAGCAATCATACAAAGCTCAATATCCCGTCGACTACACACGACTGTCAATGCGGTGGAAAAGTTGAATCTCTGCCTCGAGATGTAATAAAAATAGACTGCCCTTCTTTGTAGACCTGTGCTTTATTTCTATACCGACATTTACTGCGGTTTCCTTTTTATTTTTTTTAACATTCTGAAAGCAAGTTCCGCAATATAAAAAGCTATAATAGAAATTACAAATGTATAAACACAGTAGGATCACTGCAAGTTCCTAGCATTGCATAATGTTATTTCCTAACGAAACTGGAATGAACAGATTTCTAAGCTTCTAGATATACCAGACATGTACATGTACCAAAATTCTAGCCTTATTGTATTTCAGGCTTTTGTGTGATACTGGTCTAACAATGTGTTAGCAACAGTGTATTGTACTTTCTTGGGCCAGGCATAAAGCGACCGTTCTATATTTTGCTGCCTGGCCGCCTCCATCGGCTTATATCTGACTTTTCCCACATAATCAGCTTAGTCTGAATTGGGCTGCTTCATCGGATCTTGTTTTTGAGCTTTTGGGTAGGACTTAGCCCCGCCCACTTGCTTAAGTTTTCTTGGCATTGCCGCTTTGTAATTACAAACCAAATACGCTTCACGAAAACAAAAAGTCAGGTGCGCCGAGAACCGAAATTCAAATAGACCAAGTGGTGAAAAGCAGAGAGGGTTACATTTTGGCGGCTGTGTGACTTTATTCTGAAGTAATTCTTCATTGAATCGTCTCTAACATTAACCAATGAATCTAATAGGCACTGTGTATTCGTACACTTCAGGCAAAATTGTAAATTGTGATACTGGTATATTGTGTAAAAGTGACATTGTATTGTATCAGCGGGGATATGATACTGTTTTTGTGATAAAGGTGAGTTTTTTCCTATCTGACTGAACACTACTAATATAAATAGAAGTAAAACTCTGTCTCAAAATGTAACATAACAGTATGCTTATTACAATGCAAACTTGAATAATGAAAAGAAGTGATGTTTCAAGCAGCCATTTTCAAAGGTAAAGGTTTGCACCTAAGACCTTCGGTAAATCGATAGTAAAAAACGAGTGTGGCGGCAACACAAGATACTGTTCAGTGCCTGACAGTGACATATTATGACGAATGCTAAAATAAACAGGGTTATAAAGAACAGAATTACTATGACACCGGCACGAAATAAAATCCCATTTGAATTTCATTATTCGTCTTTAGTGAGTAAAATATGGTGTTTTTAAACTTAAAAAAAGAAAAGAAAAGAAATATTGAAAATATCGCATTTTTGTGAGACCACCTTTTACACGTACAGAGCGGAGCTGTAGCAATTTTTTCCCATCTGTTGGACACATTAGAATGTCCTAGGGCCATTGTTTCGGTTGTTTGTTATGTCGAACGTCCGAATTGTGGCAATTGTTGACTCGAACTGAATATGAAATTATTAAAGGAAATTCGTATAAAATTGCTTGCCCTATTAAAATGAAATGATAGCCTGATGATAAAAACTAAAAATTTGCACAAATTATAATCGAGCATAGAGCATTTTAAATGGATATGCGCTATATAAATGCCATCCATTATTATTATTATTAATTAATAAAATAAAATTTAAAGTAACTTTCAACAGTTATTTAAGTAGAAAATTGTGAATTTTGAGTAGATCATGTCATTTGCTTTCATTTGTTGTTTTTTAGCACTGCCATTAACCTGCCAAAAATCCAATTAACTCGGTGGGCAGGATCTTGTGATTTCATAACCCTTACAGTCATTAAAATGTCTTCATGCTACCATTCATCCTGTTCATTTTGTACGACACTTTCCCCACATCTAGCCATTTTGATCTTGATTATTAAGAAGTGGAGTATGCTTCTTGTAGCCCCCTCTCTCTCTCTGTGTGTCTCTCTCTTTCTGTGTCTCTCTCTGTGTCTCTGTCTCTCTGTCTCTCTCTCTGTGTCTCTCTCTCTCTCTCTCTCTCTCACTCTCTCTCTCTCTCTCTCTCTCTCTCTCTCTCTCTCTCTCTCTCTCTCTCTGTTCATTTACATATTGAATCTTTTTCTTCCGCTGATCGGGCTTCACCTGGCTACCAACGCCTTTCCCTTCCTTATATTCCCCCTCTCGAACAATCAAAATCAATTGGACTCATACACACACATACATCCAAACACGTACACAAGCATACACATTCCTTTCTTAATCTCGAAAAACAAAGTGACACGCCTTAGCAGTCTGTCAGTCGAAAGGAATGGGGACCAATAAGAATCGATCATTATTGATTTCCAATGGGACTATTTTTGGCCTGGCCCTAAGAGAGCCGAAAAACTTCACGCACTTGTAGTGTTTCGACCCAGCAATCTATATTATGGCCCATATTACTCCTTTCTTTTCTTTTGTATTTTTCGCCCTTTATTTATAACATCGGCTCTTAGATTTTACGGCGACAGCAAAATTTCAGTTACAGTACAAGTCCGATCGCTACTTTGTTGGTTTGAGATCAGGGATTGCCTCCGTGTTACAGCCTGAAATAAACTTAAATACCCGAACTCCCAGTTCTCTTTTTCTATCACATGATGTTTTTTCTGTTTATCAGGGCTGTATCATTATGTTTTACTTTTTTTTGCTCTTTTTCCATCCGTCTCTCCAATTCTCTCTGTTCGTGCATAAAATGTCTTTATCTGTCTCTTCCCCTTGACTCTGTTGTGAAAAGCCCTTACTGACGTTTCGGGGCATTGTACGAGGCTTTCAAACGAGACGCAGTATTCCGTTTACATTACGACATAATAATAATATAATTGTCGTTCAAAATGTCGCTGTTTATAGTGTTTACCTGTGAGTGTGCCGCCGCCGCTTTTTGACGCGAATAAAACGTATCCGACAAAATCCACCAAAAATATTAGGATACCATTTCATGGATCTCTTGACAGTAAACCGGCATTTAAGGTGTTTTGTGGCTGTATAATGTTTAGTACTCTACTTTGTCATGACTTTGACAGGGGATATCGTTGAAAAATGTTGGGTTGTCAGAACACAAAACTTCTCAGTACCGACTGCAGCCGTTTTCAAGATAGTTGTGGTAAAATGTTAGAATCGTGATTGCCGTGGTAGTACCTTTACTGGCCACTTATGTCTTCCTGTGTGTAATAGTATTTTATTAGTAGGCTGCAGATTCACGATTACACATGTCGTGGTAATTACTATCCTTTTCTTTATTATGAAACTTGATAAATATCCAGAACACCAGACCCATGAAATCAAATTTTCTCTCGTCTGAGTGTTTTGCAAAGAATCACCCTAGTTCCATCTTTTATCCTTAATTTAGGTAGTATTTGAGAACCCGATGTTTTGTCTTCCACGTCAACAAAAATAAAAACCATTTGATGGAAGTTCTTGCACATGATATGAATGTAACATAAATTTTCTTTTCAAGTACATTGTTGCAGCAGTAGCCTTCTGTTGGCCCTCGTCGCACATTCGTTTCAAATATTTAAAAAAAAAAGACCCCCCAAAAAAGTTAATTCGGTCGAATATGCCAGTGAAACATATTTCTCTCAACAGTTTTATCTTCACGGAATGTCTGTAACAGTACTTTATTCCTCCAGCCATCAGACATAAAACTGTGCACGTCTTTGTCAAAACAACGGTACTGCAATCCTTTTGAACAGTTTTATCGATTATGATCTCAGTGACAGTCTTTCAATGTTTTCCAACAGATGGCTTCTCCCACAGGACAACATAAAACACCACACTGCAGCCGCCAAGTCCCAAGTTTTTCAGACATGGATTACAAGAATGACTCTTTTCATGAAGCTTCTGTCTTTCCTAAGACTGGAACTTAGAAATACATTGGACCACATTGCAGTATACAGGGTTTCTTAAATCTTTCCTTCGTGGTTTCAAAAACAGTTTTATGACAATGCTTGCAAAAATCATGTTTATTAATGGACGATAATTGACGATGTTCTAATAGAGTGTCTTCGTGATTCGTACAGATTTCTGAGCTGTTATAAAGGATGAGATGTGACATATTAACTTCACATCGTTTCTAAGAAAAAGTAGATTGACTTTCTCAGCTGGAGATCTTTTCTCAAGAGAGATTAGTAATGCATGACATACCAGGGAAAACAACGATCTGCTGGTTAACGCTTCATTAACTCCAGAGTAGATTCTAAAGGAGAAACCACGTAAGTTCTGATAACCATGGATACTGGAAGCCCTTCCTCCCTCAGCGAGCTGAACCTGGGAGGAGAAGATGAGGAAGAAGAAATGGCCACGGTATCGCTATCGGAGGTGCTGGCGACACGGAATAAGTTTCTAGAGGAAGAGGAGTTATGGGCCCTGTGCCGTGAATGTTGCTTGACTTTGGAGTATGTTCATGACTGCCATGACTTGTTTCAAAGTTTGTGTATCAGTCCTGATACAGTCGCCTTTGATCCAGAGGGAAATGTATGCTTCCTGGATCTGGACATGGGTAAGTCTGGACATTGATTTAGAATGCCCTTCCTGCATGTATTTGTTTTCTGATGTCATATGTGTATATTAGATCCTTCAGTGATTCAGTGAGCACTTTGAATTTTACGATTGCCACTTCCACCTTTTTTTTTTTTTGTCTGTTTGTTTTGTTGTTGTTGTTGTTTTTATTTTTGCTCCAATGTCCTGTGCTTTGCCTATGTACTGTCTATGTCTCTCCAGTTGTTTCCTCCATTTACGATAACACAATGAACAAATGGCTCTGTAGAGGGATACTGAGAATGAACCTCTACTGCGCTGTCCAACAAATCCGTTCAAGATATTGTCGAAAATAATTATTTCGGTAGTTCATGTTTATTAAAATTTATACAGTTATTTTAAGACGGGCTATTTTCGGCGTAAACCATCTCGTTTTTCGAAAAAAAAAAAAAAAAGAGTGAGCCGCTGGCAGAATCACACTGCAGATTACTGATCAGAATCTATACAATGTTTTAGATCAAAATTAGTTTCATGTATACTTACCGAAAATCAAAGATCCTAAATAAAAAGATTATGAAAGACCATCGTATTATTTATTGTATTTTTTTGTTGTTGTTAAAATGGAAACGCCCGCAAAGATCTTGGCGTATTTGCATATGGGCAATGCAGAAGATTAATCTTCAATTGCCTTCCGGTTCCTTTTCTATGAACCTTGGTAAACTGCACCAATTGAATGGTTAGGTAACAAAAGCGCGTGACAAACCAAATGCGAAATGAGAGTAATCACTTCCTGCAGCTTTGCAAAATTGCCCCCTACTTCATACTGACTGCCCGTTTTCCGGGATCTGAAGTTGATATTAAACACTCTAATCCGATGCGATTTTGAGTTCCGGGAGGTGGCGAAAACACAGAAAAGGGCGACAAGGGACGAAAATGATGAAGGGGTGATGGGGCTGTTGGGGGGCGAAAACATCAATGGAGAAGAATTTGGGGGCAAATACAGGGCAGCTACTGATTTGTTCAAATGCACGGCTTAATCGGTTTTATGAACAGAAAAGGCCTACTTTTCTAGTGCATTTAATAAAGAATGCTTTCTGTTTTGCGATGAATAATCAACGCCTCTGTTGCCATGCACGAGGCTCTGACAAACCGAACAATGTGTGTAGTCTGTCTTTTTGTGAAATGTATCTGTTGGTTTTGAGTAGTGATTTGGTGGGGATGGGGGAGGGGAGAGCAATGACAGAAATTTTGAAGCCTAAGGGAGCGATTGCCTGAAATAGGTTGAGAACCACTGCTCTAATCCAAAGATCATGAGTGCTGATACTGGTATTTAAACTTTTTAGAGCAGTCGGCTGGCAATATTGTTGCGTTTAGGGGCTGTACCCTCTTTAGTCTTAGGAAATTTCCTTTGGCCCTAATTTGACCAAATGCCAAACTATAGAATTGTGGAATTGGTTCGGTGACCCACTGATATAAGGTGACGACCACAGGAAATACCCGAAATAGACGAATTGTCCGAGATTTCAACCTCCGTGGTGACCTAAACAACAGGTGGGCTAATGTGTGATAACTGACGAGTGAAGGTACTTTGCGACTACTTTCGTAAATGGTTACTGAAATTTATTTGTAGTACGACCTGATTCTGTCAGCAAAGCTGCTTGGAACGATTTGTCTTTATTAAAATAATTATGATGACTGGCGCCTGTACGCAGAAGAAGAGGAATTTAACCAATCATTGATCGGGCAAATGGAACAAATGCTGAAACTTCTTTGTTTAAACTCCTATGTGTACTGCTGAGAAATCATTTAAAATAGCCAGCCATCTGGAGTCAGGGAGGTAGCCTATAGGTAGACTACCTGAGGAAAACAGACCCTGAAGTATATTAATGGGTATCGATGACATTAAATCGAAGAGAGTGCGTAATCTGAAGGCCAACGTTTCAGACAAGACTGTCTACAACAATAAAACGAATATAGGATTTCATGTCACGTAAATTGCGTACTTTTAAAGTGTTAGGCTCATTAAATTGTGTGTTATGGCCAGGGAGTTGCTCAACCTGTTTTTAAGTTCCGGGTCTATCATTATCCAAACAATGATCTGGTAACAACAATATGAAGAATGCCTTTTACCATGCTTAGAGATGATCTGTGTTTTGTACCGTAGAGCAGGTTTATTTTAACGGTACAAAATAGGACGATGACAGTAGCTGCCGGGTCACTAAACCATAATAATAATTTCCTCGCTTCTCTTCCACACTGGCCACCGACCTGTGTAATAATTCCAAATAGAAGTTTCCCAGTTGTGCAACACTTTCCTTGCTATAATTTTGCCTATCTGTAAGAGTTCCATATGCTTGGATAACTGCGGGAAAGCATTTCAGAACAAAAGAGGTGAACAAAATATAAAAAAAACACATGTAAGCGAGGGCGGGGGGGACATGGTGTCTGGCGGTATCACATTACAGATGATTGCTCTTACCTCCCGATTCAAGATAAGGAAAACCTCTATTTTTCCGTGCCGTTCTCCCGCCAGCTCAGGTTTTGATAGGGGCTAATCTCCCCAGATCGGCTTTGCTGGACGCAGTGGCCGGCGTAAAAAAAGGCGACACAAACCGTTTGTCCACGTCACGGGTCTCAGTGACAAATACTGATCAGGAAAGCCGCATAGTAGGAAATGATCCTGGTTTCGATTAGTACTTCTATTGTTATCTGCACTGAAGGCTGACGACTGGAATTTGGCATGTAAAAGTGAGGAAATATACCTGTACTAGTAGAGTGCCCGCGATTTCGCGGGCAAAAAGACTCAGTTAAAATGGTAAAGGCAGGAAGAAAGAGAGTAAAAGCACAACATGTTATCTTGAATACTGAACTCACCAAACATTTCTACTGGATCAGTGCTGCATGATACACCACATTATCCGTGTGGCAGGGTAGCCTATATATACTCTCACGAACGGATTGATGTCATGAAGAATTGTGGATATTTTGGTGGCAATGTTCTGTTGTAGGTGACTGAACCAGTGGAGTCTGTTTTCAATTTCATTTTGGGTGTCATGAATGTAAAGTTGTGAAAACTTAGGGTGATGATGGCTTGGTTGTATCTGTCCGATTCTGTGGCATACCGCACCGTTTATACGAAATGAGTACACTCCAGCTGGCAACACATCTTCATTGACGCCTAGAGATGCAAATGCAAATGAAGAATTGTAAGAACGAATACGCTGTCGAAAATTTTTGGATTCTTCACTGTCTCCTGTAAAGTAAAAGAGCCTCATAAGTTCCTCAGGGAGAGGCTGGAGAGGGGGAAGCATAACCTGGCCATTAGCACAGCACATTGAACTACTTTCATCCTTCCACAACTTTGCTGTGCAAAACTGACATGGCCTTGTCATTGCTCCGAGATGATTAAGTTCTACGTGCTCATGATCTGCATCGCCATCGGGGTCTTTGTCTGGATCTAAAACACGTGGTTCCAGAATGTGTGGATCTAAATCTAGATCTAGATCTACTACATGATGCGGCTCTACAGGCTCACCTTGATTTAGAGCTACATCTGGGTCTTGAGGTGGATCTAAATGTAAATTATTGACAGAATAACGTAGTCGGCGTCTTTTTCGCGTTTGCTCTGCTCTGGTGGGCATTTTGGCACTCTACACTCGTAGCATGGTTTGGACTGGCCGCCTCGTTTATCGACAGGAAGTTTGCAAGAAATTGGGATTGTCCACATTTGGCAGTGTGCTACGATGATTTTGGTTTTGTTTTTTTTGTTCTTGTTGTTGTGGGTTGCGATTCTTGATTACTTATTTATTTTTGTAACGGGGATATTTATACAGGAAATTTTGATCGAATAGTTTTTGTTGGTCTATTTCTTCGATGCAAATATTAGGGGTTTTGAATTTTTTTTTTTTTCTTGGTTGCAAATATGACTGGTCAGCGAATAAATCTGGGTTTATCAAAGGGAGCCAAAAAGAGGGTCCTTGTATTTCACATTTTTACATATTTTTAAAAAGACTGTCTGAAACTTGAATAAACTCAATGGATCAATACCAAAGCGATTGCACTGGATTATAAGCCACTTGCGAAAATTAACTTCATAATTTTTGAAACTTTCATTTAGGCTGCAGCTTTGAGCAAAAAAATGGCTAAAATTGTACCACAATGCATTACTCCCGCCACTATTTTTTTTTATAATAGATACACTGCCTTCTTTTAATCAACAAATTAATGCTGTTTTATCAGAGGTAAGATGTGCGTAAGTATGGAGTAATTCGCAATTTGATTTGAATTTATCGTTTTAATAATAAGTTCTGCACGTGCATACCCAGGAAGCAGTTGTGTTGCCAGCCATCTACAGGTCTCACTTGGAAGCCGATTGAATAAAAAATGATTATTTTCTTGTGTGATCAGTGAACATTCTTCGGGTTATCAAAGGATCGGAAATACAAGTATTTGTAAAATTCCGTCTTAAACGTGTTTCAAAGACAGCCTTGCTTTCAAGCGGATTACCTGTGTGCTTTTGTATTGTGTGTGGCGTATAAGTGGACGCCGTCACGGGTAAAGTTGACACAGCACTTGTTTCGAAGTGGAGGAATTAGCCAGCTGTTAGTATCAATTTTGGCAAGAGAATTGATATGTTTTATTATGCTCGTATTGTTTTTGGCAGCTGAATTGATACTTATTATTATTATTATTACTATCACCGGCCCTATTATTATAAAAGGCCAATTTTAGCATTGCATTAGGCTTAGAGGGTAATACGGCTGTTGCATGTGGGACATTTTGAAATTTGAGACCGCAAAGGAAATACTATATGCTGTCAGATTTCTCAAAATAATGATGTCTATGAATGAGTCTGTCGTCAAGTTCTTTTTCATAAATCTAGACATCTGCAGATACGGAAATCAACTGAATAACTAAAATCAGGCACTCTAGTTCTACCATTTAAATCTTAATTAAATCCCAGAATTTCTTCACTGTTGCTGCTTTCATTTTAGAAAAGTTTGTAACACCAGGAACAAATTAGTAGACATAGGCCTACTCGTATCATGTCACCACTGCAAATTTTTTCGCTCCTTATTGTGAAGGTTTATCTCCGTGTCTGTTTCATGGACGCTTGTATTGACGATAATTAGTTAGACTAAAGGTTTCAGAGATTAAAATTCCACACCATACGTGCGTTGTCCAACAATGTATGGTTGCTGGTGAAAAGTTGCGGAGAATAGAGGAGATCACTGCGTTTCTAGCACAGCTTTCACTATACATCATTAATTCCTTTACCTGGTCCTTATAGCTTCTCCCCAACTGCTTCCTCCATTAGCTGTAATTCAATAATAACCACCTTTTCAACTGTAACTGTTACATGTATCTGGGCATTACCGACAGCCGAACGCTGGTCCGTTCATTACAGGCTTGCCCAAACTCCTCACTTTTACGTTTACTTTCCGTCTATCATAATAATGTCATGTCACCGTTGGGACCACTCAGGTGCAGAGAGGGGAGACCACCACAGGCTTAATTAGGTGTTGCCAGAGAATATGTAGAGGAAGCAAAGAAGATATAGCCAAGAATAGACGAGGTGAAATAAGGGAGTGACATGTCATTTAACGACACATATGTCGCGATGTGGGTTAGATGGGGATAATTCGACTGACACTCTTTCGAGGTCCGCTCCCACAATCGACGAACACACAAAAAAAAATACTTGCACTCTAAAAACTAAATAAATTAATTGCTTTGATTTTTAGCAGAACTGTAGGGCAGTTTAATTACAAGAATTAATGTATCAAATATAATTATAAATATAAATATCAATTCAAAGGCAACTGAATCTACTAATGAAACTACAGCTTTCTATAAAGACTAACTTATTCACTCTAACTACTTGCAGGTCATATGAGTTATATTATGCCAAATAGAATCCGCGCACGTGGCGACGGATATAACAGTTTAACTTCTATTAATTCAATGAGACATGTTATGATATGGACATTTCCTCTAGACACGCCATGGAGAATGTTTGTACAACCATGCGTTGTCTGGCGGTAGCTCTGAAACTGTCTTCAAAAGTAAGTAGAACGGTTCACTTTCATCATTACAAATTAGTATGGACTCTCACCATGAGGCCCTCACTGGGAGTGAGAGCGCTGGATGTAAACGCTGTGGGTTCATATCAAACCAAGTAGCTTAGGCTCTGGAGCTTTAAAATCATGCTCCTCACAATATGGACTGCTCAACTGCGTCTTAAATGTCTCTCATCTGGCTGAGGACTATCACCGTCCACCTCGTAAATGGATTGTCTACATGTGGCATCTATCTAAGCTCTGCACGGGTTTAAATACTAAAGCTATGTCTCGACCTTCCGTCCAGATTCATACATTTGATTGGTGCAACCACCTCTAGCTCAGCTGCCGAACCGAGTTATTTTAAGTAACAGCCCTACGCAACGACCTTGGGTCGACATCAAAGGTCGAATCACTCAAGACAATAAAATGTAATTTTATAGCAATAAATTCTTAACATGTTCAAAACCCCGAGCTTTTACTCTGGATCACGGATTTTCTGTACGTCAACAGACGTCTCAATAACATTTAATTCCTACTCACCCCTTCCCTCTCTACTAAACCTAGTTCAAAACACGAGATATAAAAAGTGCTCAGTCATGCACACCTACGCTGTCCGTCTATCCTTCCCCACACCTTCTGTCTATCTATTAGGAAAAAAACTGTTCAAAACAAATTGTTTACGAGACCAAGTTATGCTGGCTCGCACAATAATTACGTTTGTAAAAATTACTCACTGCTCTCTCACAAAAATTTACTCAGTGGAAACATTTATGAATCAAATCTGTTCTTGACACATCCCCCACCCCAGTGAAAACTTAGGGTTTGAACGACATAACTGTCTACTAACGTTGCTATGTAATAGTACTTTGGAAAGGGCTATATTGTAAAAAAGATATAGCGTTACTGAAAGTCAAAAAAAAATATTCTAAGAACGTGCATTATCGATGGACAATAGCATATGTATATTTATATGCGACGTTCTGTGATAATATATAATTATTGTAGCACTTAAGAATTAAAGTGATAAACTTCTCTCACACAGACATACTGTAAAGACTGAAATATTGAGCAACTAGCTCATCGCTTCACTGAGCGTAATTAATACATTCATAGAACATGAACGAACAATAGTTAATTAAAGTACTGGTATCCTGGCAGCAGTAGGTCTGGTCGCTTGGTTTGCCATTTTCTCATCTCATTGACCCGCAGACAAAGGCGTCAAGGTTGTCTGAAACTCAGGTCATGGTCAGGATGGACGCTAGTGGAAAAAGGAATCACATGGAAATTTTGAGAAAGAATGTCCATAATTGGTAGGACAATATAATGTGAAACCATCCACGGTCTCCGAAAAAGGTGAAAAATGCTCAACCTCAATGTTCAACAGACTATTTTAGAACACTAAATCAAACAGGACAATACGTCAGCTTGTAAATTATCCTCCCCAGGTATAGCCCGAATAGTAAATTTGTATTCCTGGAGCGCAAGGCTCCATCTGGTTAGTCGAGCATTCTTGGCTCTGTTCGACTTAAGAAACAGTAATGGTCGATGATCCGTTTCAATTATAAATTCGGACATTAATAAGTATCGAGAAAATGCATCTACCGCGTAAACAATTGCGAGGCACTCTCGTTCGACAATCGCATAGCGCGTCTCTCGATCAAGTAATTTCCGGCTTGCATATAAGCACGGTCGCAAGAAACCGTCACGCTGTTGGAGTAACACGGCGCCTATTCCTTTATCTGACGCATCCGTTCGGACGACGAATGTCTGGCGTATATCGGGTAAAACAAGCAGGGGGAAAGTAGAAAATAAATTCTGAATAGTCTGAAGGGCATCAGCGCACTGAGGCGTCCAGACGACTCTATTTGGAACATTTTTCCTCGTTAGATCAGATAACGGGGCTGAGAGAGAGGAAAAGTTTGGTATAAATTTCCTGTAATAATTCAAAAGTCCCAACAAGCTACGGACTTGCTTTTTAGTTTTAGGGGGTTGCAGTTTCAAAATACTGGATATCTTGCGATCGTCTGGAGTCTGAACCCCGTGGGTTATGGTATGACCCAAAAAGTTTATATGGTGATATCCCAGGAACACTTTACTGGGTCGCGCGGTAAGGCCAGCTCGGCGAAGAGCGGCAAAAACTTCACGAAGGGCCATTAAGTGGCCAGCCCAATCAGCCTGAAAAATACATATATCGTCGAAATATGATAGAACGCAGCGCAGTTCATTTAGTAAGATGTTCATCATGCGCGCGAACGTGGCTGGTGCAGTAACCAGTCCAAAAGGCATATATTTCCATTGCATTAAACCCAAAGGGGTTTGAAAAGCTGTATATTGTTTACTTCCTTCTTCGAGAGGAATCTGCCAATATCCTTTGGATAAGTCTATTTTAGAGAAGATACTTGCATTGGATAACCGCGCGAACAAGTCCTCCTGATTGGGAATGGGTTCCGCATCATAGATGGTTATAGCATTGAGCGTTCCATAGTCAATACAAAAACGCACGGTATCGTCTTTCTTCTTGACCAAGACAATCGGCGAGCAATACGGACTTGTTGATCGCTCTATCACGCCTAGCCGTAGCATGGCACGTACTTCTGTAATTATCGTTTCGTGAGCGTGCAGCGGGCGTGGGTACGGTTGAACAAACACCGGTACGTCTGTCTGGAGTCGTATTACATGTTGGACTAAAGACGTACAACCCGGCAAATCAGTGAACACCGTGGCAAATTCTTGGAGCAGGTGTGTAAGATCCTGTTTCTGCGACGGCGCAAGCTCATCATTGATATTAACATCGTTTATACTCTCGGTGGCCTGTAATATGGGCAACGATTTGTCGATACTCAAGGGGTCCTCGTCGTCGACAGTAACTAAAGCCGCGTTGGCCCTTGGGACGACATGAACGGAGTTGTTACGACGATCATCGCTAGGCAGGTACTTTTTCAGCATATTAATATGAAATATTTTCCTCTGCCCACGAATATCTATCAAATAATTCACTCTGGAGAGTCTCTTAAGGACTCTGTATGGTCCCTTCCAAGTTAGAAGGAGTTTGTTTTGCGTTTGCGGCAAAAGAACAAGTGTCAGATCTCCGACTGACAAGGCGCGCATTTGGGCGCCCTGATCGCGATAAAATTTTGAAGAACTCGCTCTAGCGCATGCAAATTGCAGAGCGGTTTTGCATGCATTAATAATTCGTTGTCGGAGATCGACAACATATTGATACGCGCATCGCGTATCATAATCGTCGGTTTCAGAACCGGCGAACAATTGACTAAGTATGGCCATCGGGCCACGTGGTTTACGTCCGTATAATAACTGAAATGGGGAGAAACCCGTGGACGCGTTCGGGAGTTCCCTATAGGCGAAGAGAATAGCGGGGAGCTGACGGTCCCAGTCTCCAGGTTTGTCGGCGGATACGCGTGCTAGCATAGACTTCATGCTCGCATTCCACCGCTCGCAACAACCATTTGACTGCGGATGATAGGGGGACGTTAATTTCTGTTTAATGCCCGCTAATTCTAGTACCTTTTTGTATAGATCAGAGGTGAATTGTGGTCCTCTGTCTGAAAGAATCTCGGTCGGAAATCCGACTCGCGAGAAAATAGTAACAAGTGCCTCAGCGACATGGTCAGCCGTAATGTCTCTTAAAGGAATAGCCTCAGGCCAGCGCGTCGCGTAGTCGATTACCGAAAGGATGAATCGATGGCCTCTGTCTGATTTACTAAGAGGACCTACTATGTCAACTGCGACACGCTCGAATGGTGTTGAGACTGGAGGCATCTCCTGAAGGGGTGCGCGTGATGCTTTACCTTTAGGTGTACGTTTTTGACATACATCGCAGCGCGCCACAAAACGGTTCACGTCCGCGTATACACCAGGCCAGAAAAAATGAGCCAATATCCGTGATTTGGTTCTGGCTGAACCTTGATGGCCTGAAAATGATGTATCATGCGCGAGACGCAGAATGTCGCGACGGAACGACTTAGGCACCCCGAGCTGTTCAATGGTCTCACGTTTACTTCGGAAATTTCTGTATAATAATTCATTTTTAATGATAAACGGAGAGGCATTTCCGTTCTGAGGCTGAACTTTCGCAAACAGCGGTTTTAGTGATGGATCGCTTTGTTGTTCCTTATAGAAAACTGTAGGCGTGACATTAAAATCAAACGCAGGGGTTTGTAAATTACCATCCGGTGGACGTTTTGACTGTTGTCGTGTGGTGACACACGCAACGTTTTCGTTCCAAACTTTTAACTGGCCGTCAGGTGTATCATTGACCTGTGGTAAATTACCAATAATTAGATCGGCAACCGGATTTGGTAATACGCATGCCGTTACGACACCTGTAATGAATGGCGTGTCGATGTATATCTCCGCGAGACGGAATCGCTCGACGGAGCCCCCGAAAGTAATGCAAGTTGCCTGTTGGTCAATCAGCTGGGTCGGTCTGACCAGTGATTCCCTAACACCGATAGTGGTGCAACCTGAATCGCGTAAGACAGACGCGGGTATGGCGTTAACATGACCCTCATATAAGGTCAATGACCCGTGTTGATGGAGGGCCGACATAACCGGAACGGTGCCCGTCATGGCCGACGTGAGTTCAACGCTACGGCTACTCTGTGCAGCCGGAACAATGACGGTGCAAGCATTTGCAGCTTCAAACTTAACCCTACAATATTTTGACGTATGACCTGGTTTATTGCACCGATAACACCTAGTGCTGTCATATATATTACGTCTGGGTTGCATTGGAGGTGCATTATATGGATTATTATAATATGCCCAAGGAGGTGGACATGGTGGGCTCTGATAATGGTAGCCCTCGTTAACGTCACGACGGGGTGGACCTGAATAGCGAATAAAATGTCCCCGAGTGGGAGGTCCAGCACGGCGTGGAAAACCGCGAACTTTATTGGGCGGCGGTTCGGAATATGCACGCGGAGGCGGCGCCTGGCGATGAACTGGTCGAGAATTTCTTGTACCCATTGGCGCAGTTCCACCGACTCCGGCATAAAACGGTTCGCTAGTTTTGGCTTTAGCCAGCGAACGATTAGGGTGTGCGGACGCGTACTGTTCTACTAAGGACGTGATTTCCGCTAACGTCTTAGGTGCCCACTCTTTAATGTGGGAGACTAGTTCTGAATGGCACGCGTTAAATATTTGGTCCTTCAGAACGAGCTCATAAAGCCCTTTAAAATTACCGTCAGCGACACCGGCCAGCTGAATCCAGCGGTCTAAGTAGTGCTTTAGGCGGTCGACGTACGTTGAAAAATTTTCGGACGGGTCTGGCTTACAACTCCGGAATCTTTGGTGAAAACCGTCCTCGGTGTGTTGAAAACGCTTTAAAAGAGCCTTTTTAAGGATGTCGTAATTTTTAGAATCTTCGATGTTGAGGCCATGGAATACCTCAAGTGCACGTCCCGTTAATAAATTTGCAAGGCACGAAGTCCATTCAGTTCTTTCCCATCCGGCGGCTACCGCGTTGAGCTCAAAACGATGAATATAAGAATCGATCTGGTCGACCTTATCATTATAGGTTGGAAGCTTTGGTTTTCATCATCATCATCATTGCCTTTCTCACCCTGGATCAGGGTATAGGCCACCAACAAACACTTTCCATCCCTCTCTATCATGGGCCAGTCTCTTTACATTATTCCAAGTCTTTCCGCTTCGTTGCACATCATTTTCTCTGGCTCTTCTCCACGTTCCGCGCGGCCTTCCTCTTGATCTCTTGCCCTGGGGATTCCAATCCAATACCTTCTTCGTGATGCTGTTTCCTGGCCTCCTGAGAGTGTGGCCGATCCATCTCCATCGCCTCCTACCAATTTCCTCTCTGACTGGGCTCTGTCTTGTTCTTTTCCATACAATTTCATTGTTGACCTTGTCTGTCCATCTGATCTTAAGTAGCTTCCTCAAACATCTGTTGATGAAAACTTGGATTCTCTTTATGCAGGCCTGGGACGCATTCCAAGTGGTTTTGCTTTAACATTATTCGCTGGAACACTTGGAGCCGCGGTCGGTTGGTTTCCTTGCAGCTCTAATTTCTTTAGGGCAATTTCGTGCTCTCGCTGAGCCGCTTTGTCGGCTCTTTCTTTTTCTCTTTGTCGTTCTCTTTCTTCTTTTTCTTTTTCTCGTTCGCGTTCCGCGGCCTTCTCGGCTCTGTCTTCTTTTTCTTGTTCTCGTTTGCCTTCCGCGGCCTTCTCGGCTCTTTCTGCGGCACGCTCTTCTCTAGCTAGGTCTTCTTTTAGTCTACTCTCGCACCAAGAAGCCAGCTGGTCCTCGGGTATGCCTAACAGCTTCGCTGAATTTATATAGGAAGTGTAATCGGCCATTATGATTAGTTACACTCACAATAGGTCTCTACAGGAGATCTATTAATGTTAATGGACAGGTATCCGGATAAATTCACGCAATAACCCGTCTGACAGTGTACTATGTTATCACTGTAGTATTTACGTTAATCCGATACGCGATAAAAAATATTTACTTATTTAACTCCGCGATTATTAATCCCTGAGGCAATATGCACTCGTCGGGTCGACGTCACTAGTAGACGACAAAATACAAAATGTTCCTTCTTCAATGAAATCGCAGTGTCCTTACTGTTATCACTGCCGATGTAATATATAATTACATGTGAATCAACGAATATTAGATCGTTGATTAATATTTTTAGCTATTTTTCTGTAGCTCTAGTATAATTGCAATTGCAAGGTAATTTTATTACCTGAAGTTCTCTTTAAAGAACAATAACTTCAGTAATTATATACTGGATATTCAAGGCAGGTGCACAACTGCACTTGAATGGGGAAGCGATATTCCCAATATATAAATATATACTCTGGCGTATCAGCCTTATACGTCACAATATCCAGATAAACTCAATCAATGCGTCAATATAGACACATGACTCACACAGGCATTATATTAAACAAAGGAATGTACCAACATCATAATGATAAAGGTCTAATGAAAAAAAATACACCAAACACGACGCTAGACAAACAAGAAAAGACGAACGATAACAGACCCTACAAGTTCTGAATATAATTACAGATAGGTGAGAAGAGAACAAGAGAGACGTCTTCCCAAAGAGACGAGGAAGATGTGAACGCCACAATCTAAACAAATATACAGGTCCCTAACAAAGACTATTCTCACGAATGCGAATCCTCACTGTTTTAATCACCACTGGTTGTTGCGAGACCGCAGACGTTGTCGTCGAAACGGCAAAATCGGCAACCAAGCCACCACTTTGGCACAGAGGACACGCACACGTAAGAACCCTCGCCGACCTCCCGCAGTTCTAACAAAGAAGAAAAGTATAAAAAGCCTGTAAAACACGAGGAGGAACACTCAACTCCCCAGACGCAGACAAAATTTTAGGATGGAATCACTTAACTTTCAAGGAACTGGGTGGTAATTCCTTTAGCCCTTGCGTACACCACAGTCAGTCTTTTTTGTCTTTCACCGTACCAAGTTCTGTTCTGTAGTCTCCCTGGCCTCGGTCATCGGGTCAATGGGAGAGCAGCGACACATGTGGAAGTAAAAATAAAGCAGTATACAAAACTAAATAATAAAAAATTTTAAACTAGCTCAACGTGCGAGACCCCATGAGCGACGGATCATGAAAAGAACAAAAATGTAATGCAAACAAAGAGAAAAGGTGATTATAATCTAACGAATTTAAGAAATTAAGGATTAAGAAATTTGGTAAGTCCCCTCCAGTGTCGCGATGTGGGTTAGATGGGGATAATTCGACTGACACTCTTTCGAGGTCCGCTCCCACAATCGACGAACACACAAAAAAAAATACTTGCACTCTAAAAACTAAATAAATCAATTGCTTTGATTTTTAGCAGAACTGTAGGGCAGTTTAATTACAGGAATTAATGTATCAAATATAATTATAAATATAAATATCAATTCAAAGGCAACTGAATCTACTAATGAAACTACAGCTTTCTATAAAGACTAACTTATTCACTCTAACTACTTGCAGGTCATATGAGTTATATGCCAAATAGAATCCGCGCACGTGGCGACGGATATAACAGTTTAACTTCTATTAATTCAATGAGACATGTTATGATATGGACATTTCCTCTAGACACGCCATGGAGAATGCTTGTACAACCATGCGTTGTCTGGCGGTAGCTCTGAAACTGTCCTCAAAAGTAAGTAGAACGGTTCACTTTCATCATTACAAATTAGTATGGACTCTCACCATGAGGCCCTCACTGGGAGTGAGAGCGCTGGATGTAAACGCTGTGGGTTCATATCAAACCAAGTAGCTTAGGCTCTGGAGCTTTAAAATCATGCTCCTCACAATATGGACTGCTCAACTGCGTCTTAAATGTCTCTCATCTGGCTGAGGACTATCGCCGTCCACCTCGTAAATGGATTGTCTACATGTGGCATCTATCTAAGCTCTGCACGGGTTTAAATACTAAAGCTATGTCTCGACCTTCCGTCCAGATTCATACATTTGATTGGTGCAACCACCTCTAGCTCAGCTGCCGAACCGAGTTATTTTAAGTAACAGCCCTACGCAACGACCTTGGGTCGACATCAAAGGTCGAATCACTCAAGACAATAAAATGTAATTTTATAGCAATAAATTCTTAACATGTTCAAAACCCCGAGCTTTTACTCTGGATCACGGATTTTCTGTACGTCAACAGACGTCTCAATAACATTTAATTCCTACTCACCCCTTCCCTCTCTACTAAACCTAGTTCAAAACACGAGATATAAAAAGTGCTCAGTCATGCACACCTACGCTGTCCGTCTATCCTTCCCCACACCTTCTGTCTATCTATTAGGAAAAAAACTGTTCAAAACAAATTGTTTACGAGACCAAGTTATGCTGGCTCGCACAATAATTACGTTTGTAAAAATTACTCACTGCTCTCTCACAAAAATTTACTCAGTGGAAACATTTATGAATCAAATCTGTTCTTGACAACATAAATATGAATAACTTGAGTTCTGGCAATAACGATTTATTATGTAGTTCTAGTATGCTGGAAATAATATCAATATTAGTTTTATTTAGGTTTAATACTGATTTCGGCTTCAAGCGCAAAACGTCTTGATCTCATAGAATGTTTGTTGTGGTAAAATATTAATAAATTATGATTTTGTTGGTGCTTTTCTCAATCCTACAGAACCAGAGGCTCATTATGTGGCACCAGAAAACGCCCAGTATGGGGAGAACTCATACAAAGTAAGTTCTTCTGTGGTTTACAGCTTGAAAACTAGTATTCTCTTCAATTCAAGGTGTGGAAATTGTTAATTGTTGCAAGTGGTATAGTAAATGCAATGTGAAATCATGTAACATAATTGGGACAGATGTCATTAACCTTCTTGCTAACTCAGAAACATACATTTTGCGCACAACTGGCTCTTCTCTGGTAGTGAATAATTATTCCCGTACATTAATACGTCGATATTTATCCCAAAAAATGAAACAAAACAAAACAAAAACTTCCCACAACATTCTTTTGACCATTTGTAAAGTTTGAGATAATGGCACTATCAATATTGAATATCGACCAATACTTGTGAATGAAACGCGTAGCGATGACAATCAGAATAACACTGTACTTCCCGCAGCTCCTTTCAATAAAAATATTTTTTATGATAAACTATTGCTCTCACACAAAGCCTTTGATGAGTGCCAATGTTCATGACATTACATCTATATTATTATAATTATGTAACTTATAAATCACCGTGTTGGATGACAGGAGTGCGTTACTGCTGCAATGTATTGTACTTTTATCTTTTTTTTTTTTTACCATGTGTCATTTCCACAGTCCCATTTATTTTCCCTGGGCATGACCTTGTTGTTTGCCACTGAGTATAATACCGGAAGTGACGATCCTCGTGGGGAACTGAGTGATACTTTCACTGACCTTCTGAGGACCTTGACCAGCGATGACAGTGAACATCGCCCTGACCTTGACACAGTTATCGATGTCTGCGACAAGGCTTTAGGGACAGGGTCATCACAGGAGATTTGCTTGAAAATTGTTGGTTTTCAGATTGTTGGCAGCGTCAGCCGGACAGGTGCGGTTCTTTTTATTACATGTATTATTATTTGTATTTTTGTATTTTGTATACTACTTTAATCCCCTTTGGGAAATTTACCTTTGTGCCATTGCAGCCCAGTTACAACTGGAGCAGGCACGTCGTCGCCACAGTGCAGCGCCGGTCGGCGGTTTTTTTGTTTTTTTTTGGAGGGGGTGAGGATGAGGAGGAACGGGGAGGGAAACTAGAGATGAATTTTATTTAATTTTGCCCGGGCAGCGACCTGTCCGGCCTGCTCTTTTCGATTTCAAACTGCCAAGGTATCTTTAACGTGCACAACTTGCATATGGGCCCTCCGAATCTTTTCGTCCTTATCCGAGAAGACTAGGTACTCGATCATACCCCCCCAATAGGATCAGGGACACGAAAATATGAGAAAAATCCCAAACTTCCGACATGCCTGCACCGGCCGGGTTTTGAACCCGGGACCCTTGGCATGATCATTATCATTATTATTATTATTGGAAGTGATTATTATCATTAAATGTGACATCTGAGAGAGAGACTGCCGCTCTCATATTGTTCTCCACAATCACAGGCGACGTTGCCCCTGACAACCAGACAAACATGACAATTGATAAATCGGATGCACAACCATGATCGTACTACTACTATTACTATTACCACCGGGTTGAGACATTTTTGAGCAGTCAGATTTCTCGCTATTCGCTTTTCGATCATCATTTCTGTACCAAATTGTCGATGGTATCGACCCCGGTGCTCTTTTGTTTTAACGTTGGTTAAGACTGGGCTCAGGATTAGGCTTTAGGGAAGGATTCGAGTGAGGTTAGGTTTTTGGTACCGTAATATGGGAAATTCCCTTATAATGATTTGTTTCGATATAAAGTAGGAGGCCTGTCTCCTATTCAGTCGCACAGCAAAAATAGGCCTATGTGTAATTTGTTTCCTTGAAAGAATTGAAAACCGTGGGACCATGCAGGGAACGACAGTAGAGTGCAGACAATTATTTTATGATGCATATCTTCAGGTTTGAATACATTATGCATGAATTTTGCCTTGGGTTGAGCTGGGGAGGGCTAATTACTAATTAATTAGTGTCGATCACCGACATGTCTCGTCTTCGATGCTTTTATGGATACCGTTCTTAGAAATTTATTTAAGCATGGCGGAAGAACAGAAGAACGGAGATAGAAGAAAGCTGGGATACACGATTGAAATGTTTTTTACAGACTTCAAAGTTGATGTACAAATTGTATCAAAATTCCCTATATGAAAAGGTTTTACAATACTTTGAATGTTTTATCTCTCCAGGTAAATCAGAGTCCGGTATTCAGCAAATGACCAATGATCTGACAGCATATCTGCAGTCTCAGTCAGGTCTAGTACAGGGTAGATCATCTGAGTTGATAGGTTGGTAGTTTAGTTTATAATGTAGTGAACAGGTTTCTATAAGTCAGCATAGGATGGACAGTACTTGAAAACAGATAACTTAAGCTGGTAACTGACATTTTTCCAAGAGAGAGGGGAGCGGGAGAGAGGGAGGTAGAAAGACGGACAGACAAACAGACAGACATGCAGAAAGGGAGAGATGCAGACAGACAGACACAGTGAGAGAAAGAGAGTGCGAGAGAGAAAGAGGGAGCAATAGAGAGAGAGAACGCGAGAGAGAGAGAGAGAAAGAGAGAGTGCAAATCGACTTTGCTTTTCACCATAAGTGAAAATCTGCAAGAGTTGGGTGACCAGGTAACATATTTTTATCACAGTACGGAGGAAACACACTCTGACAAGAATGATATACCATAAATGTGTGTACCATAAAATGATTAATGTGGTAAATTATGTCATCAAATAGAGCTCTTAGTTTGTCAAGACATTCCATACTATGATAAAAAGGTAACGTTAAACCGTCCACAGAAACAAGTGACCGACATTCTAATAACAGTAAAACTAATGGTTTATCGTGTGGAAAAAATCCAGCAAAAGACTTCAATGATAACTGCCTGAACAAGACAGCGGGAGGTTACGAAATCTCGAAGAGAAATTTCATCTTAAAGGACGCCAGTTTTGATGAGGAAGACATGTCCGAAGATCAGGATGATACCATCACACCAAGAAGATCAAGAAAACGCCAGGTGGGTTTAAATTTAAATAATTTTCTCATCTGAAATTCATGAATCATTTTCCTGACACGTTTTCTTTCCTACAGTGTTCTGTAACGACTAGAAGCAAACTAGTTTATTTGAGAATGTTGTTCATGTTGGACTTCTCATTCTCATCATGTTTATATTACTTGTCCTGAGCCAGTGACTTTCATGAAATTGATATGTAGCCTATGGACTCCTATAAAAAAAATAAAAAAAATAGCCAACATCTGACAATAGACCTTCAATTAGGTCTGTCTTTTCTGGACCTGTCAGTATGGTACCTTGAATACGATAAATTCTTATGGAACAAGAACGCAGGTAAATGTCAGGGTGTGAAAGTAATTTGCTATCTGCTTTCTTTCAAATCAAAAAGAAAAAGGTGGTCAAAAAAACAACAACTCAACCTCTAACGTGAAAATGCAAAATGTGCTTGAAAGCCTTGATTACCACTTTATTTAATTCATTACTGTTCTGCAGGGTATTTTACTGGTGGACTTGCTCAGCTCACTGGATCGATTCTTAGATGAATCAGAATTGTGGTCCCTGTGCCGAGAAAGCATCCTAGCCTTACAGAGGAAGAAAAAACATTTGCGTAAGATTATAGTTTCTATTTAGAGTTATTTGAACATAATTAATTATGGAACTGTTTGTCCGCCTATCATTCTGCCTATCATAAAATTTTAATCACGTACAGACCATTTGGCCTAGGGCTATCAAATCTGCCACGGAAGATCCTTCATTGATGCCACCAAACTGTCCATGAGCTTGTCCGTTTATCAGTTTGTTTCCGTGATAGTTTATGGGGAATGCGCCTTTTGCCCTGCGAAAGACACGTCAAATATTTACATTTGATAAGCGTTACACTGGGTGCAGTTCAGAGCAGTAGCGCATACATGGTCTGCAGCATTGCAAAGCGATCATTTGGCGCGTTTCCAGATTTTTGGTGACCAGATAATCCGTAATCTATAAACATGCTTGAAATCTGCTATGTCTGTCATACAGACACCTCACGCTAGGGTACACGGCGGTCTAGAGGCAAGATGCTCGCCTCTCATGCCAAAGGCACCAGGTTCAAATCCTGGTCGGTGCACACATATTGGAATTTTGGGGACTTTTCTCCTGTTTTCCTGCCCCTGGTCCTATGGGAGGTAGGATCGAACACCTAGTTCTTGGATAAGAACGAAAAATTCGGAGAGTCCGTGTGCACGTTAAGGATACCTCGGCAGATGGAAATCGTGAAAAGCAGGCCGTATAAGGCCACTGCCGGGCAAAATTCTAAAAAAAAAAAAAAAAACGAATCCCTATCACAACAAGAAAAATAAAAACAAGAGAAAGTGAGGTGTAAATGCCAAGGGCAGCGAACCTCCTAAAATAAAGACCTAAACGCGTCACTTCGCATTGGTAGAACTACTCAGATGTGATATTTCATGGGGTCGGCCAGGACACTTTCTGCCATGTTATTAATAAGATGAAAGATTGGGGGAATTTACCTCTTGATGGGCATTGTATTCTTGCAGTTTCTTAGAATAGAGAAGACGAATTCTGGCACATGCACATCAGCAGGCAGCCTGGCAAAGAGATAGACAGGTTTATCCTTACCAGCGCCGGCAATCATAGGAAGCTCAGTCAAGCCAGAAAATTCTCAGATGTCAGAAAAAGAGTTTGCATCTTTTTTGTAATCTGCATTGAAATTAATGAATAGTTCAGGTGGGATGATCAGAAATATATGTTCAAGCATTTTAGAAGCCTGACTAATTTAGAATGATTCTGAAGTAGATATGTCGTGTTTGGCAATGTAAACTTTTATTTCTCAAGATTATTATATGTATTTCAGCTGCTTACATCTCGTTGGATACTTTGATGGTGCGAGATTCTGGAACTATTTGTTTCAAGGCCATCCCCGAAGAGAAACCACTGGAGGTGATTTACATGGCCCCAGAACTTCAACAGAAGGGAATTCTCAATGACAAGGTTTGTTCTCCACACACTGTATTAATACATCAACAGAGACACAATTACTGCTAATAAGTAGCTTGATTACCAAAAGCCCAGTAGCAGTGCCATCAGAGAAATAGTTTTGTGCATGATAGGAACAGTTATTCGGCCACAAAGAGAACTTTGTAAAGCTTTGAGATGTTCAAATGAGGGGAAATCTGTCGCCATAGTTATTGTTTTACATGTGTGTGGTGTTAATACCTTCAAGCAATACTCTCTCATTCTACAGACTTGCCTGTATGGTCTGGGCATGACATTACGCAGCGCTGCTGGAATAAAGTATTCTTCATCCTTCCACATTCCTGATGGCGAAGCATTGGAAATTTTGGTTCGTTCCTTCAGTCACGGGAATCCTGACAAGCGGCCAAATTTGGATACCGCATTTGAGGTAAAGATAGCATAAACGTACTTTTTTTTATAATAATAATTTTTTTTACATAAAACAAAAATGTATGAATAAGAAAACATAATTATTCAAGCTTAACAACGATAGCCCCAGAGCCAGTCCCTGCTAGATATACGTATATTTACTTGTTTTACTGTGGACAGGGTTTTAAGGCAGCCCAGTTCATTGCAATGGGATTTACATTATACTTGTCAATTCAGTAAGTTACATTCAGTCAGTGGAACGATTATGACATCTATTCTTCCCCTCAGTTCATACCTGGTTATTTTGTTACTGATTTCTGTCAGACATAACTTCTTTCTTTTTTTTTTTTTTTAATTCAGATCATTTGTATTTAGAAAGGGCAGCATGTGCAATTGAATTTAAAATACAAAGTCTAACGTTTATGTTAGGACATACTGAAACCCTTTTGACAGTGAGGATATTAGTAATGGTAATATACTTTGGCCCTTTGCATTCTTTGTGCAGATGTGTGAAGAATATGAGAAAGCCTGTGAGATCAAATCAAGACAGGTGTGCTTGAGGATGTACAATGATGCACTGACAAGAGCAGTAAGTGTCATGATAAACCTGACGGTGATATAATATATAAAATATGTACTTTTTTTTTTTTTTAGTTTTTCAGTATATTTTGTCGTGTTCATACTATAAACTGCTCATAAACACAGTATAGGGAACTTCTCAGAGATTTGTCAACATTGGTGGAATTTAAATTGTGGGAGATCAGTGACATTGTTTCTGGAGAAAATGCAGGTTTTGTGTCAGGTTTGTCAATTTATAAAGATTAGACTAGAAACATGGTAACAATAATTTGAAGATGATAATTATGCTTGGACCGTAAACTGGTAATTATTATTTTTACCTAAAATTATGTTTACCCAATAATTGGTTGCTCTCGAAATCCCATTTGCTATAGATGAAGTAATTATTTATCATGCATTATGTCTAATTTTTTAGACTGCCAGTGCATCAGAACCTCAGTCTTTGTCTATGGCTGAGCCACCAATTTCAGATGGAAGCATCAAGGGTCAGGTACGTGACTGAACTCTTGACATCACCAGGCAAACTATCTCATTCATGTTGATGGCACACACAGGAACACACAAGAGAAGGATAAAAGTAGCCTATATAAAGTGAATACAACCTGAAGTAGTGCCAAAATATTTTGCTGATTGGAATGTTGGTGTATAGTAGGTGACCATAAATATGATAGTAGCAGGGATGCAGTGAGGCTTTTTGGGGGAGTGGGGGAGGGGGGGTCTGGGGATGCAGGAAGATTACAAATGAGGGATGCATTAATTTCAGTTTACTGACATCAAGATCTCTTCACATTATTCACATTATTACCATGCCCTGCCATGCCATGCCGTGCCATTAATTATATATGCATTGTAAACACCAGTGCAACAAACAAGCAAAGATGAGGAGAGGTTAATATTTTTATAAAAGTGAATATACTTGCCTTCCTTCATTCATGCAATGAAAATATTTCTCATAACGTTCTTTTCATAATTAATTTGGCATTCATAAATTCACAGGCAAAGTAAACAATCCCTATGAATGGTGGAATACAATGATGGTAAAAACAGCATGGTGTATATGTATATTTGAAGAAAAATATGTAGGCATTTTGGTGTAATCGCTATTGTCAGCGAGCACTTTAAAGGTTATGTCTATGGAAAGAAACATTGTTGACTAGGACAAATGGAACCTAATGCAGTCATGTAATTGTTCTCTTGCCAGGATGCTGCAAATGACAACGACACCTTATATATTTCTTCGGACACGACCCATTCCTTGGCACAAGGCGACACTACAGAAGCAGAAGACAATGTCGATGATATTCCATATGATGATGACCAGGATGATACTGTGACTCCAGCCTCAAGCTCAACCTCAAAGCAAGGGTCAGGGTTCAAGCCTGTGAGTGCACGCGGGTCAGCAGAAAACAGTGAGGCATCCTTTTCCAGCTCAGCCTTCAAGCCTGTGGCTGTGAAATCAAAGTCAGCGAAAGACCCCTATCGAGTGCCGAGCGCTTTCTCTTCTCCTGCCACACACTTCAAGCCCATAATAATTCATGATGCAAACTCTAAGCATCTCGACAGAAAACAACAAATTGATGAGAAATCAGGAAATGCAACAGCAAATGTAGAAACTGATGTTGTAGCTAAATTAAAAGAGATTAAACATAATTTATTGAAACATAAAGTTCCGGAGCCAACTGGCAAAAATGGGGCTCAAATAGAACCTTCGGACAATACACAAGTGAAAAGTAAATCTCCCAAAGCATCGTCTGATCTCCCTTTGCAACAGGTTCAGTCCCAGGACCAGTTGTCAAACACGGACGTTCTAGCTTCGGCCATTGCCCAGTACCTGAAAAACCACCTGCCTGAGATAGTGCAGGAATCCACTGGCGTTCATTCTTCAAAAATTGGCCTTGGTAATGCTATTTCTGTCTCTGCTTGTACTACACACAGTGCAGTGCCAATTCTTAATGCAGCACCTCCTACATTTTCTCACCATATGACAATTTCTCAGCCAATGACAGGTCAGATATTTCCAGCCCCACAATTCAACAGAGAGGCCACTACTTCTTCCTCAGCAATTATGTCTACACACAGCGTGCCTTACTCACAGCCAAACTATGTAGTCAGCAGTCGGGAAAATGAAAATAAGTATAATAATGACCCGTCCACTGCAAATTCAAGCTTTGAACAATCGGTCCCTAACTTAAAGACTGTGGCACCAGTACAGAATTCCAACCTGTTTCCTCCTCCTCCCACATCAGGAACTCTGTCCAATGCCGGCTATTACTCCGTTCCATATTCAGGTATGTCATCTTCAAATGTTCCTGTTCAATTCACATTTGTTCAAGATCCCACCACAGGCTTGATGCAGATGGTGCCAGTGCCGCTTGTACCCATGTCTCAAACTCACACTTTGCAAGGCATACCTGTTATGACACCCTACACTCCAGGAATGGGCATTCATATTCAGCAAAGCACAGGGGCACAACTGTACAATACTGATCAGACGTTTCCAAAGAGAGCATCACATTATTCGCTGAATCAGTCCATGACAGCCCCAGGGAAGGCAACTGGATTTGACACTCACACAAACAGTTCTGTTAGCAAGACTCCAGAGATGGTGGCATCAAGTCCCCAACAACATCAGGCAAGCCGAGGACAAACTAGCGGCCATCAGCAGGACAGGGCAGAGGGAAGCCATTCTCAATCATCATCACCATCCCCATCAAAAGACTCAGGTATATGCTTGACTCAACAACCGAGTAACCTCCCTTACAACAAAGAAACACTGATGGAGAGACTGCTTAGCTCAGAAAATTCTCACCGACAGAGGACGCTGTCCCAAGTGGTCAGAATTTTGCGAGAGGAATTTGCTGAAGATGGATTTTTTGACATTGGAGTGGAAGACCTTGCCATAGGTAATAGACATGTTGTTTACTATTTAGTCTGGCATAAAGCAGATAATCCCCTTTCCCCCGTCCCCTTCCCGGCTGATTCGTGATTCCTGATTCGGTGTGCCAGCATTAGCTTGAAACTATGTTTAGATACTGTGATGGTTGACTAAACCATTTAATTCAATCGCAGGAACTGGTCTATTCTGAACCAGATGAGGGTGTTTTAATCTTCAGACTTTCCTCCTGTATGAGAAAGAGAGAAGAAACGCGGAAGAAAATGGAAGTGGTTGAATTATGGCATATAAAATACAAACAGTGTTAAGCATGTTGTCAATGTGTTAAAGCCTGGAGAATAATTTTTTCTCACATACAATGCCTTTGCATGCATTTCCTTAAACATTTCCTGATTTAGCTTCCTTCTCTGCAGGTGAATACATCATCTCTTTGTCATCTTTAACCTGGGAGACATTCCGCAGTGCTGTCACAGAGAAATACTTCCATTTAGTGTGGACCTATGACCTGCTAGCTGTATTGTATGAAACAATTGGTGGCTCCAAACCAACTCAGCACAAGTAAGTGGAAAGTCATTATTGATATGTACATGGCTCTCTGGTGCATTTAGAAAAAGACAGCAAATGTCAATTGCCTGATGTAGCAAGCAGCATGTTTCAATTAACTTCTTTCCCTAGATTTATTCAATAACACAGTAATCCAAGATCAACAGTACATTTCTATTACTGTCCTGTTTTGTGTTGGTGGAGTTAGGCTGTCTTTCAATTCAACAACCACAATGAACATAAGAACAACCAGCGTTGATCAGGAACCAAACTGAAATAGGCATAGCGTGATTGTGATTATTCATTTTGTAGCAAACACAGTTAAGTAATCTTTGACACTCTCACTATCATGAAGGATTGTGTTCATAATGATGAGATGAGTACACAGTCATTTAGTAATTACAGCTGCCTATTCTCCCTAGATATACAGCCAAGACACCCCCTGCCACACGCAGCAAGCCGTTTCTCAATCGAGCAATAGATAAGGTGGATCGTAAGAGACGCCAATCAGAGCCAGATATTGAGAACTTTGATCATACACTTTCAAGACAACCACCTTCCAATCAACAGTCTTTAACTACCGGGGATCATAATGCTCCAGCAAGATCAAGAACTAATGGTGCCGATCATGCCACAGTAGCTCGACCTAAATCAGAAATTGGGAGAAAGCAAGGTGTATGGAGCGAAACTTCAGATTCTACAGATACTGAAGCTAGAGACAAAAGGAGACGCTTTAGAAAACGCTGTGAACTTGACAAGACAAAGAGTTCTTCAATGCACAATATAACTGCCAATGCCTACGGGTCCATGCCCGAACGGGAGCAACGGGTTCCATCAGAATATAACCAAAAAGTTAATCATGTTGACCCTTTGAATCCAAGTAGGCCTAACCCTAGTGTGTTCAGCAAAGAGTATTATAAAGCTAAGTTGAGCAGCAATGCCATGACACAGAAACTTCAGCAATTAAACTCACAAAATCAAAACCAGACACGACATGAAGCACAGATACAATCGACAAATCTTCAGTTTGACAAAACGAACCATCGGTACAGTCACGGGATTAATTTTGAGTGTAACCGCCCTATTTCTCAGTACACAGACAAACATGAACAATATAAATCATCTGCTGCAACTGGGGCATCTCACCCATCATCAAGATCAGGTAGTTCTCAAGAACTCACCGTGCACAATACCTCTGGCTACCCAGATCTACGTTCAGATCAAAGGTCTCAAGCCTTACAGCAATCTTATCCTCCCAGTCGAAAGACTCCAAATGGTCAAGCCTTAAAACCTCCCTATGCACAATCTGCGTATTACCCTCAATCACATATGTTAGTCAACAGAGAGTATGCAGAATCCAGTTCATCAAATTCCCCCAAGGAACAGAGATCGCTTTCAAATTATCCTATAAAACAACAGCAACCAAATGCTGCATATGACGTCAGCCGACCAGACCTCTCTTATCCAAAGCCTGAGCCCCCGGAAATCACATCCAAAAGACCTTATAGTGAGACTGGGAGACATCATCAAGATGTGGGTGGACCTGTAAAGACATATGGTCAGAGAAAACAAATATCAGCAATCCCTGTGTTAAGAAATGATAACTCCATTGGTGCAGATCATGATAGTAGCATAGATGCTGATTACAGTTCTTCGGCAGAAATGAGGAAACTAGCAGCTCAAAAACCTGAGTTGTATCATGATAGACGAACGATGTGTGGCTCTTCGATGTCTATGGACAAGAGTGTCAGAGCTAAACAAGGAGATTTTCATCTCAGCATGAATGGATTGAGCATGGAGAAAAGTCCGGCATACGAGCTAAATCAGCAAGTGACTCGCCATCATGAAAACCATCGCATCCGATCTTCACCAAGTGGTGGCAGCCATGGTAGCCATTCTGATACAGCAGAAACAGGACCCCGTCTGAATGAATCCAGAGGATCTTTATCTCCACCAAGGCAAAGCTACATAGATTCCAACAGGCTATCGTCCCCGTCTAGCTATGAACATTCAAGACAAATATCCAGTAACAGAGGAGGTAACAGTAAGTCCAGTGCCCAGTACAGCAGGTCACAGTCAGCTGTGTTTGCACGGAGTCCAAATTTACCGGAGGCAGGAATCAAAGTCTTCGACAGAATAGATAGTGGTCCGTCCACTGGATTACAAAGACGAGGATCAGATAGTTCAATCCAATTGCCGGATATGAACCATGCCCTTCTACCTTTCACCAAAAAGGGCCACGTTGTTTATCACTCTGCTATGATTCAACTCAGTTTAACGGCTGAAGTGGATTCCTTCATTCATTCTATCGTAAGTTTAATTGATCTTAGCATGATGTGATATCTCGGGTTTTTGGGGTTTTTTTTTGTAAAACACATTTTGGCCAGTGGTGTCAAGAGAGAAAAATGATTTCCCATTAATGTACAATGAAAGAAGTTTGCTTGCTTGTTTTGAAACGAAAACTGTCCTCTGACATATGCACTCTGTGTGTTTTTGCTTTTGTATGTAAATTATGGTTAATTGAAGATCGCTAATGTTGGCCTTACTTTTATTGTTATTCTGTACAAGTTTCTATGGTCTCTCAAATATTATAATGTAACTGACATATCCTATCAATCTTATACATACTTTAAAATGACACAAAAGCTCCTGACAATTTTCTTGAGAACTCGTCTCATTCATTTCTCATTTTTAAAGGATGAGGAGAACAAGACCGCCATTGAGAGGCGGCTGGCCAGCATCCGGCAAGAAATAACTGTGCAAAGGAGGCAGAGAAGGAAAACACAAACGTTTTACAGAAAGCTGAATGACCAAACCACTGCAGGCAAAAACTCGAAAGGTAATGGAATGTGGTATGTGATGTGAAGCTTATAGCCCGGCTGCGACCCCACAGTTTTTCTGTGGTTTTTATGATATGTGAAGCGAGGTGCTCTTTAATTAACTGATATAATGTATAATTATCTGTGATCTTTTTCACAACTTGTGATTGGCAGAAAGTATTATGTAATGTTATGAGTGAAGTGGGTCAATGAAAGTGGTAAATAATTACTGTTTCTTTGCAATTGTTCAGAGAGAAGCTGTTCAAGAATTGACATGGACTGGGGTTAAAAAGTCAGAGATATGATACATGTATGTGAGGGGATGTTTTGATCAATAATTGATGACATTACCACATCACATGCGTAATGAGCAGGCCTACTACCAGTACAGAGGTATGCATGCTCACAAACACAATACTCACACGGTCAAGACAGAGAGAGACACAACAGCGATCGCTGGCCATAGCTAGGCCTAAGTTATTTAGTGTTGAACTATTGAGTGCTGCTTGAAGGTTGTACTGTGACGGTAAGATTAGTGGCTTCTTGGAAAAAAAATCAAAAGATATAGCCCATCTGTGGTGTGTGTGCGCGTGTGTTTTTGTAGTGGTCTCCAACAAAAGCTGTAGTTATTATAAAGGGCAAACAGCACAGGAGTGGTTATTTTCACTGCTCAGAGCAGAGGTAATTCAAACTCTGGTGAATCGAAGTCGAATCAATTTCTCCCAACTTCCAATTAGGCGTACTGCACTGTATCTGATTCAGACATAAAGAATTATTCAGTGGAACTAATTGATGGAAATGTCTATTAAAGAGACATCTCAAGGATTTCCTTTATGGTGGATCTTGCTCCAAAGGATTGCAGATTTTCTTAGTCATGTTTGTTTCCTGTTCCAGGTGATCAGAACGTGAGCGAGCAGATATTGAAAGACATGGCGGAAATGACAAAAAAATTGGCTTTTTTACACCTGTGTGAAACACATCTGCAGGTAACCACAACAGATTGGACCACACACTCTTCTAATTTCTGTCTCATACAGTCAAAAAGTATTGAATCACCTGCTCAGCAAACTGTACTGTTTGTCAATAAATGTTACAGCAATAGAGCTGGACAATTGGTCTTTCACTCCACACCACTTGCATTTCAGTTATTCCTTCATTACACATACTCAGTAATCTTACAGAAAGTAATGGCTGGTTGAGCATTATGCCAAGCAAATATGTTAAATCAGTTTTATGACATTTACTTTTATTCTGTGTGTTTCTATTGTTAAAAAAAAATTGTCTGGGTTCAATTCAAGAAAAGCAGACATAGAAATTGTTCTGTGTAAAGAAAATCTATTATATATTTCAGTAACTTGCAACCTTTGGTATGACTAACTGACCAAACTATACACTCTTCAGGCCTTAAATTTGGCAGGAAGGTGGCAATTGAGATAGGGAAGATGATGGCTATAATTAAAAGTTGTTTACTTCAAGCATGTATTTTAAAAAAATAACAGTGTTTATTGCTATGTAACATCTGTATTTTTGCATGTTTGTTTCGTAATATATAGTACCGTGCATGCCATAAAAAGTAACCTTACAGGCGTTCAGTTTGGTGCGTAATGTTGTGGTGCGCATGAGTTCTGAAGCAAGACTGTAGTTTATTACTTTTATTATACTAGAGAGAGAGAGAGGGGGGGCGGGGGAGAGGAAATCACATGTTTGTTTATTCTGGGCAATGCTCGGTAGCTCATCTAGTTATATATAATTGGAGTCTATTTCTTATGGGATATTTCAATTTGTCTTTTACAAAAAGGAGATAAAAAAGATCAGTAGATATTATATATCTTGCAAGGAAATACTTTTATTTACTCATGCTCTGTGTCCTAGACAGTCCTATACCATGAATCTGTAAAGCCACATTGTTCTATGAAATGTAATGAAACAGAGCTCAGTGGTCAATCTGGACATAATATTCATTTGTGCAGAACTTGACAGGTTCAGGGTGATTTATGAAGAAATGTAATTTATGGCTTTATCTTTCGTATTTCAGATGCTGCTTGCAGAACTTTATGGCCTCGACTCATGTTTCTTGTATTCTCTCAGTGCTAACGAAGGCAGCCCAAATTTAAACCTGCAGCCACTTGTAGAAAACCCTTACTTACAAGTAAGTGATGAATTTAAGATTAAATATTGTATTAAAATAGTCAATAAGCTTGGCAATTATAATGATGTGGATGCAATGTCAGTACAAAGTATTCCACAAATATGCTTATAACTGTAAGTAAAATAGATGCATAGTATTGGTATTTATGACATACATTATTTACGATACATACCTTATTGTTCTAGTTTCGCACAATCAGCACCCCACAAGCTGGACAGATGTCTGTTCTCCAAGCTGGAACGCCACGAGGGCTTATGTCCTATCTCTACACATCGTAAGTTCTGTTGCATTTCTCTCCCACTCTTAAAAACCAGTTTAGAAGTGTTTTCTGGAATTGAAACTGAAAGATTATTTGTATCAAAATTAAATGTCTCACATGTTTTAACTCACAATGAAACTAAAATATTGCATTGTTGTAATAGCATTTCCTCATCTGTCAATATGATTTGCTTCTCTGTGTTCTTGATCAGGTCAGCACTAAGTGATGGGTACATCCACCAGTTCATGTTCTGTTTTCGGTACATCCTGACTGCTGAACAGCTTTTGGCTTTTATCATAGACAAGTGCCACTCTGCCCAAAGGTTTCTATGTTTCATGGTTTTTTCACTGTTGACATGAATTCACATTGCACATCTGTACAATTTGATCTTAGTAATGCAAGTTATTTTGTTTTTGTCCAACTTGATTTAATGATTTTGCTATGTCAAATGTAAATGGAAAATATTGTTTTTCTCCATCACATATGAAGTCCAAATTTATGACATACTTTGGGATGTAAAATGAAAGATTTCATTCTTTAATGTTGCTACTGCCGTGACAGTAACTTTTATCTATCTAATATAACCAACATTATCACAATCAACCCATCAATTTTTACTCCGGAGTAATATTAGTAATATGCAAGATCTAGTCAATTTTCATTATGTCTGTTATTATGAAATATTTACTGCTAAATATATTTAATATAGTAAGATACAAACCTTTTGCAGACTCTAGTGGGAAAAAAAGCCACAGTCTTCACTTAACCCTTGTTTTTCACGTATTTTACATTTATAGCAGCAACCTGAGGGAAGTTAACAACATCCGTATCCAGCATCGCTCTGTAGATCTGCTACATTTCTGGCTGGAAGGTTTCTATTCAGTGGATTTTGCTTCAAATAAAAAACTTACAAAGAAATTGGCAGATTTTTTGAAGGAATTGGTAAGTAAACAAATAACTTATTACACTGGGAATTTATCTGGGTCACACTGTAACCACACAGTTACTTCAGCAGTACTACTGAAGAGGTTTCATTGGAAATATAAAGAAAATTATAGTACACAATTAACATGATAAAGTCAAATATGGGCTGCGACCCCACAGTTTTTCTGTGGTTTTTATGATATTTCGTGAATTAACATGATAGTGTGATCAGAACTGAGAATACAGAGTGATAATTTGGTAGACAACATAGAAAAATCAAAAGCACATTGCCACAGCTGCCTCCTATATGTAACCAAAAAACGGATTGGCAGTGTGTTTTTGTTCTTAACACTTGACTAATAATGACATTTTTCCTGCATGATGTTCTGTTATTGTTTAGAATAATTTTTCCATTCAGGGAGTCTTCATCTCTTTCTTAAATATGCCAGGAATTCCTGTAGTGAAATGCATCTATTTCTTAACTGTACTGGATTATAAGAGCTATTAGCATTAGCCACTCACCAAAACAAGTACTGTGTGTATGTTTAGAAGTCGCGTGATCTGAGGTATGTTATACATTCTGAAAGCCTTATTAAAGAACGTATTTTCCAACACTTCACACTTATATGTTTGTTACATTTCTAGACTGACACAAATGCAGAAGGGGCTGATAACTTGTTCAGCCTGTATGCAGCCTGCAGAATGGGAGAGAACACAGAGCTGATGTTAATGACAGAAATGGATGAAGATGAGAATGATGATGGTACATACTTCCTTCATCTGGCAAATCCAAAACGGGTGAGTCTTGGTATTTTATTTGTGTAAGGAGTTCAGAAAGTAGAACTTTGTGTTGCTGTGAGAATGTGATATGCTGACAAACTGTATAGGTGAAATAAAAACATGTAACTGACATTAAGCCGTCAGCTTATATTTGAAGATTAGTGTTCCAGGAACTATGAACTGACAATGTGGAGTTTGCTTTGAAATTTGACTTGTCAGAGAGTTGCTCTCCTTTTTGTAAATAATGCTCCCTCCATATATTGCTATGCCATGATCAAATTAAGTGTCACTCTGGACTGTCATTACAAAAAAAAAGAAAAGAAAAGGGGAAATAAATTTCTCTACAACATTTAGAAAACACGAAAAAACTGATTCGCATAAGTCCAAACCAGAAAATTGGCTCAAAAGTAGTTGAGAAGAATATAATTATGCTGTATTATCATGCATGTTTTGTTACCATAATGTGCAAAGCGTATGCATCTGTGTTGAGACGACACGAGCATCTGCTTGCAATTTGAGCTAGCTGGTATAGTGCACTTTTGCAAACAAGTTAACTTACATCACTAGTCATTGCATTGTTTCACCTTCTCCATACTTTTAATTGCCTCTGTGCCCTTTCCCACCGTTCAGAGGCCATTACCTCTTTCTGTGCTACATATTGTATAAGTCGAAAATAGTCTCTATATAGTGCAGAAAATTACTCAACTCTCTATCACAGTATTGCAGTCAACTTTTTTAAGCTATTAGGCGTTTGACGTAAAGAATTGTACTTTACGCCTAGTAGTTTTTTCACTTTTTCTTATTGAATATATATGTAATTAAGAAAACATCTCTTTTGATATCAGTTCTTAAGTTCTAAAATGCTAAAACAGTTCAGACTAAGCATTATAGTGCTAAATAAGATCAACATTATTCAGATCCCTGAAATTTTTAAACAGTGATTTTATTCATAAGGAACAATGAGCTTTCTGGAACAGACTGAAATCAGTCAAAATTTGCATTCAAAGATGAATTAGTCATTTTGACTTCTTTGTTTTTATCTTTTTAGCTTGAAACATTTTGGAATTTCCTTTTAGTAGCTTACAAAATATTATATCAATTGTTTGCCTTCACCAGTCTAGAGCAGAGCAGATGATGGAGGTAACAAAGCAGTCTCATAGCCAGCATTCTTCTATTTCGCAACCCACACATTTTGGAAAATTTTCTGAAGTCTGATGGTTCTTGGAAACATCTATTACTTGCACATTTAATCATATACTTTGCATTTACATAAAATTAACCAATATTTTATCTATTATTTTGGTATGAATGGATTGATTATGACATTGACATGTCACTTATTTGTAAAGATATGATGCAATATAGATATTCTTCTCACTATGATAAAGTGAAAGTGTTCCTCTTTTCTACAGAAAAAAACTACCAGGGTAAAGGGTGCTCAACTCATTCTAGAATTAACCTTAGCTATGTTAATCTCTTATGTAAATATTAACACTTTTCTTAAGTTGCCTCATATGCTAAGGTTTTTCTATTTGAAATTGTATCGTTATAACTTTTGAGACATATTTTTTGTTCTAGGCCGAGGTTCCACTAATACCCTGAAGAAATTTCAGTTTCTGTTTCTGATGTTCTCAACAGGACTTATTAAGTTCTTCATACGTGTCCAAATTTTTCAGTTTGAAGAAAATATCAATTGGTGGCAGTGGTGACCTCAGATTCTGTATGGTGAAGACTTCTGGGGATCGAAAATATGAGCTTTTCAACTTTTCATCATTGCATTAAGAATGCCCATTATTCTTATCTTGTTAGAGATTGACCTCATGGCGTATGCACATATCACCATAGTTTATTTAATGGAACTCTGCACCCTCAACACCCTAGTCTTTTTCAAACCATACACAGAAGACAAATAAAATTAGTAACCTTTACTGTACAAACTGTTTGATGAAAAATTGCAAAACTTCCCATTTAATATGGTGCTTAGGTTACATGACAACACTTTAAATTTGACACCAATAACTCTGAAAAAAAATGCAATATTTATTATCCACATGACATTTTCAGGACATTGGCTGTTACATCAGAGCATTTCCTAAACTTGAAATCCACACAGTGTCGCACATTTGATTTTTCCAGACTTTTAGTCCTTTACTTTTTGCTGTTTGAATATGAATTTGTTTGCTGTTGAGATTAATAACTGACATGTTTTAAGAAGTACTTAAATGTTTGCCATATCCTCAGTTTCTCATTAACTTTCCTGACTCTTTTCTGTAATATCATGGAAACATTCCGCTCCAGTATAATGACATTCTGGAGTTATGCTCGAATTTTAATGATATATGGATTTTTTGCATCTTGTGAATAATTAGCTATAAAACGGGAACATTGAGAGTATTTTGCATGGTCAAGAGATGTCTTCATTCCAAAATGCCATGTTTGTCCCGCCTTTTGAATGCATCTGAATTAAGCTGTCTGAAAATAATACAAAAGTTCATATTGCAGTAAGCCAATTGACTAAGCACTGATTATGTCTTAATAATGTACATTTGCCAGGTACCCAGTAATGTTTCATTTTATGTCTGCAGCTTGTGCACCCTATATTATCAATAAATGGACAAAGATATTTTATAAAATGCATAATGTTATACCCTACCTAAATAAATACATAATTATCTAACATTTGTTAACACTGTGCTGTTTCACTTTTCATATCTGGTGTGTCAGTTTTAAGTTAAACTTTGCCAAAGCACATTTAACTACATCATCAAGACAGCAACTGGAATTAGCAAACTGACATTCTTTCAGTGAATGCATATCAAACTAAGCATTACAACTTGAAATATGAGATTACAGGCAATCAAAGCTTACCAAAAGCACTTAATTGTTTTCGTGCTTATGAGGTACAGATACTAGATTGATTTCCATGAGTGCGGATAGTTTAGTATTTTCTTGCACTTTTTGGTGGTACTATCGCACTGGCTTCTATATATAAACTACAGGTGAATATAACTTTATTTTATCATGTATATTATTGAACAACTGCTTTACCATATATTCTTTATCACATTAAATTATTTAAAATTTTGATGGAAATGATTATTTCTCTGTTCACAGTGGGAGAGTTTTAGATCTCTACTGAAGAGGTCCAAATCAGACAAGTCTTTACAAGATTCCAGTGGCACTCATGGGAAGTTCAAGGCTGAGTCTGGTGACACATCTGTAACAGGAACTCGGAAATCATCCAGCCAATTCTCAGTCTCAGAGTGTCCTACCCACACTTTAGCAGAACAACTTACACTTTTAGAGCAGGTGCAATCTGTCATTCAATTGTTACTTGATTTTGATATTCAGAAATGATTTCAGATATATTGCCAGACGAAATGGCTGATTCATCTGCTAGCCTCTTAACAAATAAAAGAAAAGGCTTACTTATTTGATTCATTTTGCAACATTAATTCAGTGTTGGGTGATACTGTTAACTCACATAGTAGTTTGGGTGATACTGTTAACTCACATATGTAGTTTGGGTGATACTGTTAACTCACATAATGTAGTTGATGAATATCCTGATTAATTTTGTGTCCTCCAACATTAGCACGATTCTGAAAAGTGTCCAGGCAGTGAATTATCTTAGCTCATCCTTCATGATCTGCTAATAATCATACATGATGTAATTACACAACTGTAGAGATGTTTTACAATTGTTTGTTGCAATCTCCCTTTTGCTATTTTCACAAAGGAACATATCTTTCTATATTGCAGCTGATGAATAATTTTTTTGAAAAAAAAAAATGAAGACATTTTATAATTTTGTACATCAGAATGTTATATTACTTCTTGTCTACTTCAGGAATACTTCCGCAAGTGTCATCCCATCCATTTCCTTAACACACAGTCACAAGGGGTTGGGGTGGCCCTTTCTATGCCAGGGCTGAGGACTCCGTCAATGTCAAGGTCAGGACATCCTTTACATGACGTAAAATATTTTGAAAAATGTCAGTTTTATTTTTTCTAATCCAACCAGTTAATGAAAAGACCACATAACCACAAGGATTTGGAAACAAACTCTTTTGGTATTTAATCCAGATTAAAAGTAGTGGTTAAAATGTGCGATATCTTCATTTTTCCGTCATGAAAAGTATTCTGTCAGAGACACAGTATAGAAGCATAATTACACAGGGTATGAATGGACATTATCACGATTGTTTTAACTCTCACAAAATCATGAAGTGAGAGGGGAAACTGATATTGGCGAATCAGTGGCTGAGGTTTTAATGTTGTTCAAGTTTGTCGGGTTTAGACATTTTGACCATATAAATGTAATACAGGAATTTCAGTGAATGTTTGTCTTATCTCATGTTCTTGTCACAGGAAATCTGAAGCCAGTCAAAGTGGAAAGAAAGGACTTTTTGTAGGAGAACCAGTCATTGAGTCCTATATTGTTCAGATGATTTCTCATGCTCAAGAGTTGGCCCATTGGGTGTCTGCAGAAATTCTTAGTTGTGGCTCTAATAAGGTCAGTTGAGGAAACTCAAATAGTTTAATCTGACAGCAAATAGTTATTTGAATACCCTTCTCTAAACCCTTCATTGCTGCATGGCTGCAGTAACCATACTGATTCTAATGATTGCCTAAAACAATCTGTGCAATTTTCTTTATGCTTAGTGTGCCCAACAACTTTTTATTACATTGGATTTGGTATTCTTTGAAGGGAAAAGCATCTTTAAACCACCATCTAATATTTAAGTTCCACTTTGGATCTTCTGTGAAATAATCAAATAATGTTAACCTTTTTGCAGATCAGTAAACCTTGAAGCCTTAATAACTCTGCTCAGGGAGTAAATGGGGCTAGTTTGTCTGCCTGAGACATAGTACTATGTCCACTGGTTATAAATTATACTATAAATTACTCTGTTTTAGTTTTTTCATCCCAGTGTATTTTTCCATAATCATCTTTGTTTCTAAGTCTTTTTCGTCATCCCCCCCCCCCCACCCCCCCAAAAAACAAACAATTAAACCATACATAGTTAGCTAAAGAATCTGGAGGAAGGAATTGTGAAGAAACTGGCTTGAATTAACAACCCCCCCCCCCCCTTTTTTTAAAATAGTTTTATATTGTGTCTTAATCCATTTGGAAGGTTTAGACATTTTTTAGCTATTACTAATCTTTCTGTCATCATAGACTCAGCAAAATGTCATCACCAAGTTCCTGCATGTGGCTCACATGTGTCTTGATGTACGGAACTATGCAAGTGCCCTGGCGATCATGGATGGCTTGGAAAACTTGGTTGTGCGACAGCTGGCAGTGTGGAAAAACATCCCAGCAAAATCTATGACTTATATGGATGAACTTACAGATGCCAAAGTAAGTTTCAAATGTCAAGTGTATATCAACCTTCCAGTGTTGGAAGAAGACATTTAATTCAGTCAGTTTTGTTGTTCCATATATTTTGATTATTCGTCTCATATTTCAAGTTTTACTTGAAACATGTAAAACCAGTACTGTTTTATTCTAAAGAACTTACCAGATGGAGTAGTCAAGACTTGCCAGATTAGATTTCAATAACACTAAAAAAATACTCTCAACATCAAAATCCGTTCACTTCTTTTCTCTTCTTAAATTGAAGTTGCCTGTATCTGCTTTTGATCTAACAAGAAGAAAAAAAAAACACAATGGGCCAGTCAAACAAGAATCTTGAGTGATATAATGTCTGGTGTAGTCCTTTAATGTACTCAACTGAGAATACCTGATGCTGATCATTGTGTGTTGTTGTTGTTTTTTTGTAAATACACATATATGTATATAATTAACATATTTGAGATTATTCTAGAAATCTAGGATTAATTCTCTACTGTTCATTTATCTCTATTCATATTTAGGTTTATGCAAGTATCAGTTGAAAATTGACTTAGTATTACTAGCTCCAAAGAACTTTGTGCTATCTGAGGAAATAAATGGAATGTTTTTGTTTTGAAATATTGCAGGCTATAATGAGTTTGAAAAAAATAGAAAATAGTTACAAAACTGACAAGAAATGCTCAAATAAAAATTATTATTTGATTGCTGTTTCTTAACATTAACATGTGATGAAACTTAACATGATTAATTTAATATTTTAATATTTAATGTAAAGGGATTAACAGAAGGATGTCATTTTAAAACTGCAAAAATAACACTATTCACTCCCCAGATGAAGCTAAAGAGTGAACCTTTGTGGCTGATGTCAGAGAAGGACTGCCACATTTATCCTACAATCCCCTGTGCTCTTTTCGCGGCTCTACACCTGCAACAAGCAGAGATTGGCAGCTTTACTTTGGCTAATGGCATGTTCAAATGGGACAAGATGAGGTCAGTAATGGTTAATGACATAAATGATTGAATGTTTTCGTTGTTGTTGTTATTGTTGTTTGTTGTTTTTAATCATAAATGGCATGCCTTTGGATATTCACTTGCAGCTGTACCATTTTCCATGTCAGCCACGCCTGCAAGTAAAAGTTTTTGCTTAGATCTTTGAATGAGCATGAAGCCACAACCCAATGGATCCGTTACATTCCAACAGATTATTAATATTTCTGCAAAAAGGAAAATTATTACAGCTGGCATTAGGAAATATTGAGCAAATCCTTGTAGGTTTGCCATTATTTCATTAAGTGTCTTGAATATCCTTGCATGTGACTTTGCTTAAACATCTGTATGCTCCTTCCTATCATCTGATCTTTGCCATTGCTATTACAATATTTCCTAAGAGATCACTGTCAGCATTACAATTATTCTTGTCACATTCCAGTAAATGTTACACACCATAGGTTCTGTAATTCTAAACTATTCATGAAAGCTCGGGACAATTCAGTGATCATGCTAATAAATAATTTGGTAAATGCTGAGTTACAAGAGGGAAAATTTTAATGTTGTTATTTTCAATATACCGGTAATTGTCATATATATGACTTCTTTTTATCATCATGCATTATCTCCTGATGTTTCCTTTATAGGTCCATTAGTGAAATTGTTGACCAACTACGAATATTTCGTGACCATGAGTATGGATTCCAGCCAGACTTGGAAATACAGAGAAGTCTACAGCGACGTCTCAATGAGTATAGTGAACAAGATTTGCATGCTGTTGCTTCCACTCAGGACAACAACTTTCGTCGTCATTCATCATCATCATCCTTGACAGGCACATTAAAGAAAGTTAAGGACAAGTTACATTCAAAGAAGAAATAAAATAGCTGTAGCTAAGCTCACATATATGCCAAGTGAGCTAGAGCTGCCTCACTTCATGATTTTCTTGAAAATTGCACTATTTTTTACCACCGAAATTGTTGATAAAACGAGCCTGTATTGTTACACACAGATGATAATTTCATTTCACTACTGACTAAAAATAGAAGGACAAATGTAAGACCATGGAAAGAGAAATTATTTACTTTCATCCTGAAACCAATCTGTGTTAATTTTTCACTTCCAGGGTACAAGTAGGCTACATATAATTATACGGAAGTATGCTACACAGTATTTAAGTTGTTCTTAAAGAAAAATGTATTATGCCAGTGTACTTATTATTCTGCAACAATACAGTGTGTGTGTTTCAAGACTTGTAATTGTTTCTTTGTTGTCTTGGCTGAATTCTCATTTTATTCCATGCATTTTCTGATTATTGATTGGGATAAAACTACTGTGATGATTTCCTTTGTATTTATATAATTCATATTCCTCTTATTTCATCACTACTATCTGTGATACAACAAGGGTGATTTACAACATGCAGTGTTTGCTGTATACAGTTTACTGCAGTGATGCTCTAGTTCCTTCATTCTGTTTGCCATTCCAGTGTTCATAGGCAGCAAACAATAAAATGTGAACCAATCTTTTATGTGACGCAAATGCTGCAAAGAAAAATGTAATGATTCTTAGGCCTGTTTAACTTCATGACTTTTAGCAAGAAAAACTGAGATGTTTTATCTCAAATGTTTATGCCAAAATCCCTTAGCTAGAAGCTAGATAACAAACAGTTTCTCTTCCCCCATTGAGAAAATGTGTACAAGAGTATTTTTGCTGTGTACTGACTGGTAGTATAGAGAATTATGATTAGGGCATTTATTTAATTTGTAGAAATGTTGGCTGACTGGCAGGTAAATGGATGGAACTGGTATTTATCTTAAATTTCATATACTGTGATATTTTTTTCTTCCTTTGCAGAAGAAGCAGTAATAATCAGTATATACATCATGAGCAATGCAGATGATTCGACCAGATCAACCAAAATGAAATATGCGCTAATGTGTTTATATAGTTTCAAATTAATATTAAGTTCAATTCTTTTGTCCACAGCAGCATTGTATCTTTGTGTCAGTAAATGTATGTGTACAATATCTAAGATATAATGCAAAAACTGAACTCCAAGTATAATCAACCTAATTATGCCAAATTTTTTTGCAAAGGCTAAATTACATATTATGTTGTATTAATTGCATATGTTACCAGCACTCATTTAGCAATTGTATGCATTTTAATTTTTGCTTTACATCTTCAAGTGTAAGGTGACTTTACATGCAGTCTATGATTAGCTCTCAGTGGAATGATGCTATATCATATCCAGCGAGATTTGAAGTGTTTCTTATTATTGCGGGCACTTTCATAGTCCTGTTTCATCAATGTCATATATTATTCATTTTCAGTACATGTATTTAATGTCATGTCCTGAACTTAAGACAACAAAAAAGAGGCAATGTGGCTTTCAGCTAGAAGAATTTCATGGAAATTATCAAGAATGTGAAAATGCATATTTTCATGAGCCTCATGTCTTAAAATCGCAAGGGACTTTATGCAAGAGAGATCTTACGCTGCATTGAATTAAAAAGTTCTTATTTCCTCTGTTTCACAGCATTTTGTCAGTATTGTTTATATCAAATGTAAATAAATCCTCTGTCATATTTAAGATTAGTGTGCTTTCCAACTAATCCAGTCAAATGCTAATGTCATCATTCTATACATTTGATACTGTTTGTCATGGAGAGAGTGTGAGACTCATGAATTATCATCATAGATATTCCTAAGATAAAATAATGATTAAATTTTAAAAATATGAAGTTCAAGCAGTTCATTGTGTTTCTGCTCACTGCATTACAGCAGTGATGAATCTGATCTTAATATTGGTTTCAAACTAATGATGTGAAAGATGCATTGAATTGTTTCATGGTGAGATTATTTTGAAATACAAATAAGAATAAGGCATCAGTTTTATTATTTTGTTAAGGAGTCAATCAGTATCGGAACAAAAGCTGTGTTTGCTGTGACGAGAAGTAGTCTTTGGTGGCCATGAATGCAGGAATAACTCCTTAAAGTCTATGTGTATCCTTCCTTTATGTTTATTTTATTTAATCACTTTTTTCAAAATGTATTTAGAGATTTAGCATTAAATTTAGCATGGTACACTCTCATTTTCCATCCTGTTGTATAGTGAGAACACCCGGGGTGTCACCCTAGGCTCCTGTATCTGTGAGCTGTTGGGATCATACTGCTGGACTAAGTTTGCAATATGCATTATTGTCCTATAATGTTACTGATGAATTGTCTTTTTTATAACACTCTCATTTCCAGAAGAATTTAATGCATGTAAAATACAAAAAATGTATTTAAGAACTTGTTGTTTTGTAACGAACATTTTATGTCAACTATGAAAATAAATATATTATTCAAAACCCTTTCATTCAAGCCAGTCTTGTTTTATTTTCTGAACATGACCTGAATGAGAGGAATCAGGTAGACCTTTTTTTTTTGTGTCTTATCCGAGAAGATTTTATGCTTCTTAAAAGAAACGTACAAACAAACAAATATAAATTGATGATGCTATGTATTGTATAGACGTACCGTAGACCTGTAATCTTGTAATGTGCAAATTTACTGCACTATTATAAATACGACAAGATGGTCTTGAGGCAAGGTGCTCGCCCCTCATACTGAAAGCACTGGGTTCAATCCCACGGTCGCCGTAAGGATGTTACAAAAATTTTTTCAGGGGAAAAAAATTCCTGTCACTGAGCCTATAGTGGTTAGGATCAAGTGCCTAGTCTTCTGGGATAAGGACAAAAAACTCAGAGGGCCCTTGTGCATGCTGCGGACGTTAAAGATACCTTGGCAGTTGAAAATCAAGAAGAGCAGGCCGAATAAAGTCACTGGCCAGGCAAAATTCTAAAAAAAAACTAATCCCTACCACAACAAGAAAAAAACACAAGAAAAATGAGGTGTGAATGCCAATGACAGCGAACCTTCTAAAATGCCACTGAATGAATGCAACATCCCACTAAATGAAATCATTCTTTCACTTCATGCCATCACCAACTATCCACTTCATACTGTTGATTCGTGATTCTGCCTATCTCTGTCACAATTATACTCCATTTACCCGTACAAACTTCCACTCAAAATGCCAATAAGTGGCAGAGTACTAAAATTTTAAGACGCCTTTGGAGATAGAGAGAGAGAGCGAGGGAGACTGGGTGGGACTGGAAAAAAAAACAGAGAAATTGGGAGCGACAGAGGAAGAGAGGGGGAGAATGGGGAGAGCACTTGAGAATGAGGTGAGCAGAGAAGAAAAACGAAATTGGAAAAAAATGAGAATGAGAGTGGTATGACAGGCGGTTGGGAAAAGACAACAACCACAACAGCAACAGAAAGATGAGGAAGAGGAGGAATTCATCGAAGGCGGAATGGTAAACCACCGTAACTCGGCTTTTATAATATTTTCAGGAGAAGCAAAAAAAAAAAAAAAACTTTCTTCAGACTTAATAATTACGATATTTCTTTTTTTGTTGTTTAAAAGGTATTTCACCTTTATGGAATTTAATCCCAAACTTATAACACAATATGTGGGCTGTCAAGACCTACAGCCATGCCAGATATCTCAATTTTCGAAAAAAAAAAAAAGTCTAGTGACGATGGTTTGCCATGTGGCTCTCAGTTGTAGCCAAGACCCACTATACGTGATGTAATTACACTATATGTGTTGTATAGTGGGTCTTGGGTTGTAGTACGCCGCAGAAAGTAAACACGTGTTGGCAACTTATATTGGCCCAGTGACGTAGATGAGGCGGGGAGGGGGTGCCACAGGGGCGGTTGCCCCAGGCACAAAATGCTTAGGGGCACAAAATTTAACAAGAAAAGAAATGAATTAGAAATATTAACATGAAAAAATAGCGTGCTCTCCCCCTCACACAGAAAGTCTCCCGATGTTCGTACATCCTGCATAGTTTGTTTTTTTCAGTGTGGGGGGCGGGGGGGGGGGGGAGATAAACATTGCCACGAGCAAACAGTCTGCGGGACGGGAGGGACGGGGGCTCAATAATTGCCTTGCCCCCGGCACTAGCAACCCACGCTACGCCACTGTATAGGCCTCTACTTATGTTGGCCTACTTTCAGTGAGTCCGAAAATGTATCAGAATGACGAATCTTTTATGCAAGGTTTAAAATCTGGCTCTGTGGTAAGTGCAAGAAAGTAAGGTACAGTGTTAATAAGTCTGTTTTGGACATCAGCCTTGTCTTGTCGTAAATAGATTGAAGAGATGAATTTGGAACAAGAAACGAGGAAATACAATCAGCTAAGTAAAATAGTAGGCCTATGCAACCTAACGAGAACAATGAGGTAAAATCAAGAAGCTCCTTGGGTAAAATGAAAAGGTCAGAAGAGGCATTATAACTACGCCGTGTGTGTATGATAATTTAGTTATGCACGAATTGCTGAATAGTCACGCAAACAAATAATATATATATATTTGCAGTCTAGACATTTTGAAAAGGTTGCTGTGATTATTTTATTGCGAAAGAATTTGATCACTTTTCGCTACTGCTCAGTCATATAGCGACTTTTTTTTTTAAAATTACAGATATAGTTACGCATTTGCGCCCCACTTCAAGTAAATAAAAAAAACAACTGCCTTATAAGCTATGAAAAGAGAGTTCGTGGAAGGGGCTTAAGAGCGCTTGGTGTGTCGGGGTGACACAGATAAGATAAAAAGGATAATGTTTGAAAACCGGCCGGTGACAGCCTAACACAGGCTGACGGTAGACTTTATGAAGCATACAGGGGTTGCCTAACTTAACGATAGAATTAGTGGGTGGAATAGTGATGGCAGTGACGTACTCACTGCGCCATCCTTCGCACCTAAAGTATTAAATTTTTTGTTTCAATTTTTAAAATGCTGGAAAAACGAGTCGTTTTCAACTTCCACCGACTTCAAGTTAAGATGAGAAAAATGAAAACTCTGAAGATGTGACAGTTTTATAATGATTTCCGTTAATACAATTTTTCGTTCATAAAAAAAATATGATGCTGTATAATTATTTCGACCTAGTGCTGTGGGTATTGTTTACCTGTGTGTAAATACAATCATTATCGAAACTTCGATCCCTAAAGAGTTCTGATCCGGCCGCGTCGTGAAAGTGACCTATTTTTACCTGTGGAGACACCGAGTTGACACGATTAATACGCATATATCATCACATGAAATTTACTTCATTTGAGTACTTGAATTTCCAAATATATGCAAGAAATAGCCCAGGATAAAATTTCAGATAATTGACTTTGATATAAAAATACTTATTTTCCTGTAGGCCTACAGGAAATCTGTACTTTTTGGGGCGGAGTCGCTTCTGTCACTTAAATACTTTATGCGTAATGCGGTTCACAACATGATGGCGGAAGTGTTGCGAGGAACTTGGTAGAGAAGGCAGCATTAGAGAGCATTCGGTTATATACGATAGAAATGGCGGACTTTGTACATATAATTGCAATTACTTGCTTGATGTGTCTGGCATACGCAGGAAGACGTAAGTAAAATCGCATTGGTTTCACTTTGAAATACTTACCTGTGATGACCCACATAACATGCTAGGTATTTTGTATGGTTACTTCCTGAAACTTTCTAACGCATTGGATGTTATTAATTGGGAAGTTCAGTTTCTAGTTCCTAAGAAGAAATTTATGTAAAAAACAATGCTTTTTTGCTGATAGCATTAGCGAGGTAAATTAGGACATAAACTTCGTAAATTTGGTTCTGACAACCGAGCTAGATCTAGTTGTAGTAGCCTAATTCAAACCCAAGAGCAGTAGAGGGCTGTACAAACCATGAGTAATGAACCGCTGATCTGTGGGACACTACAGGCTTCAAAGAGTAACTGGTTTAAAAGCAGTCAAATCCAACTGCATTGTTTTCACTTTGGGTGTCATTTGCTGGTGATAAAAAAAAAATGGTAGGTTCCAAGAATGTCCGAAATGAGCCATGCACAACGGGAGGAGTTCCGTACTCGAGCGCCACTTTTTGATAAAAAACCCTATATATTTTTTCGGTACTTATTAATTTTGTTAGTTTATCCAATTGTCATTGGAAAAAAAAGCAATGATTGATATGTAACGACGTGAGGGTCTAGTCAGTTTGTATCATCGAGGCCGTAGGCCGATGTTCGTCCGGGCAGTAGTCAGATTGACTTATCAGGGAAAGCCGCCGGGGTAGCTATATACTGGCGCTCGAGTACGGAACTCCTTCCTGCACAACAACTGTAACATTAATATTTGAAGAAGAATCTTTAAATGTATGCTTACTTCTCTCTATAATGTTTGTGACACAGCAACCAGGTGGTGTGTGCCCAATGCTGCAGAAGAAATTAAGTGCAATGAACTCATGCAGGAACTAAAAATTGCTGGGAACAAGAATGAGACGCTCAAAGCACTTCTGCCAGAGGATTTCCAGTGTGTGCGGGCATTTGATGCGTGAGTAATTGAATCAAGTAGATTTTGTAGTTTAAACTTATTTTGACCATTTGTATTTTACCATATGGTTTTGGGGAGGACTTCCGAATGCGTTCCATAGCTCGACAAGTGCATAGGCATTGCCAGATTGATATTATGTAATGACATGAGGGTCTAGTCAGTTTGTATCATCAAGGCTGTAGGCCGATGTTCGTCTGGGCAGTTGTCAGATTGACATATCAGGGAAAGCCGCTGGGGTAGCTATGTATTGTTTTCACTTGGGCTATGGAACGCATTCGGAAGTCCTTCCAGATTTTGTGGTAGACAGTTAAAGAAAAAGATAGATCACACTTTTGTATTTAAAAAAACCAACTCATTATGTTACATTGATACTTCAAATGAAAGTCAAATTCTCCAAATAGGCCTACCTTGATTGATATCATGTCCTTCCAGCAATTGGTAAGGGAAGCTTTTATTTGTAACAGTTTGGTGTGGTCTATTTAAGTAAGTTTTAGGCCCCTTGTGTTCTGTAGTTTATACAGTAATGAATATGAATGTTTAGAGGTATAGGATAACCATTTGGACAGGCTTTGCCTTTCAGCCTTTGAGATGTAACAAGGGTTGACAACCTCTAGGACAAATATATATATTATAATTATGTATGTAAATGAATGGTGCTGTTCATTAAAACTGTGGTTGAATTCTTATACAGTTATATTTGGCACAAAATTAGTGCCCAGTGCATGCACCTCACTTGCCCCAACCCTAATTATGCTATTCTTAAGCCCAAATTCTGATTTTGTTCAAGAAAGACAATCAGAGTTAAAAGTGGTGTCAGTAATTCACAACTGTTGCCTTTTTCTAATTCTTATACAATATCATTTTCACTCAGGTTTACATGTATGGAAAAGATTGAGAAAGATGAGGCTGATCTCATCACTCTGGACTCAGGTCAGGGCTACTTTGCTGGTCGTCAGCACAACATGATGCCCATCATGGCAGAGAGTTATGACCTAAGTATGTGGCTTTTGGCTTTTACTTTCCTCACTACTTCACTCTTGATATCTTAAGACCAGGTTTGAATCAATCCAAACTCTGCCAGCTGCAAAAAACATGCATAGCATTCTGTGGTGTGAGATCATTGTGAACCCAACTGTAGGTATTAGTAAAGCAAATGGCTGAAAAATTAATCTCTTTCCTGAATGATTGGATTGTGAAATGTGAGACTCGCACGACAAAAGTAAACCTCTTTTCTCCTTTACCAGACATGGGTCTCTTGAAAACACTGGAACCTGAGAAATTTTGGAAGAGGCTTTAACTTGCCTTTAAGGGCTTGTTGTTTTTTGATATACTAGTGTAAGGACGGGTTGCATACAACACGCACAATCGGCACACAGATTATGTAGATCTAGGTAGAAAACAACTCACAGTAACACCCGCATGGCCCGTGCATAAGGCAGACTGCACAGAAACTCATGCCTTCAAAGTCTGAAACGCAACCGAAAGTTTAAAGTCGAAACAAAATAAAGGCAGGAGGGAAGCAATCATTGTTGAGGAGAAAGCATTGTTCGATATTGTTATCCCTATTTTCATTTATTACAAAATTAACATACTTCACTTTCATATCAAAGGAATAGACATAGCAGCAAAAAGAACTATCTTTCACATATAATTTTTTCAGGTTTGGGCATTTCTTCCTCACAGCAGTGAATTTTTTTCTTTGCTGTTTTTTTATATAGATATGTGAATATTGTGAAAAACTTCAAAATGAAAGTATTATCAGATATACACATATGAGCATGAATTATGTGGATGGGAGTTTAAGGAGCATTTTAAGAATGAAATTTCCTTTTTATCTCCTACTATTTGAAAGAACTGTTTTGATTCATGGTTTAACAAGATGAAAATGCAGATTGGGGAGAGAACTTCAGAAGCTGTTAAGGAACAAATGTTTTTGTTTAAAATCCTTCTGTATCACTACACCATCTTTATGATCAAGTGCTAGGACATGTTTTGATGTATGTTATTTGTAACAGTATCATATGACATCTTCACTCTTCAGGTCTGAAACCAAAGCCCACTTACTATGCAGTGGCTATGTTCAAAGAATTTGACCAGGTCACCTTGCCTACTTTATCTCAGAAAACAGTTTGTTTTTCTGGTAAGTTTTTAGTGTAGGAAGTATCTGTTTTGCATTGTTGAAATACATGTATTTATTTATGTGAGAAATTCCATCACCAACAGAACAATGTCCATCAAACTGATTTGCCTTCTGGATCAAGATATGAAACTTTGTTGTTGATTCAAATTCTTATTTGTGGCAGGAGGAACCATGTTCCATCATTGTAGGTACCATGATTAATTTGCAGGTGTAATTACAGTGGAGAACGGTTAAACCAAAAACGGCTAAAACGAAAATGGCGGTAAATCGAAGGAAAATAAGAATCCCTGATTTTTTCCTCTTTATCTTTGTTAACAAACTAGCACTAAACCGAAATGACCCTGTTGTTAAATGAAAAGAAAATTGCTGGATTCAGTGGCCAGCCCACCGTGCTTTGCCATTGGTCTAGTCAAGTTACTATATCACCCCCCCCCCCCCCAACACACACACAAAAAGAAAAAAAAAAAACCAAGTACAGCATACTTCGTTCTGCCCGGTGGGAGTGGCAGCACTGCAGGGAAAGGGGGAGAGGAAGGGAGGCCTATAACCTCGCTGGTTTGATATCAGATGGCAGCAGACGTTACATTATGTGCATCGCGAGTGACCTCTCATGTGAAATGTATGACATCAGAAAGACGAGACCAGCGACTGCGGACAGCGTAATTCACGGCAGTGTACAGTAACAGTAATGAGATCAGCAGGATGGCAGTCCGTCCACACTCATGCCTCTCTTTTCTGAAAGTTAGTCCCCATTTGCCTGCATATCCATGCTTCGTGTGTCCCTAGACCTGAGCGATTGCCCATCCTCATTCTCAGTCAAAAATACAGAGCGACAGAGGAGGTATTGCGTCATGTTGTGGTGCGCAGAGGTGTTGAACGGAGTCAACCCAAGAAGGACTTCGGGTAATAAACAGAAATAAACGACTCTCGAGTTTTACACTGAGCTGGACGGTTTTGAGTTGGTTGTGTATCTGCCTGTTGTGTCTGTCAAGTGCTATAGTGGTGACCCCGACGTGATCTTTAGATCTAGACAGAATATTCCTATTCTTAATCTTTCAACGACGATTCGTCCACGATGTCAATAGAAACAGTAGTACTTAAATTACCAACATTTTGGACCACTTGTCCTTCAGCGTGGTTCGCTCAAACTGAGGCTCAGTTCGTGCTGCGTGGAATCACGTCGGGGTCACCACTATAGCACTTGACAGACACAACAGGCAGATACACAACCAACTCAAAACCGTCCAGCTCAGTGTAAAACTCGAGAGTCGTTTATTTCTGTTTATTACCCGAAGTCCTTCTTGGGTTGACTCCGTTCAACACCTCTGCGCACCACAATGTGCACTTACATTTGTCCTCTTTGATAATGATTTGGGCCGCTTCTCTTGAAACTGGCATTTTTCAAGCCTCCTATGGCTAAACCGAAAATAAACCCGTGGTCCCGCCGATTTCGGTTTAAGTGTTGTCTACTATATCAAGAAATTGAAAACTTACTTGAACTTTGCAGATAAATTATGTCTTTGCATACCAGGACTACACTATCGAAGGAGAGACGCCATAAATTCAGCTACTCATCACATGGTAAAATTAGATGATTAAATTTAATAATACGAAAATTTTGAAACATATTTATGAAAATGCATTTAATTAGAAAGTAACAGATTTAGTAAAATTTTATTATATTGCATGAAGTTGACTTACAGATTATCTGGGTTTTTTTTTTTAGCATGAAATTATTTTTATTTTGTTCACATTTGTATCAGGTATCGGCATGAGTGCTGGCTGGGTCTATCCGATTGGTTACCTTTTGCAAAACAACTACATCACTGTAGATAGATGTAATGCTATAGTGAAAGCTGTGGCCACTTACTTCAAGGATCTGTGTCTGCCAGGTGGTCTCACTTCCTTCTACAATCCATTTGGTAAGTTTTCTTCAACTGTTATATAGTAATAATGTGAGGTTCTCATTTAAATTAGGATGAGAAGAAGGCAACCTGATTGGGAGCCCATTTTAGAGCAAAGGATGCCACGACAAAGACAAGAACAAAAGGAAGAGAACAAGAAATCGAGGGATGAATGACCAATACAGCAAATCTCAGAAAACAATCTGTACACTCATTTAAATTAAGATCATTTATTATTAAGCATTTACTGGATTTGTCATGATGAATATCGTTTGGTGGTAATGTCTTGTTATATTTCAATTCAAATACCTCTTTGTTTCTCCAGTGATGTATGATTTACAGAATTGCCTGAAAGTTCAAGTATCAGTATTGATTGTATAGACAAAGTAACTATGAACATCCCATTATATTATGTCCTTTCATTGGCCATTTCTTTAAATATTTTTTATTGTTTGTTGCTTTTGTTGAGGTGGTTGACCAGTAGATAATGCATTACAAGTGTCAGTAATATTACAAAAGTTTATAAAGAGGTGGTAAATTTGAAATTAAATTCCTGAATAAAGAAAATGAATTCCATGGGAATATGCATTTGGACATAAGACAATTTGCAAAATTTGTTTTGACATACATTTTTTAGAAATGACATTTTTTATGAGTTTGTTCTGATTGATGTCTACAAACATGCCCTTACTTTTAGTCTGTAGAAGCAAATTTACAGTGTTTTTTTTTTTCAATCCTCTTTACAGGTAACAATCCTACTAGTGTATGTAAGCTGTGTGCAGGTCTGGACAAGGAACTGTGCACAACTAGTGACCGATATGCTGGTTATGATGGTGCTTTCAAGTGTGTGGCTGATGGACATGGACAACTGACCTTCCTGAGACATGACACTATTGAGCTAATGACCAGCCCGGCCTACAACAGCAACACTACAGGAAATTTACCATCTGCTTCAGTGAGTCTTTTACATGGGAATAGTATGCTAGTAGTACCGTAATTATAGTTTAAAAAGACCAGAAGCCATGATTACTTATGCTCTGTTCTTCAGAATCTGATACTTTTTCATAATCATTTGTTCCAGCAAGGAGAATCAGTGCTCATCATAGATTGGAAATGACAAACGGCCAATGCAGTCTTTTTATCCAGAAAAAATAGTCGTAAGATTTCATGTGTCATAATACGACGAAGAATTTTATAACCAAGTTTGTAGGAAGTAAAATCTGCAAAATAGTCACCAATCTGGATTCCTTATGTTTTAATGTTGTTTCAGACATTCCGTTTGCTGTGCCCTGATGGTCGCACAACAACCACTGATGACTACGAAAACTGCAATTGGGGAGAAGTGTCATCAAATGTGGTTATGACATCAGGTGTACGGGATCCAGCAGTTGTGCAGGGCTACAAGGACTTTCTGTTCAGAATAGAGAGATTGTTTGGACCATCAGGAACATCAGGCAGCAAATTCAAGCTTTTCCGCTCAGAATCCTCCTATCCATCAGATGTTTTCAAGCAAAAATTGACACGTAAAAACCTGATGTTCTCAGATATGACTATGAAATTCACAGATATTGGAAAATTCACCTATTACACATGGGTTGGTGAGTATCAAGTGAATCTGTACCTCAGACTAGCTGATATATAGTCAGTGTGAGCTGAAGTCAAAGCCTGTCACTGTTGAGCCTAATTAGTATGCTGTTTATAGCAAGTGCCTATTATTATGTATTTTAGAGTGTCCCAGAAGAAATAAGTTAGTTATTTTCAGTAAACATATTCCCTTTCTTTGAAAGATTGAAAGATATTTCTTCATTTGGGAAATTCGAAACAGCTAAGATTTGTCTTGTATCAGAAATAGCTACTGACTAGCTGATAATGTCTTCCTTGAGCCTTGCATGTTTTGTGCAGCATGAAAGTATATTAACCCTCACCCTGCGCAGGGCGGCAAATGTCGGTATTGACTCACAAGCGCTCACGCCGCCTGGGCGGCAAAAGTCGGCAAGGTCAAGCTGACCGCGCCACGCGCAAGCCGTACTTTCATGCGTCGGGTCACTGACCTTTTTGAAACATAACCACCGTCTTATTGTTCACTGTATCTCTTCTAAATCAAAGGCATTGTGACATGGACATGTTAACCAGTGAACCACTGGTCGGAATCACAAAGACTAAGCTTTCAAAGGGTCTCCCCACACTTTTAAAAGATGTAACATGGACATACAAACTGTTGCTCAACAAATTTGCAATATTATCTCATTTTCTCACAACCTGACCACCATCTGGAGTTGTGTGTATCTAAGAACCAATCAGAAACAAGCTCTGAAATAATCTTTGCCCCAAATGCCCACATTGGTTTATTAGTATGTGTCAATCAGGATGAAACCATACCATTTGTGTAGGGCTTGGGAGGGTGTGGCTAGTTATCATGCTTTGTTCTCACGAAAACTACAGCTGTCAGTTTGAATCATAAGTGAGATCTTTGGTTAGAGACTGACAGACTAAGGTTTTGCTGGTTAATTCATTATCAAGCATGATAAGGCATAGCAGCGAATGTTTTCATACCGATCAATAAAAACCGAACCAGTGGACAGCGTATGTGGTCATTGTATAGCAGCACGGGTCAGTGACCCCAGATAAGATTCTCCGTGAGTAAGGTCACTGACCGGACAGCGGGCTTTACGGGTAGTTAAGTACGTAAGAGAGAGAGAGTTATGTCTTTCATGGTAAAGTACCTCAGATCTGCATTGTGGAGACAGGCACTATATAAATGTACTCTATTATTCTTATTATTTGCTTATTTGGCCCTGAGACAGGTATTGTCACAGTGAAGTATGATCAGAATTTAGAATTGGCGAATGTTAGATAAAAGTTTATGCTCAGATTTGACTCCTTTGATTCAATATTCATCAATATGAAGCTGCCAGTGATTTTATTGTAAAATACTGCAGGCCTCACAATCCTAATCTTACGCTTTTTAAAAAAAAATCCATCTTCTGGAACACATACAACTGTTGTGAAAACAAAATACAACACTAAAACTGAATAAAAGTACTTTCAGATTACATAGGCTACATCATTTTCTTCATTTCAAGCATTGTTTTCTTCTTCTACTTCTTAAGGTGAAAATTTCAACACACTGCTGAGAGAGATGAATCGGTGTCCATCTGACACTGTCCGCTGGTGTGTGACTTCCCTGGCCGAGAAGCTGAAATGTGAGGATCTGATCATGGCATTCAAGGCTAAAGAGTTGAGACCAGAGATGGATTGTCTATATGGAGGCAACAGTACCAACTGCATGGACATGATTTATCGGGGTGATGCTGATCTGATCAACTTGGATGCCGGAGATATTTACATTGCTGGCAGGTCAGTTATCATTTTACTGAAACACAGCCAGCTCTTGTTAGATAAGATAGTGCTTTTGCATGTGCTAAATCTTTCAGAAAATTGCTGTTGAGAAAAAAAAATCAAATTGTTGAAATATATTTTTAATAAAGTTAGATGAAAGCACTTGTCATGACTCTTATATATTATAAATATATATACATGTATATATATTGTTTTGTCTGTGTTGTAATGTGAGATTCATATAAGCAGTTTAGATTTTTTGTGGCTATCAAATAACGTTCATCTCACCAAAGGACATGAGTATTTCTTCAAGTCTAAGACATTAAATTTTTCAAAGCTGTCTAGCAGAAATCCATAATTGGATATATGCAAGCCATTCGGCCTTTTGATTGAGAAATGGTGGATATGAAAATGCTCTGTGCAGCTGTATTCATGTGACAAACACGGATAGATGTGAACATTACCTTAATAATGGAAAGAAATTTACACTCGAATTTGTAATATGCCATCTCATCCGATCTTTGCCATGTTACGGTTACCCAAGAAAAGGTCTGGCTATGATATGTTCACATTAGCAGTTAGATAGAAAAACCTAGATATCTGGAAACAGATTTATCCTAAGCAGGCCAGCCACCACAGCTGGTATTTATCTTCGTATTTGAATGATTGTTCATATTTCTATATTCATCAGGCGATTTGGTCTAGTGCCATTAGCAGCGGAAGATTATGGCGACATGACCATGCAGTTTAAAGTAGTAGCTGTAGCCAGAAAGACAGACAAATCAACCACCCTCTTTAACATGAAAGGTAAGGACAAAATTTCAGTATTCATTTGTGAAATATCACAACAGGGATGGCCATAGCAGATTACTATCATCTCAAACACATTCTGCTGACCTAATTCCTGTCTGTTTCTTTCAAGCTCCATTATTTTGTGAAGAAAATTGCACATTGATGCTTTTATAAAGCTCATTATAGGCAAAAACATTGAAATATTTTCTGTTATTGTTAATGAGAGATTTTTATGGAACTCAATCAATGATGCTGGATGGATATATGACTTGTTATGGCACTGAAATTTCGGTTAATTAACATACTAAGGTATTCTTTTAATGGAATTTCAGGCAAGCGCTCGTGCCAGCCAGGAATTGGTCGTGGGGATGGTTGGATCATTCCACTGAACATCTTCATAGAAACTGAACAGTTCTTGCCTGATGACTGCACCATTTTCAGAAATATTGGTAAGTGTTGAGAGTTGGCTGAGAACAGATGTAAGATCATTCCATATATGCAGGAATGGTCAATTCAAAAGTCTTTATTAGCTATTGAGGTGTTTTATTGTTTCAAAACAATTTTTGTTTGGTTTTTCATTGTATTTCATGAAAGGCTATAAAAATATATGCTTAACTAAAATGCAGAAGATAGCAACATTCACCGGTCTGGCTGCAGGCAAATACTATCATTTACAAGTCAAGTAAATTTCTGAGCAAATCTTTATAAGAAATCGAACGGCAGGTTAAGTGAAGGTGTCTACTGAATGCTGGCTGTGTATTACTCCATTATTTACCCCATTACTACCATGTAGTTAGTTTTTATTTTCATTACTATCTCATGTCTTCATTTGTGTCATCAGGAGAACTGTTTGTGAGGAGTTGCATCCCTGGCGCGTTAGACAGTGAGTACAATCCAAAGGGAAAGCCAATTAATCTGTGTGAGGGATGTGCTGCTGGAGGTTTCCGCAAATGTCAAAGGAACAGTGAGGAACAGTATTATGGAGCAGCTGGAGCTTTCAGATGTTTGGTTGAAAGTGAGTTAGGGGATTGTCATATTCTTAATTGTTATTACTCAGAACAATGCTCACAGTGTTTGTCCGTGGGCCTTGATAAGAGACTTCTGTTTTCCTTGTCCCTATTTTTCAAGTTTTCTACCTCAGCAAGTAGTCAAAATTGTTTTGAATACATGAAGCGTTTTTCAGCAATATAATTTTTCAGTTGGTATGTTTTGATTATACAAGTAAGTAGCCAAGATGATTTTTAGCATTGTAATCTTTCAGTTGGCACAAAACATGTATGCCTTAATTCAGTCTTGTTAAAAAGTAAACCATTGAATAAGGGCGGGGTGCTAATCAGGCAGTTATGGCAGAACAAAGGCAATTATACTTGTTTGTAAGAAATAGTTAACAAAGTGTTGCATGTCCTGAAAGTATGTTAGTTTACTTTGTTTGAATGTTTGGCATTAATACTAAGAAAAGTAATGCTGACCAATAACCAACAAGTAAATCTGAAAGGTCACTGCAATGAGCTCTCAGCACGTTTGTTGGATATGCAGTTTTTTTTCTTTTTTTGCAATATTAAGGGAAAGCATGAATGCGAGACCATCCAATGCTTTTGGTCCAATCTGTTAAATTTGAACATCTTGAGTCTTGGTTTGTCTCGTCTTCTTTATAATATGTGAGTGTGCATGGGAAAACCCGGCATAAGTCAGCAACATGACATTTTGAGTTCTGTACACATAATAGAAGACAAGACATTTCTGATAAATTGAAGTCAGTGACCCCCTTAAAACAAGATTTTGAGAAAACGGCATTTAATCCTATAAGTGGCAATAGCTAATTGACCAAGTAATATTGGAGTGATTGCTGTTACGAGACCGTAGTCTAATAACTAAGCAGTTTAGAGATCATAGTGGGTAGTGTTCACTGCTCGTCTACAGTTTATCCTGTAACATGCCACGGTCCCCTAAACAACAGCCAAGTTGGAAGTTTGTGTCGGACCCATTTTTTCACTTCAAAGCCGTTTTTCTCAAAATCAGCTGTGCCGACTTATGCCGGGTTTTCCCATACACACTCACATATATTCACATTTTTCTTCACATAACCCATATTCAGAGGGTGGAGATGTGGCATTTGTGCGTCACCTGACTGCACGAGACAATACAGATGGACGTAATCATGCTATATGGGCCAGGAATAGAAGATCTGATGATTATGAGCTGCTCTGTAAGGATGGTCGTCGTCTCAACATTGATCGCTTTGAAGAGTGTCACCTGGGTTATGTCCCTTCCAATGCAATTGTTACTTCTCGTAAGTATTTAACTATTCACTGAGTTTGTTTTGTGCTCATCACACATTTAATTTTTATATATATATATACAGAAACTTGCCCTCTAGACTAGCGTTTTGCAAGTGTAAAAGAGTTGGTTTGGAGCCTACTAATTTGAAAACATTACATGTAGAAAGCTGTGTGTGAAATCCAAAGCATTCAGATTTTGCATTGAAAATTCCACCAGTTAAACAGAGACTGTATGGTTCAAGGTAGCAAAAAGAATATCAAAACAAGATTACATAAGACATTAGCTGTTCGTGAGGTTCAAAAACAAATCTGCTATTTTGCAACTTGAATAAATGAACTAGTTGTATCAATTTTATTTGTTCATATTTACAAGACTGCATTGTTTGCAATTAATGCTTCAGGTGTTTTCTTGAGTTTATATTGTGGTCTTTCCAGCCTGCTGAGTCAGCTTTGAAATTAGTGATAGTTTATATTAAAGGTGAATTACATTGTTCTATTTTCTAGCTTACAAGACTCCTATACAGAAGGAAATCATGTGGAATCTGCTCAACTATGGACAGCAGTTTTTCTCATCTGACATGTGAGTGTGTCTTTTAATTGTGATTGATGTAGTTTGTACTCTGTCCTGTTTTCTGTTGTTTTTAATTTAATTTTTCCCCAAGCATGTACTTTTTCACCGAAATTGTCTTAGTGGTATTTGTGGAAAGTTATTTTATTGTTTATCAAAAGTTATATGTTCTGTAACTTTTTGACACGGTGAATTGAAATGACAAGTAATTTGAGAAGTTTTCAGAATGTTGTTATCTTGTTTTATTTTAAGTACATTGACGCTCAGTTTCTCATGTTTCTCTGTCAAATGGCTGTTTGTAAAAAAGTGGATTATATTTATTACAAGTTTGCAATTTTGAATGAGGCTTAGACTGTAATACTGCCATTTTTAAGTGTCACGACACTTTGCTTACTTTTGTCAGTTTGTACAGTGCACTTTTCTGTAGGTTCTTAATTAATAACTATTTGATATTGAAAGTGGCACCTCATCATCTGATTTTTGTGTCTGTTTCAGTGATGGAGATTTCCACATGTTTGACTCAGGCATTTGGTATACAGATCTGCTTTTCACTGATGCAGCTGTAAGACTGATGAAGATTCCAGAGGAGAGACAGAATTACAAAGACTGGCTTGGGGAGTCATTTATTGCTCAGATAGAAAATCTGCACAAGTACACTTGTGTCAGCCCAGATAGTGCTGTATCATTAAGTCCCAGCCTAGTGATTTCTCTTGTTGTTGCCACGATTTCCCTCATTCTTATGCATTTGTAGCACTTTCACATAAATCTTCCCTCATACATTGAAAGTCGATCATTTTCACTTTAATCATTTGTTTGCCCCTCACTCTGTGAAACTCTAGAAGCAAAATAATAAGACCAACTGATGTGTTAACTTGTTGACATTATAGAAAATATTATCAATATAAATATGCAGGCAAGCTTTAGTAGAATATTGTTTATTGATTGTCTTTCCAAAGGCTCTTATTTCAAGGAAGGATACAGGGGTGTAAATCTTTCAGTTTTTCATTTTGTTGAATTTTGAGGGTAAATTCCTAGATCTAGAGCTAAATCTATCCTTATTTTTAGTTATTTCAGGTTGTTTTTGTTTTCTTTATTCACTGGTAATATATATATCTTTTCAACAGTAACAAATTGAAACCTAAAAACTGTTAATTTCACAACTACATTAATCTATTGTCACGACATTGGTTTGCTATTTGTACGACAAATTTTCAGTGAAAAATTCTCTGACGGATGAGTTTCCTTCAGTATCATTAGTCCGAGAATCTCTGAGGTTTCAGAGAAAAATTCTCTGACCCACGAAAATAGCTTAGGCCTAGCCAAGCAGGGAAATAGATGCAAGGCAAGGGAAGTAACTCTTATTGTTTTTAGTTGCCCCTCGACTCCACAGGGTTTCATTTTCAGAGAATTTTTTCAAATGTCTTTTACACCCCTGAGGATATCTTAGGCATTAGACCCTTGTAAAATTGGGTATTGAAATGTGAGATTGTGTATAGACATGCTGGAGGCTAAGAAGTAAGAGGCATAATAAGAGAATTTTAAATAAATTGTCACCCCTAGTAAACTGATTTAAATTTAAGTGTCCTGGTGCCTCAGTAACTATATTGTTAATAATACTGCGATTGAATTTGAAAATGCAGGAGTAAATGTGTTAAATGCATCAGAGGACATGATATTATGAAGATTTTTTTCAGGAGAAAACTACTGCAAGATTCAGTGTGTGTACATCTTCAGCAATTTGATTTACTCAAGGAAATGAGTTCTGCAGCCAATAGAACCAGTAACAGATGTGTAGAAGTACTCCATGTTTGAAAACAGAAGTCAGCCCAAAAGCTTTCTTCTGCCAGTGTGCATCAGTTATCACTCAACAAGAATTTGTGATCTGTTGATTTATGCAGCTATGAATATTGTGTTTTTCATGCAAAGTGGAAAGGGTGGAAGTGTATGCAAGGGACCCTAAAGCCATATGGGAAACAACAAATGTGTGTTTATACTCATTGTTATTCCACCCAGACTTTCAAATAAGGTCTTCAGGTCCTTTTATTTGTGAACTAATACAGCACAACAGATATTGGCAGATAGGATTTTTGTATTTGGTAAAGCTACAGCAGAGTAAGTTAGCAACAGCACCTTGTAACAGTCTATTCTTAGTGAACTTTGACTGCTACATAAATCTGTGTAACTGATTGTTTGGATCTCCCAAGAAGTACAGAAGTTCTTAATTGAAAGTCCTGGTTCTACATAACATTCCCTAAGTGTATATATATTGTTATTTCATAAATGGTGTAACTGCTACTCTTACTGTAAGTTACACACATGGTGATGAGTGAAATTCACAAAATGTTTCATTGTCAAGAATTTTCATTTAATTATTCCTGATATTTTATTGACTGATTTCCTCATCAAATATCCAATCCATACATCATCTTTTTTTTTTTTTTACATTTGTATACATGTATATACATACGCTTCAATTTGTGCTCCATCTCTGTTATATTTAGTGGGTTTTTTTTTTTCACTTTTTTCTTTACATTGGAGTATCAGAGTAGATTTTGTCATGTAGAACACTTATTATATTATGTATGTCTGATTGTTTGCCTGTTTCTAAAATTGTACACAGAGAGTGAATGTTGGATGGATGTTGCCTTTCAGGGTGAATGTGTCTAGCCACTCATTACTTTTTTTCTGTACATAGATTTGTGTAGTATTACGTGAATGATTCCTTTTCAAGCAAAACATATCATCGTTAATATCTTTCAAAACGCTATAACATTCCATATGCAGTGCAGCATGCATTTCATGTCTTTTTATTGAATCATGGGATACTCATGTTAGCAGAAAGTAAATTTTTTTCTTTTGTTTTGTTTAATTACTCTTTGCCATGTTTTAGTACCAATAATTCTTTTGAATTTAATATCTGATCTTATAAGATAAATATAAGGCACGTAGAGGGAAGATAAATGTAAAGCACATAGAGGGTCTTGGACTGTTCTTTAGTTGAAAATGTACTATGTGGCTGGTTGAACATTTTCAAAAGATTTTGTATGAAGTGCTGATTTCGAAATAGAATTAAAAAGACAACCAAATCAACAATTTAATATGCAAATGAAATTTTTACTTCATAAATAATACTTCTGCTCACTGATTCTGATCTGGCAGCTCTAAAACCACTTTATCTGGTTAACAAGATCATCATGATGATATACATATGTAGAAATATATGGGGTCATTTCATCTGTTCACTCATTTCATGCCAATTATTTTTGTTTCGTTTGAAAACAGTGACACTTTCTAGTTCATGGTGAACATTCAACACAGATAGAAAGTCTTAACCAACATCTGCCATTCCACATTCAATGTGCAGGCGATAATTTCAGTGTTCTAAAATTTACAATTAAACAAAATCTTAATTCATGTGAATCTTTTAATCCTCCAAACTGACCCATTTTTCATTCCCACTTAAACATCATCAAGCAAGGAAATCCCAGGAATCCTGCATAATTCTGTTTCATTTGCATTTTTTTTTTTCTGCATAAAATTATTGATTTTTTTACTCTGATTGTATTGGTGGCTTTATAAGTTCACTTGGACCTTGGAGTCATAAGTTGTACTTAGCCTACATCAGCAAACGAGGAAATCATTTCCATTATTATTTGGTGAAATTCATAACAGATATGTATATGTTTCCATAGTGTTGAGCAAAACAAAAACAAAAAGCTAAACAGAATGTGCATTCCAGACTGATGGAATGGTATTCAGCAGTGCAGAAACATGTAAATATATGCCATGTCTGTAACATAACTACATTCCTTTTTTTTTTTATGACGTCCGAAGTGCTTTATGCTGTCCCAGTTTAGGCTCTTTTGAGATGTAAATATTTATATTTCTGATACTGTTTATTGTCATGTCATTTAACTAAGAGAATAAAGTAATATCCTTTTGAACTGAATTGAACTTGATTCTTTAATTGTTTTATTCTATGCTTCTGGGTTTCTTTCTGAACATAGTACCAATAGTCTACTAGTTGCTTGCAAAGGGTGTGGCTTATTTCATAACTGGAAAATTTTTGGGCATGTGTTATGGCAGTGGGACTAAAGCATTGATTACATTTCTAAGCCCCTTTAAAAAAAGTAATAAATCATGCAGTACAGTCAGCCCACTGCATCATCTCTTCTTCATAGTTGAAGTCTGTTAAATAGGGCCTGGAGCAGATACAGATAACATAATTTCAGAAGATAATAAACTTTTGAAACGTCTCTCATACAATTTATTGGGTGGTGAAAAATAATATATATAAATAAATGTTGAATCAATTAGTTTGAACAACACAAATAATATTTTATCTGAAGAGCCAGGAGCTCTGACTTGAGAAAGGTGGATGGGCATGCTGCGATCCAAAAATCCAGAAATCCAGGTCTGGACTCGCAGCTTAGTACTCGTATTTATTTTACATTCTAAAAATGTGTTCATTGTTCAAATGTCTTATTACGGTACTTCAAGTTCTCATCCTGTTACATTTTTTCCTTGACAAAATATTTTGCTTTGCTCCATACAACTTTTTCTTTTTTGCCATATTTTGTTATTGAGAATTTCTGCATGTGACTGCCCGGATATAGACAAGATCATCTCGATAGTTAATAAGAACACTTCTCTGTGATCAATTTTACATTCATATAATTATTTCTCCTTACTAACAAATTACATTTTTGTTAATCTGTAAACTTGTGCATGACACAAGAAAAACAAATGCCAAACAAATGTTTGCTTTTTTCTTTCAATATTGATGTGATGGTATTTCATAATTACATTTTTTTTTAAATTATATTTTAGTGTGGCATTAAATAATTTGGTGTGACAGTCAATGAATTTCTCTTTCACGTCAACAACAATTACAAATGTTATCGCTTTCAATGGCAGCATTAGTCCCCTAGTGTACGTTCTAGGTTTGGACCTTGGGTGCCTTCACTGTTTTGAGTTACCAAACTGTTAGGTGTACCTGACCTTGGTAAATCCTGTATGCTATAGCGCAACATACTTGTGATACATTCCGTTTATTTCTGCTATGGCAGTGTCTGATTCCATGTCTTTGGACCCCTTGTTTACCATGTGTCAGAATCCCTGATTCATTGGTATACTCGATACTGCGATTTCCCAGACAACATTTGAAGGCCTTTGTCGTAGGCCAGCAACCTCTACATGTCAGTGAAAGCTGAATACCGCTTTATTCCTCTGGGCAATGGTAAAATTAATTGCACAATTCAAGGCACAGCTCTCGTGTCGATAGTTTCAAATAGAATCTACATTCTGTGAGCCTAAATCAATACTCGTACGATAAATGGATTCAGTGGTGGCTTTTCTTCTGCTTTTACTCCACATTTCCTTCTTTTTTAAAATAGAACTCCCTTTCACCATGAAGCGGTAAGATTTTGTTTTTAACGGTTATTAAGTGAAACTGAAACAGCCCTGCTGCTCCCGCCCAAGGCCAGGGCGGTCACCCAGAATGACGAGATTTGTCATTTACACTCTAGAAAATTGATGTTTCTATCATGTTTTCCAAGTCATGAAAATTGCGCTATTGTTTTATTTTTGTCCTACGTTTTTCCCCATCCACTGATAATATACTAAATTACCAACCTTGTTAAACTTAACCCTTGAGACAGGGGAAGGGGTGGAAAAGAGATCTAATCAGCAAATGTGTTGGACATTACTTCCAATAGAATGGGACAAATGGTGCCGCTCAATCAGTGTAAAAGGTAGGAATTGGACAACAAATCTTCAAATCTGTGTGAGATTCGTCTATGCATGTTTTTTTTTGTTTTTTCAAACTGTTCGTTCATCAAGCCATTACTGTGACCGACGTCCTGTATCACTGTTAGCTACAAATCTATGCTTACTTGTGGTGCGAAATTGGCAATTTATTTCAAATACAGCATTATATATTTTACAAATTTGCCTTGCACCATCTAAATTTATGTTCATTTACCCGCAGTCTCTTTCTCCAGATTTAGAATCAGTATGGGTATTCGTAACCTTAGTTCTCGTTTGTTCCACTCCACATCACGCACTTAACTGAGAGATTTGACGTTAAATGTTTGCGACTTTAGTATTATGATACGGAGTTAAAATAAATCGGAACCTCACTAGTGTATATATCTATGATCGGAACTGATAAATAGCTCAATAAGTGCCACAACGCATTTTAAACAAGTGTCGAAGTGTGCAGTTGTTATATCTTTTTTAGAGACTGTACTAAAAGATCTCCACTTTCAGGAAATGGAGGCAGAACAAACAAGAACTTAGGTCGTGTGTTGATAATCGGTAGTACAGTATTAGCATTCTATCTCTTCTCGGCCGTTATGTAACCATCTGGCTAGAAAAAAAAGGTATTTGTTCATTCTTATATCTCCAAGTCAAACACGGTCAGGTACGTCCACATATAAAACGTCAAGCAAACACCAAGTAATTATCACAATCCTTATTAATACTTATTGTAAATGTGAAATAATTTTATCAACATGGAAATGATATACTATCATACAATGACGATGGAATTTCACGCCTTTCCCAATGCACAATCAGCTGTGTTCAAAAGACGTGAGACATTCATTACGAAGTGTAACATTTAAAAAAAATTTTTTTACCGCAGCTCAATGCGAATTATCAGCTTTCAAATTCGTTATCTAGGTTATCATTTACATAGCTTTTGTCATTCCGGTTCCTTCAAGGATGAAGATGGATATGACGTCGGCGAACTATTGTACCGTGAATGGTCAACTGTGCATGAACTTACACGTACAATTAGATCTAGGCAATGAGCGCAAAACATAGCCTAAAATAATGCTCACTGGTTTTAACGAGCCCCGTGATCAGGCGTAATCCAACCAACTAAGGAGCCTAATGCAGCAAAAATAATTATTCTCATGCATATACATATACTAGTACAATTATCATGATATAAATGTTAATGAGATCACATTGAATATTTTCACCATAACAACAGGGCTAATCATTCATTCCCGCTCACACCTTGTCACATTCAAACTTGGTTCTCTTTGGTGACTTGCTGTCTCGCGCGCTCTCTCAAGTATCGACACATTCATAACTCACCTTGAGGATTCCACACATAATTATCCGTTAACAAAATCAAAACGTGTGCTCATTAAATGACAGCCGAAAATATGGTTGGAAAAAAAAGTGGCCGGGGGGGGGGGGGGAGGGACTAAAAGCAGGTTATATTGAGACCGGCAGCCACAGCTTTACATTGAAATAAATCAGCATATAAGGTTTGTTGCCCAAAATTTAGTACTAACCCTAAACCAAAGCCTGGCCCGAACCCTAAAAACATTCAAAAGAACAGATCAGCGGAATACGTGTGGCTTTGAACTTGACAAAGAAATTATGAAACACTAACTTTAAAAAAGATAATTCGCCAAATATTCAATAGTAAAATGGTAATATAATCTCTTCATCTTTTCCATAGAAACCTGCTCGCGGAAATATTGTGCACCCCCTCCCCTTTTTCATCCTGCCGCTTCTTCAGTCCATCTGGTTCTCTCCCTCATTTCGATCTCTCATCTTCCTTCGTACGCCAAGCCTGTTGACCATATTACTGTCAACAGAGCCATTGTGTGTATCCAATAGTTAGTTAAGCTTTGGCAATCCACACTTCATTGTGTCTGTTGGTAAACTGGTAGGGGCCGTCATAACCAGCGGTGAAGAAATACTCGTGATGCATACTGGCATCTGCGGGCAAAGACTGAGCCAGTTCGCTCAGATTGGTTAAATAATCGGTGTCTTTGGCATAGCCCCCGAATGACCTGCAGGACGAAAAGAAAATATAGAATCATCATGAGTGTTAATAATTTATTAGATAAATAGCTTGGGCTTAGTTATGAACTGTAAAATATGTGGATATGAATTTCACAAAGGAAAGAATTAATAAGAAGAATTTGTGAACATATCCTGAGTCAATAAAGTGCTAAGTTCAGCTGGTAATACATCCCGAGATCTCTCTCTCTCTCTCTCTCTCTCTCTCTCTCTCTCTTTCTCTCTTTCTCTCTCTCTCTCTCTCTCTCTCTCTCTCTCTCTCTCTCTCTCTCTCTCTCTCAAGAAAATAGAGAATATACCTTTTACCTATAAATTGAAGAGGATAACATTCGATGGGGATGGTATGTCAAATCGAACTTACGTTAAGAGTAGCATTTCTGAACTCAAGCATATTTCGATATTCATCTGCCTGGTCTAATGAAATAGCATCTGAACACATACCTGACATAAACATCCATGGCAGGCAGTTCTGCAATGACAACTTGCTGGTTGGTGGGCTGGATAGGGCTGTTCCAGTCATTGTGAGGCAGCATGAAGTGCATAATGAACTCACTCTCACAGTTAGGACCTTGGCCATGGATCACTTTGGTCAGAACTGGAGCGGTCATGAGAATCTTCGAATCTACATGAGACAATGAAACGTTATGTGACATTAGAGAAAAGCAGACAAAAACAAACCCACAAAAACACAACACCTCTGGTACACTTTTTCTTGCCTGTTTGTTAATGGCATGTAGCATAAAAGCAATTCAGAAATTGTACACTGGAAAGATACTTTACTATAATATTATTGTATGTTACTGCTTTTTTCCATCAGTTTGCCAGCTTCCAGTGCACCACCAAGGGAAGTTTGGACAAAGAGAATCTCCATTTTTATCCAGTTGAACCATTTTCCAAAAATAACTGACATAGAAATTGATGGATGTTAAATTGTTCGAAATGTCATTTAAGACTCAGGCGTACAGTTAATTCACATTACAGGCCGTTCAGAAACCTCCATTCAATGCAGTGTCAGATTAGAAAGTCGAACAATAAAAAGCGATAAAGAAGAGAAGCTAGAGCCCTCGGCAAGAGTGGATGAAATTGAAATATTCCGGATATATGGGCAGGAGAAGAGAAAGAGCGGAGAGGGGGGGGGGGAAGAGGGAGTATGGAAGAGAATATAATTGCACCAGGATCAATAAAGCCACGAATTACAAAAACTTAACGCACACTACATTCTGAATGTTTCAGTAAGCTGATGCAATGAATTCGATCAGACGGGGAGAAATTAGTGCCCAAAGGTGACACAACTTAACTCTCTAAATACACTAGGCCATCAATGTAGTTTATTCCCATTGTTTTAGCAACGTATTCAAACAATTGTGAAATGCACTATTTTTGTATGTTGTCAGTAAACTGCAATGTTGAACTGAAGCTTCAATGTCAGATGGGACCGAACTATGTACTTTTGGCATGTCATTCTAAAGTGCAGGTGTCTTTTGTCTGAAAATCTCAGCATGTCTTTCTTGTGCTTAAAACAGCGTAAACACCGTATGCTCTTTGGTGTTTCAAAGTAAGAGGGAATGGTAAGTATATTAGAAAATCACAGCGTGTGTTATTAAGTGTGCTGCACTTTCAGCACACAAAACGTTACTAACAAAAAATATTGAAAACTGTTGAGCAAAGCGTTAAACTTGAGCATGTACTACATTCCTTTACAGCTCACAGGCTTTAAAAAGAGAATGGAATTTAAAATATTGTGGTTACATAGACGTCATGAAAACTTGACAGTGTTTGGCTGGAGAATCCCAGGAAAAAAAATAAAGCTAAACATACCTAGACTTTGGACTCAGTTTTGGCATTTTGCACAAGGACATCACTGTATTGCTACCCCAGGATGTTAGTGAGTGGACATCGTAAATACCTAGAGTATTTTCTGCTCTCAGCAAATACCGCTCCTAAAACTGGCTTAAATGTGGGCAGTGATCTCAGGTAGCCATGGTTTCATCATATTTACCAAAGACAATCATTGTTTTATACAGTTTCAGAACTTTTTTTTTTTTCATTTATGTTTTTGTTTGTTTCGTTTTTTAAAACTATATGAGCCGTCCTAGCCGATGCCTCTTTGTACTCAGATACGATAAAACATAATAAACATGCATGAAAAATAAAACAAAGACTAACTGTCTTGTAAAATGAGCTAATTACGTGGAAGAAGAAAACCCGTGTGCCTCTATATTTATTTGACAATACATACAGAGCAGAGCACGACCATGTTCTAGAACAAATAAAGGTAAGGGGTGAGCAGGAATACTCGATAAATTCCACGAAAATTTCGCAATGCCATAAAATTCAAAAACTAGATTAGGTGATGTATCCTCAGAATTTAAAACTGAGCTTATTGGTGACTGAATCATATCAACTCCTCGGGAGAGCATTTCGTTCATTATATCTATTCATTTCGCATCGAAGGCTTCTGTGGCTTTCCGATTTCGAGAGAATGGTATTGAAATAATTATGTTTATTGACTGACGTTTGGCTACTAGATAACACGTTTGTTTTTCATAAACCCGCCTGTTCGGGGGGAGAGCATTAATTTAAACCTGGATAGACTTTAGAACAAAAAATGACTAATAGCTAAGTAAGAAAATAAAAAATGGAATGAGTGTATCTTTGAATTGTTGAATTGTAATGAATTATTGTTGGTGAGGTATTATTAACCCTTGTGTGATTTTGACGCACGTGGCACCTTCAGTGACAAGATGATCAGTAACCCGAGATCAACGTCATTACTTTAATAGTTGTGACTTCATATGGAAAACAAGCAGGGAAACTGATGAAGAATACGAAATCTTTGACAACGAAAATGTACACTAAATTGATTGTCTACCAATGGGAGAGTTAATGAAAGATTTCCCGCTTGTTTTCTGCTCTTTCTCGTTCTCTTTGTGTCATTTCAGCACGATCCAAAGAGCTATGGCACGGCTTATCGTCCTGAAGAACTTATCTACTGTTGAACGAGGATGGAATTGATTTAGAGGACAAAGAGTATTATTTACAACATCGTAACGATACCATTGTAATTTGCAATACTCTCAGTCTTGGCCTGAGCAAAAAAAAAAGCCTGTCAAAACTTGAAATTTGTTTTTACAAATCATCAGATGCCTTTAAAAACTTGTTACAGATAATCACCGAGGTTATTTTGAGCCCCAATTTCCTGATTTTGCCACACAAAGATATGTGTAGGTTTTCTAACGCATTTTCTTGGACTTGCTCCACAAGAATGAAAAGGTATAATTGCTTTTGTCAGCGGAATTACGGACATCTCCTCATGGTATGACAGAAGTTTGCTATGCAACACCAAATCAATAACCCCAGATCTGCACCAAGCAAATGACATGCCAAGATCAGACCAATAATCTATACAGGTCATCGATTGGCCACAACTTGTCCACGTCAAGCTTGCTTTAGGCTACAAGACAATGTTTCTTCTGTCACGAACGGGGTGCAGAAGGACTCAAATTGTTTTCCCTCTGCTCAGAGAAGAAATGGCATTGTTAAAGGTTATGTTGATATTCTGGCAGTACCAGTCCACAGTGTTCAATGACTGAAGCTTTCATGAGGTATATTTGTTCTCTTGTATGGCGCCCCTTCCCTCTGACAACGGCAATGATTGAACTTCTTTCAGTTTCTGTCTCTGTTTCAATCCATTTTGAACTCTTTTAAGTTTGATTGCACGTACTACATGCCGTAGATCGAGTATGTTCTAGTTAATTGCCTAACAGAGTGAAAGTAATGATGGAATTGTGTTTACAAATTTATTTACAACCAGAACACATTCATGTACACTACTTAATGCAGTGTATTTGCCGAACTGGGTGATCTAGTTATTAGTTCCTCAACTATGCTGTAGAGTATAATTATGAAATTATCATTAAGTGGGATTTAGTCCTAAATCTATTGTCTACAAAGCAGGTTGTTTTTTTTTTTCGTTTTTGTTTGCTTTGAAAGACAGCGCTCATGGTGTTACCAGCAGATGGATAGATGGGAGAGAGAGAGAGAGAGAGAGAGAGAGAGAGAGAGAGAGAGATTTAAAACAAGGGGAAGACGTCACAATATAGCACAAGGCGGAGGCTGCCAAAATCAAATCATACCAACAGCGACAAACACAGCCGCTAGCACAATGAAATAAGCATGTATTACTCACGATTGGCATTCTCTCCATCGATGTAGTTAAAAAGAGTATCAAACATCTTGCTGTTGACATCTTCCCTGTGCATTCCCGTGCTCTTGGTGGACGCCCATTTAGTGGCACCATAGTGTCTCAGCTCCCAGTCCTGGATACAAAACAATAGCGCAGACGCCATAAGGCACGTGTGTTTTGTGAGTGTGTCTGTGTGTGTGTGCACGAGCGTGTTTGAATGATTTGAACACATGTTATGCCAGCGTTAATGCAATTGCTTTTCATACAAATAAACAAACAAAATGAACTTCAATGTCCTGCTGTCTCCCAGTTTACATACCATATTCGTGACGAGACAACGGAAGTATCATAATGCCTTCTCATGTCATGATGCCGCCTCCCCCCCCCCGCGCGCTTTTCCTCACGTTTTGGAGAAATCAAATACTGTAGCCAAGTCTCTGCAACTCTATTTTTCCTGTACCCAAGATGGTAATAAGAGCGTGGACGCAAAACTCAGTATTGATAAAAAGTACCCCCCACCCCCCACCCCCACCAACACCACACCAAAAAATATTGATTAATTTTCTATGATTTGGAGAAGGGAGTTAGAAAAATATTCAGCGCATCACTGTACAGAGACCTTCATCTGGGAAAAAAATAGTTATGGGCACACCAGACATCTTAAGTCTAGTTTTCACCAGACTGACTTTGGTATTTCGTTGTTTGTTGAAAAAAAAAAAATAATAGTGAAATTCTGAGTTTTGTAGATAAAAAAACTGGCTTGTTAATTAACGTAATAATACCATGTAGACAGGTGAAAAACACCAGCATAGTCCACGGCCAGCTGTTGTTATTTCTTCACTCTGTCCGGAAATGTCATTTTTGTCATCTTCCAGTATTATTGAAGATTTGAGTGTTTAAAATGGATCCGCATATGTTTAGCTTAGGCTAACACACGCACGCACTTTTGCCTTGACACGCTTAAGGTACCTGTGTCTTATTGAGGACAGTGAATTTAGGACAGTCTAGTCCATGGCAGATATCGTCACCGGTTATGGCAGCTCCGAGGACAGACACGAGCAAACAGCTGACAGCTGCGACTTGTAGGACGGCGTTCATTATGATTGTTGAAGTTTGTGTTCCTGAATAAACCAGAAAATGTGAATATCAGCTGTGGAATCATTTCTCGTTCGTTACGGCCATCCATGGACACATCAAAAACAACATAAGATGTAAAGTCTGTGAAGTTTTTGCTCTTGTTTCTCATCAGAAAAAACAAAAAGCAAAAACAAAAACAGAGGCTAGCATAATGATAAAACTTTGTTTACAATGACCCCCAGAGATGTTTTACCTTTCTGTTATATTGACAAATCGTTGACGATATCCATAACTGATTGGAAAATCATACATTTCGTAGCCTATATGAATGCAAATGTATTGGGATTCTAAAGCGATGTTCACAAAGGTGCTTAGCGCTACATATTTTTCATTGCTCGTGGGCACATTATTTTGTGCTATCTAAAGCTACATGGCAGAACATCAAGATGGGTTTTAAATGGTTATTCCAAATACAGTTCCACCTGTTTTGATTTGTCAAAGCCAGAATGTGCTGTTTTGTTTGCTATACGATGAGACAGACAAATAATGTGGTCTGAACTTTTTGCAAAGCCCACCCCACGCCGAACGTTCTTTGGGCAATCAATTACTTTCACACTTCATTAATGTGCGAAAACATTGTCCTGTCTTACTATAGTTGAAAATATCATCGTCCGATGTTTGATGTTCGTAAGAAAACAACCTATACACTTTGTCACCTAACTTTATACACGATATAGGACGTGTTTGGTTATCACTTACAAAAGTAACTTTATTTTTATCTTACATTTTTTAAGATCATGATTTATTTTGCTCATTGAATTAGATTCCCTGCATGATGTTATTTCAGGATTCTACACTGCACATGAGTTGACACAATATTTAGTTTTAAACATGTTGTCCTTGGAGCAGTTCCTACATACTGGCATCGACAGATGGAAGAGTGCCATTTCTCCAAACTTTCTGTGCATCAAATACAGATCAGCTAACTATTCAAACTGAGATTCCCTTACTCCTTTCCACCCATTTCTTTTCAAAGTACCTTGAAAAGTTTCTATTTCTGACAATAAAACTTACCGTGTGGTAGTTTAGTTCAATTTAAGGTTTTGTTGGTGCTTCTGTCCTGACGTCTCAACAAATTTTGTATCTGCTGGCTACCTTTATAAAGGAGCTCTGTCACCTTCTTGGTGATAAGAAATGAGTACGGTAACCTTAATTTAACTGTTACATAAAAACTGGGCCTTATATAAAGAGGAATATCAGCACTGACCCTTTCGGATTTATCTCTTGAAACCAAAGATACCGCGAAGAGTTATGAAACCCTAACTTCCAAATTTTAATGTTTAGTAATCCTCCGACTGGCTAAACACGTGAACGACAACGTGAGGGTAAGGTTAAATTTTAATGGTGTAAAATCAGATCTTTTCATTTTGCAGACCAAAGTGCATTAAGGACAGACTGAGTCTTAGAAGTCAGTGCACGAATGTTCCTAAAAGTCATTTGAATGAGGTAAAGAAATCCATTCTTGTTTTGTACCGCTGAATTTCCAATTTTCACGTAAAATCTCCAAGGAAAATACATGAATCCAAAAGGAGGGGTAAAACACAACAACAAAGACAGCATTCGATCACCCTAATGTAATAAAATCATGGAGCACAGACATCCTAGACTAGGATATCTCTGTCTTGGAGCCTGCAGTGCTCAAATGGTGATACTGACTCGCAGACAAAAAGATAAATCAACTAGAGTCCATCAAAGAAACGAGGAAGGCTATAGATTAACCACAGAGAAAATGAATAGAGTCAGCTGAAAAAAAGAATCTGATAGCTTAAGCATTCCAGAAATATGCAGAACAGTTGATATTTACGTTCTCAGCATTGCCGTGCGCGTTTAAACATCAGCTCACATTTTGCATTCAGTAAAATAAAATTAACGTTTGGATTAGGCATTATGGCCACTACATAAAGTAATAATTATGCACTTTATATGACATAAGAGAGTGCGGATCCATTCTTTTGAAGGATATGTGTTGCTATGGCAAACACTTCGTTGCGGAATGACTTTTCGTATTCATGTAATGTAAATTAGCTTAATTAATAGCTAGCAACACAGAAGTCTTTTACTGCCATTATTTAAGAAAACTTTTGTATAAATTATACTGCCCTGTATTTATGGACTTTATAACTGTTATTATTACTATTTAAAAAAAGCAATTCAAGGGCCTTTTGATTTTGAAGGGGAGAGGAGGGAGGGGGTTATTAAGTTAACTAAGCTGTAAAAGTATTTGCACTATTTTAGTGACGGATTGTGTTTGTAGACCTCAGAGGCCAATGAACTTTGTTACCATCAATTTATAACATATAATTACAAGCTACAAAGAGTTCGGAGAAACCTAATGTGTGCTCATATATCTTCCATCAGACTATTATAGACTCTAGTTATAGTACAATAACAGCATGTTCATGGCAGTTATCCGATGTCACGCTCTGAAATCGATGTTTTGTTTTTCTTTCTTTCTTTCTTTCTCTTTTATATAATTTAAATAAAGATAATGTTAGGAAATGTATAAAGTTCAAACGAAAGATCCAGTTCGATAAAAAGGCACATTGGTGTGGCGAATTTTTAGCGTCATTATAAAACTTGACTTACGAAAATAAATATTTGGACACTTCCTAATCAACAGAGACGCGTAATTGATGGCAGAAATGTGGCAAACATCTGGCAACTATCAGTAATTGCATAAACAGACTCATTATGGCATCAGTGCAAATGGACTAGACACTGATAAATAGGGCAAGTTCAAGGCTGCAACAATCTGTCTCAAAACCTTAGGCCTACTTACCTAAAAAAAACTGAAAAAAGAAAAACAACTGGCAAATATTCTGTTTTTCCACAAGCATTACTTTCGGGGTGTAGTCAGTGCAACAGGTTTATTGCATAATTTAATTGCATTTAAAAATAAAACAAGCAAACCTTCATTTAAGGTTCCATCCGTGCCACCGAAAGTTTAAACAACAGTAACACCAATAAAAGCGAGTATTCCACTCATCCTACTGTCAGTCCATTATGCCTATGGGGTCAGTAAGAGAGCATTTATGAAGCGGGGGAAAAAAACCCAACGATTTTGCGCAATAAAGATGCAAACGTAGAGGTGTGTTGCCATTTACATTACAGCCCCAAACATCATTTCATTATTGTTATACTCTCCAAAGGCCACTGGGAAAATACATGAAAATGTACGGCGACACTAAAAAAAAAAAAAAAAATCCAAGGGCAAAAGCATAGATTGCCCGATAACTGAATGGAGCTCTCTCACTTACATACTGATGGCTGTCTGCCGACTGAGTTTTATTAATTACTCAACAGAACATTATGAGAATATTCAGTTAATCCAAAGACACGATAATTATGCTGTTTCCCAGGTACCCAAGACCCAGGAACTAGTAATGCACTTTAAGCGTATGAGCGTAGCTTACATTTTTTTGTAACCCGTCATATTCATTATAAAAAGTCCATTTGCCGTGTTTCCTGTCGGAGACTAAGTCAGAGCAGCCGCAAGAAATGCGCGATTGTTCATCATGTCATCATTCTGCTAGTTTTACTTGGTTGCGATCAATAAATTTAATATGACAGAAAGTGTGAGCTCGTTATCTTAAGTCAATGATTTTGGCTTCCAGCACACCAGAAGTGAATATGAAAATTTAAGCTTTCTGGTCTAATCTGATCAATACATGAATTACATAATTATTAAGCCTCTTCAAGTTGTGAAATTTTCAAATTTAGTTTTAAATCCTTAATTTCCCGAGGCTGAGTTCGTAGCTTTGGGGTAATTAAATTACTAGGCTACACTATTATTGAACATTCGTAACTAATTTTGCTGAGCACGGTCATGGTTCATTTGAAGTTACCATCATCAGAAATATTGTAACTATTACCATCATCATCTCCAGCAACACCGAGACTGTCATTATCATCATCTATGTTGTTGTTAGAGTATCACGTTCCAGACAGAGTTAGGCCAGTCTGATTCCAGTGCAAATACGCAAGCACGAGAGTATCCATGTCCTGATAAAACAGTGAAGTTGTACAGCACGCAGACGTGTCCTTCTGCAAATAAACACACGATTGGAGAGATTTATTTTTACATGGACCATAATAAATTAGATGTGTGAGCTTCTTTATCGGAGGGAAAGTACACACCCCCCCTTCCCCCCAAACACTTTTGAGATGTCAGGGGGAAATAGGGCCACAAGCAATGCCCTCATCATGACGTGCTAAGAACTTGCATGGTTGTTTCTCTTAGCAGATGATGAAAGTTTATTCATCGAATACCTCTTTTTCAAATTCGTTTCTTCAATGTTTTCTATTTTCATGAAAGTTTCGGAAACAAAGAAGCCTTGACATTTCAATGTTGGCCACAAACACAGCTGACCCCGTGACCTGTCAACAAATCAAGGGTTGAAAGGTGTCGATCGAGAGGTCTTCACGACTATTCGAGAAAACCCCCACAAGTTATGCTTCTTTATATATATATATATATATTTATTTATTTATTTATTATAGATATCCTGATTGTGCATAATAATTTTTTATTGATCCCCAACTCCTTATCCGTTGTTTAATTCGAATTACTCGGATAAGCCCCATCAATGTTGGTAGCCCTAGGGAATCGAACCCCAGTTGCTGTGGGAGAAGTAAAGCCATGAAGTAGGGGGAAAGGTTTTAAAAGTTTAAGAACCATTGGATTAGACCAATGCCTCACCCTTCCCTGGCTTCCACAACGGGAAAGGAATGACACCTTAGGATCTTATCAGCTATGATAACTAATAAGCTCTGCTTTGAACACGTGAGGTTAGCTCTAGCTATCACTCTGACCCATACATCTCACGTGTCTCTTAAATAAGAATTTTCCCTTGTCCTTGAATCAACAGTTACCTGCGCCTGACAATCTACTAACTCAGCAGTTTTCACTGGTCTACAATGGGACAGGTACGGCTTATTTTCGGATTCTGTGAAATAATCTATTCACAGTTTTTAATTTTTTTTTTCAATTCTGTAATTCATTATCAAACTGATATCTTTATATTTATTTCCTCTCATTTTGTCGTGTATTTAGTAATGGATTGAGTATTTTTATAATATGACCATGACGCAGATTATAGTGAAGAAAAATTAATGAGTGCCATTTCTGTTCTTCATTTCGTCAAATTTTAATAATAATAGTATAGTGCCATTACCTTTCGTGATTTTTTCAAAATCATTTTACACTATGAGAACATAAACATTCTGCTCTTTTTGGATCCTCGTTTTCGGTTGAGAGCAGCAGTAAAAAGTCTGTATGCCTTGGGCTTTACTTATTTGTCGTGTACTTTTATTTATTTGTTTCTCTGATTTTATTTTATTTCTTTTTATTTCTAGCCACCAAGGCCAATCACTCACCATTTACGTGTTTGTTTGTTTGTTGGAAAACATTATACGCAGTGAGAAAGAAATAATGCAGTCTTTTGATATCCTCGCCTTTTACTTACTCACTTCCATGGCAACCAATAGTTTTCAATTAACGTGACACCAGCAAATAAATCCGTCCTGATTATCAAGCTTGAAATTGAATGCGGGCTCGGCACCGCGAGATGGGAGAGCACAAGGAGGGAGTAAATGAGAGATATTTGTTGAATCTGTGGAAATGGATGGGGCAATAAGAAAAAAAACATGAGCTGTGCTCGTAAGTAGCCCCAGTGGATTGGATGGATGTGTGCTGTATTCAGGAACGCTCACCATTAAGCTTGCAGGTTTTGGTTCAGTCATGACATGGGGCGAAAAGATGACTGAGTGTCGTTATTGTTCTCGTTGTTGTCGTGGTAATGTTTGTCACGAGCGAGTGAGCGGGGGTCAGTGAGTGCGGGGAAGGGAATTGAAGCGTGCATGTTGTGAGTGGAGTTGAGGCGTAGTAGAGGCAAAATCTGAATAGTCAGATCACTGCAAGTTAAGAAGTCCAAGGGGACAGACGTGAGATCAGAGAGCAGTCGGGAGATTGTGTGTTTTCCAGTGATGACTGGTAGGTTGAACTATGATTGATAATTATGATGATTAATGTACTATATTCTCCTATGACCATGATGTAAATAAGTTATATGTGAGGAATGTGAAAGTCATTGATTACTGTGTATAGAGATGTGCGCAATGAGCGATAGATGTAAGTTCGGATCATGGATTCGTAGCGAGTCTGAGTGCTGTGTGGTACGGTAGAGGTGTGTTACCGTAAGAGGTGTGGTGAGTGAAAGGTGGACTATTGTGTGTACGCTTGATAGTTCGTAATGAGTGGTGAAGTGGATAGTAATTGTATGGTGTTATAGAAATGTAATGTTATTCTTATAGGTGCTGGGGTCGGGCAGAGAAGCCACCCGCGGTGAGCTGACTTGTGCCGGGGTTGGGCCGAAGGCTGCCCACAGGCCTGCCTGAGTGAAGCTGTCGCGCAGGACAGCGGGAGCACATGAGTCGTGGCAGCCTGGCCACAGACCGGGACGTTGTTATTGTCCTTGTTGTTATTAAAATGTTAATGTGCTATTGAAATACTAATGTGCTATTGATATATTAATGTGCTATTAAGACATCGAGGGGAGATTGAGATACGGAGATTGGGTTGAGCAGGAGCCAATAAGAGAGGCCAGCAAGTAATATATATATGGATGTGAGGCTGAGGCCAGAGCATAGTTAGAAAGTAACTATCGGGTTGTGGACCCAGAGAAGAATGAATGTGGGGAATGCTGACCGTTGAATGGTATTTGAATTGAGTTAATGTAATGTGTGTAATTGCATAGATATCTTATTTTTATATATATTAAATGTGTGAGTCTGTTTGGTTGTTCTGTTAAGTGTTATACTTGTTCGTTCGTGATTGTTGTCCTGTCATAATTATTACATCTCCCAGTCTGGGATTTGTTACAATGTTGATGATGGAGTTTGTGGAGACAGTGGCGAAGGCGATGTTGTTGGCTGGAGTGGTGGGAAATGGTTGGTGTACTGGCATAATATAATGGAATAATCAAATAATGACCCTCATTTCCCACCTCTTAAGCAATAAGTTCTGTCAAGGCTAAATATAAACATGTGAGAGATGTGTTTAAATATATATATATATATATATATCAAGGAGATTTCTTCAATCATGTCAGAATAATGAAATATGATATTGAACACTGAAAATCATAGGCAAAGGTGTGAATTATGAACTCCTGTCTTCAGTACATACGCACAACTGATTTAATATATAATTTTATTTTCGCAAAATAGTAACCATTTTTAAAAATACATATTCGATATCGGGGGGGGGGGGGGGGGGGGGACAGGCCAAGAAAAAAAAAAGGAACTAAATTTCAGAATGCAGTGGGTTATAGCCTAATATGATCGAATGATCGATATGAATACCAAAAACATGCTCTCTTTACAACTACAAGTGTGAGTGAGTGGGATTGATACCAGTTTGTTTGAACGAATTTCATGTGCAGTCAGCTGAGCAGCGACGTCGTTAACACGACACGTTTCAATTCACCTGGATAGCCCCACCTTTTATTTTCAACGTTTTAAAAAAAAACTCGTTGATGTCGTTCTACAGTGAAAACACATTAAGGGGGCAGCTATAAAATAGTACGTAACCTCGACAGGGGGCGGAGTGGGTGGGATCTGCTCCCAGATATGAAAAGCATGCATGAGGATGTGGGGAGGTGGGGGGGGGGGGGGTCTGTGAAGGGTAAGTACCGTATTGAAGTAAAACGTCTGTGGTTTTTTAAATATTTTTTTTCCGCAGAATAGGTTATGGGATTATATAAACATCAAATACAGACTTTGTTTGTAAATAAACCAATAATAAACCAATCACACGGTTCGCGCAAAATGCAGTTTAAAGCTTCAAAACACCCACGGCCTTATCGTCGACACTCAATATTTTGATGGCTGCATGCTGGTAGAAGAGAGGAGGGTTGCGGGGAAAGGAGGGGTGAGGGGTGATTAAACTGAAGGTATGAAAATCGTGCTACGGTGAAGGAGTGTAAAAAAAAAAAATCACCATAAATGAAGCGTTCGTATTTATGTATGGCCCCTAAGTCTATGAACCGAAGTCGGAAGTAAGTGATTAGAGAGGATCAATCTGAGGCTTGTAGTAAAACCACTGGCTCCGCCTTCCCCTCCCCCTTCTGTATGCTTTTGTTGACCAATCCCCAAATATCCATTACTATAAATACGAGTTTTCGAGTGGAAGTGAAGGTAAGTCAAAAAAAGGTGGATAAATGTTATTTCAGTGTGAGTGCGTGTTGAGTAACTGTGTTGACAACAGGAAGCATTTCATAAAGTGTATAGTTCTATTATTTATTTTTAAAAAATATAAAAATTAAAAAAAGAAAAGAAAACTTTTTTTTACGCTGAACAGATTCGAAAACTACTGAGCGGATCCTTCTGAAATTGTGCACAATGAGGTCAAATAACGGTGTTACAACGGTTCGTGGCTATATAGGAGCATACAGTTAGGCACGGCAAAAGAGTAATCGTCGAAATGCCCATTTTGTTGAGCTGTTAACTCACGAGAGGGTTTAGGCGACATGTTTATGCCCTGTACTCGCTTCCGGTTCCACGTACAACATCTGCTTCCGACCGAAAGAGTGGTTCAAACTTTGGGAGAAGAGATGACAGCTGGACAATTTAATTCTAGTCTGTATATTTATCTTATTATAAAAAATTTTTTTTATTATTATTTTTAAAAAAATGATTCATTGTGCTGCAATTTTGATCCTCTTTTTGCTCAACGCTAGAGCCTAAATGACAGTTTCAACAATTATAAAGTTAATTTTCCTAAGTGTCAACGAATCCAATCCAGTCACTTTTGTGTCGACCGATTATGTTGATTCGAGTTTCAGGTGTTTTTAAATTAAAAGTCGTAAAAAAGTAAAATACAATGATCTTGGTTTTGGCTCCCAGTAGTAAGCTCACCGCACCGGAAACGATGTATTAATACATGTTCAGTTCGGTGCGGGCAATTTCCCTACCAGAAATGAGTGCGCTGTGGTGTGCATGAAATCTGTAGTAAGACTGTAGAATAATTATAGGAAGCTTTCTAGACCCAAAAGAGAGAGAGAAGGAACGGTTGGTTCACAGGTTTATCCCGGATAATGCCGGGAACTTCATCTAGTTATAAAAAAAAAAAAGAGATGGGAGTAATTCATTGTGGTGCAAATTTGCCCCTTTTTTTTGCTCGACGCTACAGCCTAAATGACAGTTGCAAAAATTATAAAATTCATTTTCTGAAGTGTCAACTAATCCATTCCAATCGCTTTTGTATCGACCGATTGTGTTGATTCAAGTTTCGGGTATTTCTAAATAAAAAGTTGTAAAAATGTAAAACACAATGCTCTTTGTTTTGGCTCCCTGTAGTTAGCCCATCGCACCGGAAACGATATTAATACGCTTTCAATTCTGTGCGCACCATAATTTCCCTATCACAAATGAGTGAATAGTGCTCAGGAGCGCAAGGAATCTGTAGTAAGACTGTAGATTATGAGAAGCTTTGTAGACCAAAAAGAGAGAGAGAGATACAATGGTGGGTTCACAGGTTTATCCCGGATAGTGCCGGGAACTTCATCTAGTAGGATTAAAAAATAACAATAATAAATTCAAAGCAACCTTTATAAATTAATCACAACTAAAGTGAGTGCTTTTGTGTGTGAGTATATGTGTGTGTGTGTGTGGTGTGTGTGTGTGTGTGTGTGTGTGTGTGCGTGTGCGTGTGCGTGTGTGTGTGTGTGAGGGCATGCGTCATATTAAACAATTTAATTTCATTCAGCTATTCTTCAATTTTCGCATCCCACGGGCAAGCAAAACTGGTAACAGGCTATTTATGGCTACTCTGAGAAGACATCTCTGCTTACTTAATGTGTCGTTTTTTGCGTATTACGATGACGTCAAAAGTCCATAAACAGTTCCGTTCCTATGGAGCCAACATTATATCAAAACTAGTTTTAGAGACTTTAGAGTACATTTTTTATTTTCTTTGGTATAGTGGTTTTATGTTTTTTTTTAAAATTTCTTTCTATTCTCAGGTTATTTGTGTTGTCTGACCTTTATTGTGTTGAAATAGCTTTTTTCTTCCTGTTGCATTGATGTTGAGACTTCATCAGATATTAGCGCCTACATGTTCGATGCATGCTGATGTCAGATTTTTTCATGAAAATCACTGCCGGAGTAAGACATGGGCTTTATGGGCTGCAGCCAGCCGAGGGCCCCTAGAGATTAAGTGAAATTATAAATATCAAAACCTTATTTGAATTTCTTTTGCAGGTCGTTCTCCTTAAAACAAATAGTATTATTTTCATGAAAATGCTGGTAGGTGTTACTTATAATAATGTATATGACATTATGTTGTAGAGCTCGAATAAAGTGATTTCAAGGATACCAAATTCGTGTTTTCAAGTATAATTATTATTGGGGGCCATCTGTAGCCCAGGGGCCTATAACATCGTAATCCGGCCCTAATATAAATACATAAACACACAAAATATTTCATAGACCAACACGAACAAGATGGGCCGTGTCATGACCAAAGAGTATACCGTGAGCTTTTATAACAACTCCGGCAGCACAAGTGCACAAGCACTGTTTTGTGCAAATACATGCAATAATGAAAGACCTAGGCAACGCAAGGAAATGTATTTATGAAGACTTTAATCATTAAAATCAACCACAAATGCAAATGACAATAAATGAAACACGGTCCTAAGCAAAGCACTCATTACAATTGTTGTAGTCGTCTGAACAACCATTACTTGTTTTGTAGGTCTTTAGAATAATCATAAAGAATCAACAGAAAACAAGTCAACTGAATTAAAAAAACAAAAAAACTTATATGATCAGTATATGACATCGGACGGACTACTGATTATAACATGCAGAAATCTACAATCCAAACAAATCTGAACTGCTATCAGTATCAACATACTAAGCTAGCATTCAACGGTGGACTCTCACCACAATGTTTTAAGCTTTATATTCCAAGGCCAAAGAAAGGGGAAGCCTATCAACGTAACACAGAACCCTGCTATTTTTTTTGGCGCCGCCTCTTTGTAGTAGGGTTTGTTAAATATAAATCATTACACGAATAAGCATTTCCATAATATATACTGTATTAAGCCTAACAGGCCCAGAGCCTGACTTCCTTACTTTTGTTTCCACTAATGTAAAATAATTTCAGATTTTGCAAGTCGCTAAAGGCGTATCACCAAAATGAAATTTTCAGGAAGATTATTTGTTGACTTTAATATGCAAAATTGCTTTATGCGCATAAAAAATGCACGATAAATTATGTTGGCCAAATCCCCATTCTCTGATCTTAATTTATTCATTATTTTAGTGCTTCCAGACAATTTAGCCATAAAACAAATCATATCCTTTTTTTTTGACTCAGTGACAAGCTTTGCTGCTTTCACAAAAACATTTTTTTCTTTTCATATATATAATAATAGAAAATATCCCAGGAAATACCACGGACTGTAAAAGATGTCACCAAACTTTCAAAATTCTTGGTCTGTTTACTAATTATAGTCTGAGAATCAGGGACATCGGAAGAGCCATTGGAGTAATACAGTGAGTGCTGTATTTCACTGTCTTTTCCTGTAGTGTTTTACACAAAAGATAAATTGATGAGGGACAAATAAATGTAAAACTGTTACAAGAAGAGATTCACCTCTGCCAATGCCTTCATTCACACCAAAACAATCTAGCAACACCACTGTCATTCTCAAATGTTTCGGTGTAAGTAGCTAAAGTTTACACATTGTAACACTATGATAACATAAACTTAACATTTCTATACAAATTGTGTTTATGAAAGATATTCATCAAAACGTAATCTCGTGCTTTGCCACACATTTCAGGTACTTTTTCAACAATATCACAAATGGTCCGCGAGAAAACACATTAAATCACGAGCATACCGTCAGCATTGTGTTTCATTCTCAGTGACTGAACATCAAATGCATTAAGGAAAAGGATGGAAGCAAAAAAAAAAAAAAAACAGCATGACAGAAAATTAATACCAAGCTAAATGTATCGACTGGAGACCACTTGAGAATTCTTGCTATTGCTCCTGACAACCATTGAAATGCATGTCATCCCGTCTCCGCAGTCAGGAAAAACAAGATAGTAACAGTATGAAAAATTTAAAGCTAAGATGTAAGGATTTTCAGGCAGGCATAACGTATGCCTCTTAGCGAACTTCCTTTTTCGTGTTTCCTCTCGAGTATAGATTTTTAAGTTCCTTGTTAAGCTCGGCTTGGCCAGAGAATCACAGTGACAGACAGTGATTAATTAGTGTTTTATCCAAGCAATGTATGCCCGCAGGAACATCACCACACTGCAAGTTGTCATGGCCGACTTCAGACTTGATAGACAAAAGAAGAACGATGAAAGGAAAACAGGAGAATAAACAAACTTTGCCCGAAGAAAGAGAAAGACAAACCAAAATGGGGTGAAGGAAAAAGCGAGGGAAGCTGTTTGCGTGAACAAGTATTACCGTTCACTTAAGATAAACGTAATCTTTTGTGGTCGACATAAGTTACGCGTTTTTACCAATGTAAACGTTACAGGTGTGCAAAATACACACCAGATTCTCCCATGAGACGTAGACTATTTAAAAATCAATCTAAATGCATTGCTTTGCATCTCATATAGCCACCGCTCATTCGATTTCATTCCCACTCACTGAACTCCATTCTGTAACTTTCTAATGATTACTGGCCAAAGACAGCCGTTGCTTATCGGGACATTAATTCAGATGACAAAGAAAAAAAAAATGTCGACCAGTTTCACCCACAATCAAAACAAAACAGCGCGATATCAAATAAATGGTTGCATTTACACTAAGAGCAAAGGCAGGAAATAAATAACATACTGAAGAAACTGCACCTTGGTCTTTATAAAAGAGAACTGAGGATTTCTTATATGAAATAGTTAAGTGTGAGGAACACTAGTTTGTACTTGATTCTCCCTACTGTCGCCAAAATTTGAATTAAAAAGGAGAGCAATAACAAAGGCGTGTTATATTATTTTCTATAGTAAAATTTAATCATAATGACTAAGAACACACTTAGAGTAAATGTGAGTCGAGTTGGAGTGCAGGAATTATGGCAGATTACCTAATTTTGGCAAATGGTCCATAACAATAATAGTCGTGAATAAACCAAGTAAAGTAAAGCAGTGTCACGTAATGAAGACTAGTATGAAAAAATACTCATTGAAACAGTGCCCAGGCAAACAAGATAATGACGACACTAGTAATTTTTTACTGGCATGTAAATCAATGATTTTCTTTCTGCTTAAAAGTTGAGTTCAAACTGCGCAGCCTATATATTTTTTTTAACAGGCGGCCCCTTTGTGTGAGTGTATCACAGAAAAAGAACTAAAATCAGCCGCTTTTACTTTACACATAAAAGAATGGTTGGTTTTTTGTTGTTTTTTTTTGTTTCTTCGTTTTCATTTGAGTTTTTCATCGTTTGGTCAGATCATATTCATTTTTACTGGATCTATCATATTTCTAGGTCTGGCAACTGCATGGGGTCAGTGGATTCCAATTTCTGAGTGCCTGGATGACTAAACTAAGCATCAGATAGATGACAATAGAAATAGAAGTCTAAAGGGATGTATTCATGTATGTGGAAACGGAAACGGCAACAGAAAAGTCAAAAACCTATCAAGTAATAAAAAGAAAGTGTTTCCATACGTCGTTTCCGTACAAATGAATGGTGTAATGGAACTACAGAGCTGTAATGAAGCTGTCACTGAGAGTATCACTATACAAACACGTCAATCGAATGTTTTTTACGTCAACATTCTGTTAGGTTTGTTAGAACTAAATTGTGGAAGTCCTATTTTGTGTTCATGTGTGTAATCAAACATAATGTCTCGGATATTGGAAGTCATGTCATCTATCCAAATCGGAGAAAATATTCTGGTTTATTTTAGAAAAGGAAGCCATTAAAATGCCATCAGTGCTCAACAGAATCCAATAAGTTATTCAAGGATGTATAACACCTAAGGTATGAATTAAAATACTGCATTGAATATCAACAGGCATATAAGCCTTCAGTCACAAAATCAGACCAACAAGAATTATTCTGACAAATGAAATAGTAATTATGTCTATTGTGACAACGTGATTAAATCAGTTGTATGTCATGGAGAAAGTGCTCTATCAGATATAATTATCACCAATTCACACATTTAGAAACAGGGTACTCGAGCCAACCAAAAAAAAAAAAGCCCAACCATTTGCCCTCCAAAATCGCAAATTGAAGAAAAATCTCAGACGATAATATCTTACATAGATGATTACAATGCATTATCATTTCTAGGTCTTGCGAGAAGCAGAGACATTAACCACCGATGATTGCACAAAACTGGAGGTTTATGGCCTTCATAGGTATTGGATTTACGAATCCTCTTCTCTCTTCTTGTGACTTTCAAATGTTTGCAAAACACTCGGCTAACCACACCCCCCCCCCCCTTCGCCTAATGTCCCCAAGACCTCAACCTCTCTGAAAAAGTCATTCCTTTTCTATAATTGCTTAGGCCACATTTTTAGTGGTTTACAAACTCAGCGAAAGTATTCCATTTATGCAATGTTTTATCTACAAGATGGTCTGAATCGTCAAGTAAGTTTCAATTTCATAGTAAAATCTTCACTTTGATATAATTATTGCATGTGTAAGGAGAAAGAGGTAAATAAGGCTATGATGAAAGGCATATCAAAACACAACGTATCACATTAGTAGTACAAAACAAAAACAAACAAAAAAACATGCACCCATTAACCTTGCTGATTTAGAATCAATTTGTCAGCCCAATCAGCGTCAATACAAAGTTCATATTTTGTCACAAGTAGGAAATACACAGAGAAATGAGTAAATTTATAAATATGATCCTACGTCAGTCCAATGTGCGGTACATTATGAGGAAAATATTTTGCATTAGATATTATTAGTATCGTGGTAAGTGAAAGTGTGCATTAGGATATATTTCTCTACGCTAATCAGTTCCCTCCATGCCTATCGATTAGGGCAAATGTATTATTCAGTACGAACAAATTGGTGCTCAAAGAGAAAAGCATAGCCGCCGAGCCACTACTAATGCATGCTTATTATCATCAAATGGTCATCACTCACCCTCAGCGCAGACAGCTTAATACATGTTCACTTCTCTACGTGTGTGTCTGTTCCAGTGCAAAGATGTGAACATTTCATGTTCAAATGTGTGCAAACAAAGAGAAGGACAAAATGTGCTCATAACCACAAAGACCACATAACATGTTGGTAGAATATTGAAAGTAGGCCTAATGATAATTGTTATAAAAGGCATCAATATTATCTGTCAACAGGAATGAGTTTGAAAAAAAAAAACAACAACAAGTCATATCATCCTTAAAACTCTTCAGACACACACAGATACACACACACACACACCCCCTCTCTCTCTCTCTCTCTCTCTCTCTCTCTCTCTCTCTCTCTCTCTCTCTCTCTCTCTGTCTGTCTGTCTGTCTGTCTCCGCCTCTCTCTCTCTCTTTCTCTCTCTTCTTTATAATCATACATGCAGCACCCAGGTAGACCCGCACATTTTCTCACCCTTTTCGTTCTTTGACGAAAATAGCCTTAAAAATATGGTTATAATAATGAAGTTTGGTGAGAGTGAGGTGTTTTATTTCTAATATAGCCCCATAAGCTGGAACATTAACGTTTCGCCCAACGTTTTGTTAACGACTAAGCAAAGGCGAGCATTATGAAAAAGAAGCTGAATCAATAGAGAAAACACAGCATCCAGGGCCAATAAAATGCCCATAATATAATAAATGGGCGTCTCGAAATAAATGGACCTTGGAGTCTTTGAAATGTCTCACGCAGGTTTGCGAAAGAGAAAAAGCCTAATGGCTCGGTGCTGTACGGGACTTAATGATTTCTCGCAGTTATTAGCAAAACGGCCTCTCATATTTCAGTGTAAACAAATTGAGGTCCTACAAATATCAAGCAGCCACAGGAGAATAATTAGAAGCACAAGTGAAAGGATTTATAATAGGGTGTGGATAATCGGGCTAAAATTGCATAGACGTGACATTTGCTTGAAATTGTCTAGTATGTATGAATGTGCCCAGTGGCACCAATCAATAGTTTTATCCTAGACATCTAGGTTCATTTCTTTAAACACATTAATCAAAGTGTATGTCTACGCGCACGTGTTTGTTGTTGTTTTCTTCTCTTGCTTCTCCCTGGAACGACTCTGAGACTTTTTCAATTTCGGCAACTTTTCCATAACCATGAAATCTCCAACCTATCAACATCTCAGCTAGCTCAAAAACTGGTACGATGCATAGATAATGCCAGGTAGGCGTTTTTTCAGAGATGACTGGCGCCGAGGCAAGGCTAGATTATTAAATTTTGTATTCTACCCAAGACACAAACATTGGAAACACATAATTTTTCGCAATCACATATATATATATCGCTGTTAAAAACGATTTTAGAATAGACAGTAACTCGGTCTTCACGAGCTGTTCAGGGTACATTCATCTATTTTCTTGCCCAAGGTCTGAGATCCTCAATGCTTTTCCTTAAGGAGATGAGTGGCGTGATGTCTGCAGTGTCTCTCATCATTTGCCTTCTCATGGAAGAGAGAACACAACATTAACGTATCATCTTTTTTTTGGGGGGGGGGGGGGTGTCACATACAACGCTTACATGTACACCCTCTAGCTCTTGTATGATATGATAATCTCAGCAAAACCAACCTTATCACCGACATGTAGCCTTATTTTGCTCAAAAGTGGACGTAAAACCCTAATTTAAAAAAATTGCACATTGCTACCTTGCTTGCATAAGAAAAAGAAGGCGATGTGCATGAACAATACACGGATTCTGGGCAGTTCCAGAATAGATATTGGAATGAGAAAAGTGTGCTACATAAAAGTCAATTGCCAGGGAAATCCATTGTCCTACATCTGATTACCCCTGAGAACTAAAGAGGCTCGTAGAAAAATCGAATTCATTTTCCCCACCCAATACCAGTACATGTATATTTCATGTTACATGAAATCATTACACGTGTGGAATGTGAATAAATCACTGCTAAGGTGTAAAAGTATGTAGAGATCTATAACATGTGGACGTGACTGGATGGAATGTTAGAGAGTATGATAAAATTTTGGAATGTCTATGACATTCACACTGTTAATCGAGATAACGTGGAAAACATTTGTATACAAAGTGTTCAACAAATATATCACAGTGCATCAGTGCCCCAGAACCATATAAAACCTGGCACACATACATTGTATCTGGCACAAAAACTATTTTTCAAGGAGAGCAAAACTATCACATAATTATATGTATATGTATATAACATTTATCTCTGTCTGTCTGTTGTTGTTTTTTTGTGTGGGTTCTTCAGTCTTACAGCCCTCTAAAATACCACAATAAAATAGGACTTCTGCTCGTTTACTGTTGTTGTTTTTTTAAACTTTCTGATAAGCATAAAACTCAGCGCTTCAGTAAATTTTTCTTTCATATCCGCGTTTAATTGCCCCACTTGTTTCAGTTTTTAATTAGTTATTTCCATTTGGAATGTAAATGGTCCTAGGGCTGGTTGAGAAACCAGAGAACCATATTTCTTTAAAGCAAGGACAACGAATTTATCAGGGGAAAAAGCCAGATACATGACAGTAATATTAATTCAAATAACATGGAATAAATTCCTAGGTTTATAAAAAATAAATAGAAATACAATAAACAAACACTAAGACCTAGTTTTGTGCTTCAGACATTTCATTACCCTGAACATTGCTTCATAATGACAATAAATCCAGCAACATTGCACCTTTTCATACAGGGACATGAGTTCTCCATTTAATGTCAAGAATAATACAATTTATTTAAACAGTAAATGGACACATTATGTTCTACATCATCTTGATAACGGTGGAATGATAAACAGCTAAAGAAGTAAGTATAAAAGTAGTGATTTTCTACCAACTCGTTGGTAAATGGAACATCGTTCTCTTGCATTCAGTCACAAAAAACTGTAGTGAAAGGTTAACTAATCAATGAAAGAACAGCGGCTGGGACACATGCGTAATGTACATGAGGCGTTAACATGATATAAATAGAAATGATTCATGTGCCAACACACAATCAATAGAGTCTTAGATAATAAAAAAAAATTATAAAGTATTTAACATGTTCATAAAAAAACAACATTGATTCAGTCTTGCAATCTAAAGTTTGAAAGTTAAAAAGACGTGCTCTCTTTGATATCCCCCTCACAAAAGAAAGTGAAAAAAATTATTTATTTATTTATTTATGAACAGGCAAACAGTCAACTGGGCATGTTCCACCTCAGTTAACTATTTTGCCGTTCAAAAGAGGACTGTAAAATAATTATATTATTCTCCATGTACTTTGGACGGTCCATGGTTGCTGACACCAAAATTAAATTGATTGTTCATTATTAACTGGCATCTGAAGTATCATTTTTCGCCAAATTCCACGGCAATTGGCCAACCATATCGTAACTACAATTTAAACACACATGTCATTGACAGAAAATTAAATAATTGTATTGGCACTACAGTGGGAGTGAAAATGTTCAGTCAAGATACATATCATTATGAATAAAACTGATGCATAATCAAGAAATATATGCATGAAAGAATAATTTTGTTTCAAGGAAAAAATTGTTAAAAGTTCATGATTTATTTACTTTTCCGATTGTGTAGGTTTCAAAACCGAGGCTTCTAACAAACCGAACTAAGAAAAAATTATTATATTTTGCATTAGATAATCAGCTCTATCAGAAGTGAAAAAAATATATTTGTGTTCAAATAGGAATGTATATAATCAAACCAGAGAAAAAGTGTGAGAAAGTTGCAGGATGCATAATGTTTCAATTTACTCAACAAAAACACTGAGGTATGAGATAGTGATAACCAGATACTTTGTTTGGATATCTATTTGGTTTCATACACTGTAATCACTGTTCATGCTATAAAAAAAAAAAAAATGAAATGATGATAGATAATGATTTCATCTTTGTGTCTCATGGCTCACTTTCAGATTGCAGCTATCGGTTATCATTTGTTTATTCCAAGTACCGCACGGCACGATTCAACGCTCACTTAATGATTCGATAAAATGGTCAGTAAACAATGTGGTAATATTTGAATGTAATATGTGGAGTAAAAGATTCAGAGAGGATAGTTCAATGGGTGAGCATGTATGGATTAGTAATACCTAGTCTTAAATATGTACAAAAGATTTCAAATGTGTGCATTCAACAATTGGATTAAGACAGATGGTAGCATTTAAAACGAAGTACCACAGACACCGACAATCCAAACTACACATTGAGAAATACCATATTATTATGGATGTGAAACACAAAAATATCGTTTTTTTTGCTCTACCAAATTGACCATACATTTCGAGATTTAAAAGTGCAAGGAAAGAATTGTCCCACTGTCGATACTTGCATTAGTGTAGAGCTTCTCAGGTCCTCCCACAAGAGGTAGTTTTGCAAATGATGTAATATCAAATGCCTAGTATTTGTCAAATCACATCTCAGCTTTCGCGGATCAATGTCCCACACAGTAAATTCTTTGAAGAAAGACAATAAAATGTAAATTTCACACTTTTTCTTCAATTAAATCTAGCTCTTCAGTTCTTCTCGTGTCAATACAAATGTGTAGTATACGGAACAGGCTTGTAGACTTCAGTTATTTACCTCCATAAAATGTTTACAATTCCAAGTGCCAACCGTTCTGTTATTTACACTTAGTCCCGGATATTCCAGGCACTGTCCTTTTCATTATCTCAGAATCAGAGTTCAGTTTTCATAAAATCACAATCCAGCAAAATCAATTTGCTGTTGTTTTTCTTCACTCAGAATATTTTTTAAAGCCAAAGCATATTCTTTCTTTGGACGTCAATCATGTCTCATGTTGTATCTGCCATCATGCCCTTGATCTCCCCATGGTTAAGCTGGAGGGCCACTTCAAAAGCTACCACCCTTTTGCCATCCTCATAAGGGCTTTTCTCAACCAAGTATCCCAAGAATATGGAGGATAACATGTTTTGCATGCCACGATTAAAGCTGACCATTAATACTTGGTTTCTTTGGATACCGTTACCGCGAGAGGCTGACATCGTAAACAACAAAGATCACGTTGCATATTTAGCCCATGTCTGTACGGACGGTACTTCAAAATGCGTGTAACAAACCAAATCATCTTCGCCACAGTTATCAATGAAAGTTAAACCTTTCAAAATATGCCGTGTGCCGTTCAGTCGTGAAATCAAGCTGTTCTTGTGTGACTGACTGCCACTTGAAAATTGTTCATTTGAATAAACAGTAACAATTACCCTAGAGAGGCATATCTTGCTAAACCATCGTTAGATCCAGGTTCATAACAGGTATATTTTTCATGACTGGAACCAATACTCTCTACCCTACTTAAAAAAAAAAAAAAACTGAGGAAAAAAATAACTGTGCTTCTGTGAAGAATGGATGTGATTTTAAAAAAAAATCATTAAGAAGCTATAATGTCGATTGAATGTGGGTTGCAGTGCCTGAGTAACAATTCTTTGATGAATCCAAGTTTCACACGGTGACGCCCTGTGGTCCATCAGGACGATGGCGTCATGACCAACTTGGCAAATGACTGAAGAGACACACGTAGGTTGGCTCGGCACCTGTGGTATCTAACAGTGAATCTTGCAAGCGTGTCTTGACAACCGATCAATTCGTACTTGGACAAGGAATCTTCTCGTATTCCAGCAATACAGCAAGGGTGACGAAGACAAGGTAGAGAAGCAGCATTGAAAAGCCCAACAACTTGCTCATTTTCCAGCCCGACAAAGCGATGCTGCTGATGACGGCTATCAGCATGACGAACAGTAGAAAGATAGAACAAAAGAGGCCTTTACTGCTGACAGTATAAGGATCCCCTGAGTTGACAGCACTATACATCATCCAGGGTACGGGCAAACTGAGGAGCAGGTATTAAAACAAGATGAGTAATCTTCACAACACAATGCACAGCAAAGCATTTTGTATATTGCCATCTGTTATGCAACATTCTCTAAAGACACATTTTAGGGGTATTTATCCCATTTTGTTTTCCATCATTAAATGGAATCTAATAGTGGTATTTTATTTTAAATGTTGATTTCACGAAAGAATGGATCCATCCTATCAACTTTGGTCTCAAAGATCTTGAACCTACGCCATTTAAACATGTGTACTAAGTTTTCAGTTTTAAAACAAGAAGCTAAACTGTTATTTATGTACTGTGCCTGTAACAGCCGAAGGGGTCAATTCTCTGCTATACCCAAGTTCAATTGAACTCCAAGACAAACAGTACAGTTGTGCATAAAGATCAGCAGGTAATCATAACCTTTACTGTCTTTTGTGCAAAGAACAGTATCCCAGGTCTGTTATAATTAGAGCGAGGCACCTTGAAGACAGAACTGAGCCCTTTACTTATGTGCAGGGGAAATGAAACAGAAAGTGATGCTATAAATTCCCCTGTACTTCTTTACTTCGGAACTCAAACTTCTCTAAAAAATTGTGTATAATAGAGTAAGTAGGTATTCTTTATTATAGACGGAGCCCGGTTAACCCTTGTATAGTCCCCATAATGCCTCAGCCAACAGGGTCAAAAACAGAGATAACAAATTTTACCACCACTAACTCCAACAGCAATATATCCAAGAATACTAAGGATAACAACAAAAACAAACAAACAAAAAAATGTATCGCACGTTATCATTTGTACCACTGCTGTATTACCTGAGACCAATAGGCTTCACCAATTTTTACCAAAAATTCCCAAATTCTGTGACCTTAACCTTGCTCTTAAGTGAGACAAACATTGCATTTCGTACTGGACTAGTCAGTTGATATGAGTAGACTGAGCTTTACTCATGGCCAATTGTTTGCCTCACCTTCTCCACTCACCACTCTATTTGATGGCTGACCTACATTCAACTAGATTTTTTTCCCCCACAATCTTGTTTTCTCCCATTAACAATCAGAGCAAGAAAAAAAATGATTTGCTACTGGCTTGCATCGCACTGATAGGGAAGATGTTCTCAAATGCAGTACCATCAGCAAATGAAGAGAGATCTATAACCAATAACTTACCCCACAGTAATGTCGAAGATGTTGCTGCCAACAGAACTAGATACAGCCATGTCACCGAAACCTTTCTTTGCTACAATGACGCTGGTAATTAGATCAGGTATACTGGTGCCCGCCGCCAACACGGTCAGTCCCAAAACCTGTATCAAAAGAACAATAACTTAGAGCCGAAGAGTCCAGTAGAGTCACACAGTCTATTGACAGGTAAATAAATTCGTGTTGATGATGTCTTCAGTTCAAACTTCTCCTTTTTAGAAGAGACTGGCGTGGTATTTAAAGGAATCATGTGAAAAATCACTGACGCTCTATGTCTTATCAAAGCTTCTATTTACCACAGGGCCCGCATTATCAACTTTGCAGCGCATATGTTTTCCGTCTTGATTGTTTTCACTGCTTCACAATGTGCAAACAAAGATGAATTTGTCTGTGTGTTTGTTCATCAAACCATAATTTTGATGAAAAGTAATGTGTGTTTTCTTCGAGATTTATCTTTCAATTTCACGCAATAGGAGACAGTGTGTCACAGTGTACACATTTGTGGCCGCGCTCTCCATATCGACTAACCTCGGCTTGGTATAAGTATTTCTAGTCAAGGAAAATTAGTTGCTTTAGGGGATGAACAACAAAATGGAAGGATTATTGTACACAGCAATTTAGATTAATTATTTCAAACACGAAGTAACAATGTAAACTACACTACTGTATGCTGGCAAATTAATATTTGCTGACTTGAATAATAAGACATTTCTCTGCAAGACTGGCTCACGCCCTGCGTTTTCTGCACTATACACTGTTACAAAATTGATTATACTGATCTTAACAGTCGTGCTTTCTCACCACGGGTCTCCAAACAATTGGTTATCTGAAACAAGCATTCTGAAGTTTATTGTCAATTTGCACATAATCCCTCCGATTAATAAGAAGATTACAAACCTGCAGTGTCATTTCATGAGCCTTTACATTCCTTAATTGTAAACTTTAACTAAAAATGCTGGAATTACGCCAGATTAGAACTTAATGCAAGAAGCTCGTCGTTCGCGTTGTTTTCATTTTCATCTTTGCATCCGATAATAATGGGAGTGCCATTTTCATCCTTAAGGCAATCAAAAATACACTTTAAAAACTTAATGCCTATATGAAAGGGTAACCAAAAACTTGAAGGAAATTCATGAATGTTATGTCATTCGACATAAGACGAATAAAGCTGTAACATCATAACATTTTCAGTTTTTTTTTAATTGCAAATACACTTGGACCTCATGGTACATTCGAGTGACACATTATAATTATTTTAACAATAGCATGTGCATTTTGTTGTTGTTGTTTCAATAACGAGGGGGGACAAGGAACATTGGTTATTTATTTCATACCACAGTGACATCTGTTGTTTTCAGATTTTTCTCAATATCGACAGTAATCATAACTGACACCAATGAGCCCCTTCCAATCAGCACTTACTTTGAAGCCGAACTCATTACTGTCACCTATAAAATAACTGGTAGTAGATGACTTTGTTCCTGGGAGAGGTTACTTGCACGTCCTCAAGCGAGCTTCCTTTCGGCCACACTTGGAAATCGGATTCTCTTGTGGCCTGCATTAGGCTACCTATTTTGTAAGGATTGCCCTATTAACTTAAAACAAGCCCATCATGAAAGACAAGAGCCATATAATGTACAGACTTAAAGAGATAGTGTCCCTTCCGCTCCATTACTGTATGACTGACGTTATCATGATTGTAGTTATTGAGAGCTGCAAGATAGCTTTTCTTGCCTTTTTTCTCGTAACCATAGGCAACGGTTTTTAATTTAGCTTCATCACTACATTTAGAGTCATGTATGGCTATATCAACAATATGCGTCCAGAACTGCCATCAGTCTTGCTGATTTTTCTTTATTATTTGAGCGGAGAGGTTCGTCCATGCTGCGGCAATAAATCTTGAAAGCCACCAGTCCACATTCTCAAAGCTACACAATAAAAAGTAGGCCCAATTTTGTACAGTGGTAAGTAAATCTGTTGTTCGTCAGTAGGACTCGACTAAGACCAAATAGTCATCAAGGGGGCGGGAATGGTGGCTGTCTGTGAGTGTACAGGTGGCTGATCCCAATCTGCGTAAGGAAGGACCTCTGGCAGGGAGGGGAGGGAATAGTGGCTGCCGGGTGAGGGTCAACGGCCCTGGATTTCCTCGCCTGCCGTCGCTGTTCCTGAGCAGCAGTCCTATTGTCCTTGCACAGCACAGCGCCTTTGCAGATGGAGGAGAGCCAGTTGGCTCTGTCCTGGGCAGCCTCCTCACAGCAGGTGGTGTCCAACCAGGTTGCGTGATTTTTTTCCCTACGAGCTAAGCAAATTCATTAGTGGGGCAGCAACACACCCCCAAACACAGGATAGCTCCAACACATCCCAGGGATTTTCGGCGACGTTCAGAGTCATATCAGGCACAGTCCAGAGATTGTAGCACTCATGGCAGTGTTCGATAGGACGACAAATCCCTTAGCCGATGACCTGTGTTTGGGGGTGTGTTGCTGCCCCGCTCCTGAATTTGCTAAAGCTCGTACGGAAAAAAATCACGCGTCCAGTGGACGGTTGAGGACTTTCAAAAAGGCCTCCAACGTGTCCTTGTAGCGTTTTTGCTGGCCTCCTTGAGAACTTGCAGCAGCTCGCCGTAAAAATAGAATCGCCCACGCCGCAGCAGTAGGGTACCCCATTGGACACGTTGTGATGTTGCCACTGAAGAAAGAATATGAAGGCCAAGAGAATGCGAGTTTATATTTATAGTGTTTCACTTTATCGAGTGGGAAATGGTAACATCCCATTTTGCAAAATACAAAGCTGAAATTTTCCACTTTATTTCAGTGCTTCTGAAAACCCAGATCGCGTGTATTTCTGAGTAATTTGGGATGGTTTATTCCCGGTTCAAGAGATAACTATTGTTTTACAAATGATATAATAAGTGCACCAAGACTCCGCCCACCGAGTCACATAACCTGTGGTTTAGGAAGTTTCCATGTCCTTACGTCAACCGTCTTTATGAGAACGTTAGCTGCCAAAAGCGCCGGGGCTTTAAATTTGTATTGGTTTCTTCCGCAGTTTCTCAAATTACAGCCATCTGTCACATGGTCACAGGGAGATTCCCAGCAATTCCAGTGTCGATGGACGACGTAGCCTTTCTTGTTCATTAAAGGAAAGGTTACTCGTCGTGAATTCTGGTCTGGCGGGGCACTCTTTTCGTTTCTCGGAGTTACCTGGTTAATTGATACGGACCTTAGTGTAATTCAAACATTAGCCTTTAATTGAAGCCGGTGACAGAATGTGTCAACTTCACCTGACGAACAGTCAGAGTTGTGAAAACTGATGAATCATCGTATTTCTAAATTTCAGGTTGCTTGCCTACCTCTTCATCGGCCTCTCACTCTTTCGCTCTTTGTCCTATGAGATTTCAGGACAGCTTTGCTTCAGATCTTTCGACTTTTTTTTTTTTTTTAAACTTACGCTCACTCCCACCGACTCCACATTTTTCTTTCATTCGTAGACTGTGCCCTTACGATTCAGGCAGCCATTTTCCTATCAAGGCCAGCAAGTATAGATTTTATTCTGCATAGCGAAGTTGATACGACTCGTATCAGATTTCCGAATGAATTGTACTTGTATTCATGTTGCTTTTAGAGTTTTGCTGATGACGACTCTAATGTTTGGCTAATATTAATATTTTATAACGTACTTCATGTATTGGGGTTACCTGAGTGTGACCTCGTCGTGAAGTGCACATTTCCATTGAAGTTTATGGTAACAGAAATGAGTAAACATTAAGATTTATGTAGGGTACATGTTGAAAAATGAAGCAGCAGAAACATTGGTATTTTTTTCACTGACTGCCCAAGATACAAGATTGATACTCCATACAACGAAACATAAATTACCTGTTGTTATAAGTAAGTACGCACCCCACGTGCTCTGCGCTAGGGGCACGTATCTATGCATATTATCCCTTACCCCGTCCTTATCGTCAATCCTAAATCTTATCGAATCCCTAACACCTTCAACCAAAAAACAGGAGGGAAACAAAGAAAATCTGAAACAAGAATTAATTATAATTAACTAAGGCTGTTGTTGGGAGCATTTCGGTAGGAGCTCTCTAGCTGTGGATTCACAAAAGGCTTTAAAATGCCTACGCCCTAGCGCAAAAAACTTGGGGGACGTACGTCCTTGTAACAACATTGAAATAAATTTACATGCTGCAGTAATGCCACTAGCCCCATGAGATTCCATTTTCTTCAGTTTTCAATGATCGCATAAAAATATTCATTCATGGACATAATCCACAGTACTGGTGTAAATTGTTTGCATTAGCAAATAATGTTTATTTTTATTTCCTCAGTTTAAAGAACTCATTTTGAGAAACTTCAGTCATCGATAAGAATTTAATATGACTGCTTAATACACTCAGATTTGAAATTATAAAAATCCTGTCAATAAAATCAGAATATCTAAGTTATTTTTTATGTTGAAAAATAAAATTATTCATTCTTAAATCCAACATAGCTGCCTCATTATGATAAATATATTGCTCAAAATATCTTATTGTTCTAATTTCCTTTTAACCTTATCAGTCTGAAACAGAAAGGGTTTTGTAAAAGATTTCGTGGTCCACAATAATTTAATAGCAGGTCTGCAACACTGCGCTGTCATAATCAAACCCAAATATTGATATTGATAGTTTTATCGACGCTTGAAATCTTCATGACATTTTTGTCATAAAATGTAATGTAATCGAATCTTCCGACAGTGTGGGGGAAATGCAAAACCTTAAATCAATATCTATGGAAGCAAGCGACGAAATAAATCACAATGTTCTCACACAAGGTTTGGCTGTGAGTGCATTCGTGTGGATCTTGTCAAGCTATCATCAAGTGTTCCGATGTCGGGGTAGATAGAAACTCAATTAACATTACCCCTCTGCTGAATTTTCCAGGAAGGAGTGGAAGGGGGGAAAAATCCAGCCAACACAGAATTTGGTAAATATCTGTTTGTTGCTATGCAACCTGACAGATAATCACGCAGAAAGGGAGTGTTGTCGTTAAGTTTGCTATGCGACATATCAGATAAACACGTTAAAAGAAAAAAGAAAACAAGTGGCCGTTTTTGTCAAGAAATGTGGGAATATCCAGCCATGACTTCGAAAGTCGGAGATATGCAGATGTTAATCGTATGAAGGGCAATGTCCATGATAATACCTAGAATATTGCGCATTGTTGGTTTAGAATAAAGATCGTGGTAGTGATCGGGGCAACGATGGTATTCTCTTGACATGGGCAGTGGAGGCAGGGTGGGAGAGGTATGGGGAAAAAGGGACATTTTGACTGAAAAAACGAAGAGACCACACATGAATTCATCCTGTAACCTCCCCCACCACACCCCCTACCATCCACCACCCCCAAAAAATAAAACCATGGACAAATAGACTCTACTATCCCACCCTATCCCTACCCTGTATTTCCCACCTCCTGGAACAGCTGTAAAACGAATATGAAAAAAAAGAAAAACGGAAAGATAAGGCACAAAAAAATGGAGGCATGCAGTTTTTAAAGTTTGATTGTACTTTACGCATGCCTACAAAAAAAAAAAAAAAACCAAAAAAACACCACACACACACACACACACAAACTGATAAATTATTCATGAGCTGCCATTCCATCAAACTTCTAGCTCGCTTTTGTCATCGGCAGTTCCCACATGCACTATGGTTGTGATTGACACGAGCAAGCAAGGCCTCGTTTACATTGCATGGGAAATACAGAAGACGCACGCCCACATCAGGTCGTTTACGCGAGGTCGATGGAGGACATTTACATGGAACACATTAGCGCTATAAAAGATGCTAACGTCAATCAAGTTCCAACTGTAGGATCAACAGCTTTATGCTGAGGCCCTAACCAAACAAAGACCCCAGCCGTAATTCCAAATGCTCTCCTGTATTATGTTTGTCAATTCAGGTACGAAAGGTTCGCAATAAAAGATAGAGAGTTTACGGCTCATTTCATTGAGAATGGTGTGCCTGTCGTCTTGCGAAATTTAATTCTCCTGCATAACTGTCAGCCATTCGGACTTCATGGGCTTCTATTAATTTTTCTCTTGTATCGCCAGGATTACCAGATTGGCTTTTTTTTTTTTTTTTAAAGCCAAATTCCCGAAATCTGGCTCTTTTTTTTAAAGATTTTATTTTGGCGTCAGAAAGTTCATTTGGCATTTTGGCTTTTTCTTCGCTTTTTTCTCGACAGGTTATAATTATCTGCACGAACACTACATAACATCCTTTTGCTAACCCATTTTCTTTCAAGGAAACATTTTTCGGTCACTTACATGTACATATAATATTGTGAAGAAAAACCTAATTGTGAAGAAAGCGCCAACCGGCAAAGTCAGTGTCCAATTCTCATGTATCCTCTGTTAAAACTAGACCAGAAACAGAATGTAGTTGAATCTTCTTGATCCTTTTGTGAGAAATGGGGAGAACTATTGCGTTCAAATAAAAGTTCATAAGACTTTCACTACATCTCTAGAAATGCTGAAAAAAAAAAACTGACAAGGTTTAAGCCAAACGTTTCACTCACTCTAGCGCGGAAGATAATAGTGAGCTGATCCTGGAGCTTTTCGTGTGACGGTAATATGAAAACTATACCGAAATTTGTTTGGCTTTTTTCTAGTATTGTTTGGCTTAAACTTTATATTTCAATCTGGGAACTCTGCTGCCGCCTGGATAGAAGTGAATTTTACCGTTGCTAAGGCTGATTTAAAGATTACATCGACTGATTGTATTAATTGATAATCTCGCCGTGGCATAGTTCCTATTTGATCATGCAAATTTTTACAATTATTATGTCGTTTTGTTTTCTGAAGAAGCTTGTGGTTGCTGATCGTATTTTCTTTTCCTTGCAAATCCGCAGTTTTGATGCCTTAAGACAGAGACTGGTTTTATTAGGAGAGACTCTTGAACGAATACTATATCGGTATCGACGATCTGTCTGTTATCTATCTATCTGTCTGTCTGTCTGTCTGTCTGTCTGTCTGTCTGTCTGTCTGTCTGTCAGTGTTTGTCTATCCGTCTGTTTGTCTTTCTGTCTGTCTGTCTGTTCCATGATTGTGGAAATAAAGATCAATCTATCTTCACAATATACACTGCTAAATTCTGAACTAAAAACTGGAGTTATTCTGCTGGCACATGTATTTGCTGTGATAAACACAGCAGCAGTAGTCACAAACGGTTTTACGAAGATGACCCAGGAACGAATAACAGCTATACCACAGCACGAGACCAAGTTACAATCGCCCAAATCTCAGTATGAACAAAATTAATTAACAAACAATGGGCCTACAAGCAGACAATACATCACAAAACATCAATAGCATAAAAATATGTAACGGGAACAACAAACTATGGAAGGGACATTACCTCGTCGGGGATGCCCATAGCCTCCCCTGTCTGGTTTGCCCACCACACCATGCAGTAGGAAAAAGCCCCAATCCACAAGATGCTGCCCAAGAAGGTCCATGGAAAGAACTTCCGCCGGTCCTAGAGTGGAAGATAAAATCAAGGAGAAAAAAAACATTACTTTGTTAAAACTTATACATATTTCAAAATCAATATCCTCCACAATGGAAGACAGTGATATTGGTGGGGGTAAAGCAAAATTGGGGCAAGAACCGTAGCTAACAGGTAAGGTAAATTTTGACGGTTATCTGAATTTTCCATTTCATACAATAATGTTGGGTCGAATAGCAATTAATTGTATTATCCCACCTAATATCGAGTATTCGTCAATCATTATTTGAATATTCCACACTGTTTCGAAAACCTGAGCATTTCCACGCAGATAATTCATACAACTCCGTGGACGACTTCGCGGCAACTTCGTAACTAAACTTATTTTCAGAATAATGTGTTAAATTTCGGAATTGTCTCAGTCCACTACCAATGGAAGAAAAATTACTCGAAAGAATATTCGACACAGGTTACTATACAAAATACTCGAATAATTGTGCCGAATACACAAACACTATGATACCCGAGGCACAGGATACAGAGGAGAATCATTCCTTCCCCCACTATATGTCCATAAATTTTTATTGTGCGTCTATAAATATGATGAGTACTATTCTTTTTCGTTCAGTTATGGAGGGGTGTGGTGCGAATTGTTGCACTGTTGACATCGATGGTACGCGCGCAAGTCGGCGGACTGAAAATCCCGAATTGATTCGTCTCAGCTCGGCATCGTGTGTCTCGGATGATACTACAGTCTTATATTTGGTTTGTCACCCCTGCTTTTAGTATCAAGGGTGTGAGCGACCGACTGTTCACCTCGGTGGATGTTCATGACAACAACACTGCTATTGTCACTTCAGCCCCTTATATTCTGTTACCGTGAAGTGTGAGATTCGGTGATGTAAGACATAAACGCCCTCTGCATAGTCCATTTCGCTATTCCTATACTCCTGTCTGTCGTCACTGTTATTATATTATGTTATATTATATTACATTAAATTATATTATATTACATTACATTACATTACATTACATTACATTACATTACATTACATTACATTACAATAATTATACCGAGCATGGCTAAGAAGCTTTCCCATATTCGTTTTTTTCTCTTTCTAGAGTTCTTTGAAAGATGTTTGTTGGGCATTTCAGTCTCAAAGCGTTGTTGAAGCGGCTTTTTTTTCTTCTTCTTTTACTAATGCTGCTATCGTGGTTTGTTTGCTTGTTTTACATAAATGATGATGTTGGTGTTGTCGATCCATTTTGTAATATGAGAATTTAAAATAATACGAATTTTCAGTTTGGTCTTAGCGTTTTGTAAGTATGACGCTCCTGTGATGTCTTAGTTAGCATCGCAATGTTCCCAGCTAATCTACCTTGCTCACAGCAAGTCCAATGACGCTGTTTTCTTTTTGATTGGTGATCTTTGCGTTGTTTGGCTTACACAACACAGGCCTATCATGATAAAGCTTTCCAGTACTAACGACTTTGCAAATTGTTATTAAAAAGCATGTATATCACTGTCGTAATGATCAATCGAACTGCAATTTGTCATCTCTTTTCAAATTCTGATTTCCTGTCCCACATAAAAGCTCAGTTGCCTTTTACACGGATTGCATTATAACAAATTACTCAGGCTGTGGCATTTTATCGTAGGCGTGAAAGAAATAGTTAAAGGACTTTACGGTAACCAAGAGTAACCAAAAGGATAAAAGGCCAGGACGACTGTAATTGCGGCCATGGGTAATTTCACCAAACGAGCACAACGATCGATGAAGTGGTCAATAAATCTATCACTCAATCTAGAAAAGAAAGTTCGAAATTGACCCTTCTCATTTATAGAAAGTGGCAGCTAGGCTCATTTTCTCTGTCAAATTCTAAAGTGTGGAATATTTAAATCACTTTGAATCATCGACCAGATAATCAATATTGTAATCAATAAATCGACCCATTTGGTCCGGTAGTGCACTAGTTATACCTCTAATATATTGCTTATATAAATTATAGCCCATGTATAAAATGGATTTTGGCGACTTTCAATCTTCTTTCATTCATTTCTGTTTCATTTCGGATTCAATGAAATGCAAAAGTTTTTGGGATTGCAGTTTCCTTTGTTATCCCTAAGGTAACCTATAGGATTATTACGAAGTGATTATAGCAGTCGGAACAGGGACATTTTTGACTTGTGACATTTCCTCCAGTTCGTACCTCAAGCATGACTTTCTAGGCAAGATGACAGTTGTGCCAACGCCGGTGCTCTGTTTTCCGAGTATTTTCAGAGTTCGTTTAGGAGTCAGGGTTTGTTTGGGATTGTCCGGAAGACGCCATCGGAAATTTTGTTATTTTGATTAATTTTATTAAAACACTGTCATCATCCCCAATGCCGAATATTCCTTTTCTTCAGCGTAAAATGATCTTTAATACATTTCAAATCCCGCAATTTCGCTATTTAAACAAATACACAAACATTAAACAACAAGCATATTATTATTAATAGACAAGGTATGTCATACATGTCTCTATGTATACATATCATATAATGATAATGAAGATAATGAAGATCATTATCATGCACAGAACGCATTATCCGCTCCCACTGAGCGCGTGATTTGCTTTCCGAAATGGTTAGTACACAAAATAGCCAAGTTCATGCTGTCGTGGGATTGTTAGGGAGGAACGGGAATACTGCAAGCTTCCTGTTTCCGGTCTGAACATGATAACGATACCGTACTGTAGTGGCGATGATTGTCTCTATCCAATCGTCTGAATGTTGATTCCAGTCGTGTCAGGTCAGCCTCGAGACAATTACTGAGATCAAAAAAGAGATGGCCACTGAGAGTTTCATTGCTACAGTAGCAGTATATCCACTATTGAACTTACACTTTTATAATTAAGAATGAAAGAAGTTAATTTCATCTCACATCGTAGGCACTGATGTGGGCAAAAGCTATTATTATAAGCCATGCCTCTTGAGTTTACCAGTGTAAATTAAAGGGTCAACATGGAATTCAAATGGAGTTGGCCAGGGTACGAAACTGAGGGACATAAAGACCATGTTCAAAGGTTAGTGTCACAAGCTGAAAAATGTACACCGAATTGTCTCTCAGATAATAAAATTTAATTATATATTGTGTCGCCGATTTTGGTCAAACTGAAATTTCTGCTCCCGAGTCGTCAAATTTGGCTAGCATAGGTGATGGTAATTATACACCTATTTATCAATCATATTTTACTGTGTATGTAAACATACAAACGTTTGTACAGTATACATTTCCCCAGTATACATTTCTTGTCTCACTATTTCTTCGTGCGCTGATACGGCGGAGCATGCATGCATGATGCACCGTCTCAGCGAAAAGTGGGGAGAGTAAACAAAATTCTTTGTTAATGGATCTCGCCACAGGAATGGGGTAGGACCTTTCTGGGTAGGTTTCATACTAGTTCTTTTGAAGTTCAAAGGCAAATAGGTGATGGAAGTTTGGACACAGTGTCCGGTTCTATTGTTCTCATACTATTGCATGCACTTGGAGATGAAACGTACTACCATTAGATCAATTACTTTTATGACTCTTATGTGGTCCCCCCCCCCCCCTCCCTTTTTTTCCTTCTAATATTTACACTGTTATTCATCCATTTTGGAACTAAACCATCGTATATCCGTCTTTGCTGTTGTCTCGAGCGATTTTTTATTGTGCTCAACAACTCAGTTTCGCCAACAGTAGGGTGAACACAAGAATTAGTGGACGTAGCTCAGATATTTCCTTAACTATTCAACAAAGAAATAGTGTCAGAATTGATAGAATTAAAATAAAACGAGGATGCTCTGACAACGCAAGCGAGTTTATACTGAGCAGCTGTAACACCCAAATAGAAACACATTTTCATTAAACTTTCACAAAGGGTCGTATAAGGGATTTGAAATTGCCTTATGGGCTTGTAGCGGTGTGAACTGTTCTAAAGATCCAATGAAGCGTTAATGTTTTAGAGTCTTTGAAAACCATGCTATTAACATTAACATTCATGCCCTAAACTTTAGCACAGAAAGTTCAGTGCTAAAGACACACTACCAGGCAAGACATTCGTACCGAGAATACCAGATATATAATCCATGCACTGGTTGCATTACTTTGATATTTCTGTTAACACATAGTACAGATCGGCAATGTCACAGTAGCGATGCTCGCTCGTAGAAATGTCAGCAGCAATTTTTAGAAAATAGACCACATTTACATTCTGATTCTGTGACATTTTATCTGGCGGTAATTAGGCTTCAAAACCAAACTCAAGTACACGGAAGAGAGAGCAACCTCCCCCCCCCCCCTTCACAACCTTGTCATCTAATAGAGCAAAAAGGGATTTAGGCCCCTGGAATTGCAAATTAAAAGTCTTAAGGTACGGAAATGTTAGTAAGGATGAAGGAACATGACGTAAATGGCATCAGAGAAGGAATACTCGTAGGTAAACAAAACTTCATTAAAACAGAAAACTAACATCAAATCTCGATCAATCTCCACTGCAAACACTGCAACATGAAGGCGGACCCTGGGTAAATATAACATTCGTCGGGTAGAAAAAAGCTGCTCACAGTCTCATCTGAGCCGGAGGTCCTACTTAAGAAGCAAAGGGCGGAAACGTTATACACAACCACTGTAGTAAGTGGTACTAGATACCAACTGACTTGGGCAGATTGTTAGAGAATAGAACCAAAATATTCTTTGGTAGTGTTGAAGAGAGAAAGGAGGAGTAGATGGAGAGAAGGGTCTAAATGAGGAGGAATTTGTGTAAGAAAAGGGACGACAGAAAGTGATACAGGCATGGTGAGGACAGGACGTGATATATTAATAAGGAGATTGTTTCGGAAGTTGTGTGTGTCCAACTTCACATGAAGCTGCTCCTATATATATGTGTTAGCTCAGACTGCCATCCAAAGATTGGAGAGCCTTTAAGTTAATACCTGAACCAAATGGGGGGAAGGGCAGGTGAAAGAAGCACAATCATGCTCTGGCACACAAAAAGCCACAATGATCTGAATACATGGGAGTAATTGAACTGGTGTGCATGACAGGAAGTTTAAAATATCCACGTTTTGTTTTAACAGGCCATGTGTGTTCCACTCTATATAATTCTACCACCAGCTATCACGTAAGAATCTAAGACGGATTACATCAAGGTAAAATCAAAGTGCTCATTAAAGCAGCAGGACTACAGAGTGGAGGCTAAAACAGAACAGCATTCTTGGGGTTAAAAACCGCCGTTAGCGAGACCCATATTCCAATTAAACTGATTAAAATCGGTGGTAGTGAGTGTGTGAATCCGGCACATGGAGACACTCAAAAACTCACAAGTTTGCTTCTTCGATTCCTTTTTCTGCAATACTTCACTCACGTTCGACGTGCATGTCACATCAGAACAACAGATGAAATAAAACACACACACAGACACACACAAAAGCACAAAAAAATAACAAGCTTAACTCATTCTGAAAGTCTGTGCTGCAGATAAAAAAAAACGTAAAAAAAAAAGAGTAGGACCGTAGATGCCAGTTTCACTCCAATATTTGTCCAGAATTTGGAAAAAGGGGATAGGCGGGGATTAATTATCACCATGTCAACACATTTGCCCCTGGTCTCAGACTGGAATCAATGGCCAGACTCCCGGCTGGAAAGGCCAGCGGGGGGCAAAGGTAGAAAAAGTGTTTTCAATTAATCTAAGTGTCTGGAAAAGAGTAAAATTTAGACTGCCGATTTGCAAGTCTGGAGCCTGCTGGTAGGTCACGGTTCACAAAACTACGTCAATTATTGGTTGGTTTTGTCTGACTTCACAGAACATGCCCTTTTCCAGAAATTTTTTATTTTATTTCGCTTTCCTTCGGAAGTTCCAAGGCATCATGGGCATGCGGAATATTGAGATAAGCAATCGCACACTGGACGATAGGCCATGAACTGAATCTGCTAGCTCGTCTCTAAATTAAGTTTCATTACGCACAATGTGGGTGAAATCTAAATAATCATTTAGATGTGTTTTAAAATAGTTGTTATTAGTAAATGCCACGTTAACAATACTTTTCATATCTTCTATGGAGCACTTGCATGTTTTATTATCCACTGAATTTCAATTCTTCATTTTTGGATTAATTTTAATTTTGCGTACTAAATACGTTTTGTTCGTTGCATGGAGGAATTTAACATTTACTCCACACACCATTTACTATCGTTTTGTTATACAATTGAAAGCAATTTCCTCAAAATACACAAAAAATTGAAATGGCAATATTGATTATTTATGATGATATTCTCTTTTCTTTTTCCATTTGGCCTTTCAGAAACTGCGCCTCTCCAAAACTGGAATTTTATTTCGTCCGTCAGAATTTCCAATGCCCTTTCAGCAATTGTAACAAAAAGCCGATTACAAAGTATGGCCGTCAACATCACAATTTTGGGTGACGTATGTGATATAAACCCACAGTTACATCTAAGAACGTGTGTATTTTGCATCCGAGCAAAGGTCTTTCTTTTCGGAGGATCTGTGCCCTTGGCATTTGCATCTCTCTGTATTTTGTTTTTCAGTGTTTCTTGTTTTTGTTGTTGTTGTTTTTGTATACTTGTTTGATCCCGTGGGGGTGAGGGGTGGTAGGGATTAGTTTTTTTGTTTGTTTGTTGTTGTTGTTTATTTTGCCAGGGCAGCCGGCCTTGTTAGGCCTGCTCTTCTCGTCTTCCAGCTGCCAAGGTATCTTTAACGTGCGCAACGTGCATACGGGCCATCTTAGTTTTTCGTCCTTATCCGAGAAGACTGGGTGCTCGAGCCCACCCACCATAGGATCAAGGACAGTAAATTCCCCCAAACTTCCAAATGCCTGCCCCGACCGGGAACCCAAACCGGTACTCTCGGAATGCGAGGCGAATACCTTCCCTACAGTCCAACGTGCTCCCAATTTTTTTTTATTTTTTTTTGCATCTGTTTTACGATGGCATTTTATTACCAAAGCCCGCAGCATTTATCTACTACTTCATGGGAAGCCGTTTTACGTAACGGTTCAGGCAGATGTAGTTTTAAGAGCTTTGGGAGCAGGTGGATGCATAAATCATAAACAAACTCAGAACAAACATCCCTATTCATTAACTAGACAGGTGAAAACACCAAGGCGTAACATCACACGTAAGGAAGAAATTCAGGGGTTTGTGAGAAACTCTGAGCCACTCTCTTGAGTTCTAGTCGTGGCGCAAATGCCAAGGGCGGAGATCCTTCAAAAACAATGACTTTCACATATTTGAGTCCTAGAACTGAATGGTTTGGTAATGCTGGATCATAGCCAAAGCATAATTATAAAGCCCTTTTCCCTTGGTTGTTGCCCTGGCGTTACAATCATTTTTTAGTCCTGCCTTGTTATCTATCTATCTGTCTGTCTGTCTGTCTGTCTATCTGTCTGTCTGTCTGTCTATCTATCTATCTATCTATCTATCTATCTGTCTGACCGCCTGTTAACCTGCCGACTACCTAACCGTCCGTCTGTCTGTCTGTCCGTCTGTCTGCTGTCTGTCTGTCCATCTATCTATCTGCCTGTCTAACCGCCTGTCAGCCTGCCTGATTACCTATCTGTCTGTCTGTCTATCTATCTATTGTCCGACCATCTGTCTCACCGCTTGTCTGCCTGCCTGACTACCTATCTGTCTGTTTGACTGCCTGCCTACCTGCCTGACTGCTTCCCTGCCTGTGTGTCTGTTTTTCTCTGCGTCCGTCGATCAAAGTCAATCAATAGTCGGCCAATAGTACATTCAAAAACAAAATCTGAAATCCGTTCATTGGGCTATAAAATAACTGAACCATTCATCTATCAGTCCATCTTTCTGTTCCATTGATTCTAGCTTCTGAAAGAAAGTTACTTTCTCCCACATCTTTCACAAAAACGATGTAATTTTCATATCAAAGTAATTGCTCGTCGTTGCTGAAAATAGCTGAAAAGTGCAGATATGACAACAATAGGTCACTTGTTTGTTTGTTTCTTTGCTTCAAAGTCGAAGGTCATGGACAATTCCTACAGTGTTTCCCAGTGCACGGCATTTCTATACCTATTGATTACTTCTAAGATTATTGGCAGATTGGCAGTGTAGCGTTTTCTGATGTGGAGATCCCCTAGGAGAAACAGCGATTATTGATGCTATGCTGGATTCAGGACAATAGTGTGCACCTAGGCACGTACTTTGGGGAAATGAAACGTGAACAAATTGAATAACAGATTCAGGGATTGCTGAGTTGAGTAAGCGAGTAGAAAACAGATACTCTGAATTTATACGAACGTGGATGATCGCTCAAATCGGTGTTAGTGCATCTGCACTTAATCAATGAAAAGGCTTTGAAATTTGGAGAATATAAAACCCATGGAGCTATTAATAACACTGGAGTCCGTACAGCTGATTTCATGCGTGCGCATTAGAAGGCGATAGTCGCCATCTTGTATAGGGCAAGCACGGAATGCGCCTCAGCGTTTACACATCCGTTGCACTACAGCTTCTGCTTTCTACCTTCCCTTTCCTTTTGCTCTGCTAACTCCTTTTTTCTTTTCCTCTGCTCCTGTACCTTCTGTTTCTTCTCTACCTTCTTTCTTTCCTGCTTTAAAAGGAGGGAGAACTGTTCTCATTCAATTTAAGTCAATGAATTTACTATATATAAAACTAGACCTAAATAGCCTATGTATTTGGATTTTACCACAATATTATTCTTTGTTTCTCATTAAATTCAGTTGTTTACTATTAGCTGGTGTGCCCTGGCTCTTTTGAACTCTGTTTTGAATACATCATGTAATCATAATAATAAATAATAATGGTGCTAGAGATCCCAGTTGATGCACATACAACACTGATGTCACAATGCAATTACCAGTGACCGCACCTCATGCAAGGTGTCAGATGAATGCACGTCGGTGCAGTCAGTGCCATAATTATGTGCATAATCATACTCATAATACCCAGAAAACATTTTTTAAAATGAAAATCCAGCCGAAGTAGAATGTCCAGAGCACTTCTGTGAGCTTACACCAGACCACTAAATGGAGAAATCTGTAGGGTCACATATTTACCTTTGAAATCAAGATGGAAGTTGTGCGAACACAAAACTTGGGAAAGTTATCCAAGGCAAAATACAAGCTTAAACAGCAGTCATATGTTATGTGATGTTGTGATCTCTTGATAAGAACGTCACAAAACGCGGATTGGTCACAAAAACACTGGTAAATGAAACTGTATGGAAAAACAAATATTGACCGCATCAACGTGCTGACTGCACCTAGTGCATTGACTATAGATCTAGATTCACTAGGTGAGAGATTGACCTGTAGCCGTAGGAATTTATACATTTTTGTTTGGAAAAGCTCTGGAATGCACAATCCAGCTGGGCTCAAACCTCTGAATAACTAGGCTAAGGATCTTCTGATTTTTAGATATATATATATCAAGGACTACTATATGTAGTCCTTGATATATATATATATATACTTGACTGAGTGAGTACAACCAAGCTTGTAGGTTAAGATGTTCTTCTTCTTGGCTATCCAGATCATTTGCTACATCTCGGCCTATGATTTACATATATATATTGTTATAATTATGCCTCTCTTTCTCTCTCTCTCTCTCTCTCTCTCTCTCTCTCACACGCACGCACGCACGCACGCACGCACGCACGCACGCATGCACGCACGCACGCACGCACACACACACACACACACACACACACACACACACCAGCTCCTGGATCTTAATGGGTCTATGGAAAAACCACCTTTCCCTCAGTTCTTTAGCATGGTTTTTTTTGTGTGTGTGTTTTTTATAATTGTTATGGGTACATCCTCTCATTGTTGGTTATCTGAGAGAAACTGACTTGTAAAGTTTCCTCTGTCCACACGCTGATTTTTTTTTCTTTTAACATGACTCATCATGAGCTAAACTAACATGCGGTAAAAAGAGTACTACATAGTTCCCTTCCCTTTTACTTCTGAACGATTGGCCAATTAATAAAAATACCATAATATAAAAACAGCATAAATCATAAATTTGTATTTATTATCAAACACTTTAAAAGAAAATAATACAAGTATATGATAATCCGTAAATAACATAAATGTTATTATTTCTGTTTGTTATCTTTTAATTTTGATCATCACCGTGAAAAGAGAAAAAAACGCGCTGATTAGGCCCTATCTATTACATACAATAGTGTACTGGGCGGGCCTTGTGCTGCCGTACCTTGCCCTACTTTTTCCGCCATCTTGGGGTTTCAATAGTGCGCGGCTCGCAGGGCAAGCGAAGAGGGCTGTGCGCACTCCAGTGTTATTAGTACCTCCATGATAAAACCACATCATGAAACCCCGTTAGTGCCAAAGGCTTAATTTTGCAGTAACAACAAACAAAAAAAAAAAAACCCACACACACAGTTGAAATGTAGGATCAATCTTAAAAGTATGTTCAATTATATAAATATAGCAATTGAAATAATCAACAGAAGAAAATAAAAATCTTTCAAGGAGCTGACGGAATATTTTGTAAAAAAAAAAAAGGACGTGCCATTTTGTCCTTGTATGAATACAGGAAACACCAGTGTGATTTCGTGGTAGAGCCAGCGAAAAGCTTTGGCGGTTTGACAAAATAATAATGACTGAAAGTTTGGCTTGGTGTGACTTTAATATATTTTATAAACATTGATTAACAAAAACTGAATTACTTAATAATGTTGTTATTGTTGTGTGAGTGTCGATACATTTTACTTTCTTTTGCGTCCGTTTTGATCTTATTTTTGATTCTTCACCAACCCTCTGTATTTCGTGATGAATTACCATAAGGAAGGTCAAATTATGAATGTGCATGAAGATAAGATAAGATAAGATAAGATAAAATAAATTTTATTCGTCCTTGTACAAGGACATTTGTTTTGGTCATTGAACACATAAGTATACAGTTACAGAAACAGAAATTATGATATATAGCGCGCACACGCACAAACACACACATATATATATACACACACTAATAAAAAAAACAAAATTAACAGTGCACACAATATCCGTCCGTTACTAACACACATTGACCTTACATGCAAGACACGATTCAACTGTATACAGATTACGATCAAGATGACGATACTATTGTAACATCCTAGTTGATGATGGAATAAACGATTTAAAGTAGCGCTCAGTTTTAGTTCTCTTTGACAACAGCCTTAAACTTCTTACAGATCTTATGTATTCTTTGTTCAGGGGATGTTGGGGGTCATTTATTATATTACTAGCTTTTTTAATACAAGTATTAAGAAGATGTATCAAGCGGGAAAATATTAGATCCTTGTTGTTTGCCATCCAATCCCAGAACTGAATTCGATTTAGGGTCTTTCATACCTGATCTTAAACATCACTTGCATACTTAACTGAACAAGTTGATAATAATTATGTACGATACGAAATATAATTATGCAACACCATAAAACATCGATTCTTTTATTTTTGATAGCTGTATTACAAAATTAATTATTACATTACGTTCATTAAAGTACGGACCGCAACGAGAAAGCAAATAGGCACTGTTACAACACGTCGTCATTCCAATCTGAGCAAATATTTTATATTTTAATTCCTTCATATCCCACCAATGTCCTCCAGAAAATATATGAGTTACATTCTCGTAAGCAATGTTTCTGGCAAAAGTCAGGTTAAGCAAAATGTCAGGTCGCAGTTACTGCGTACAAAAACAATTGTAGCCTACACAGCAAACTTTTTCCTCACGCTTCCAAATATAAGCTTAAACTAAAAGCAGAAAACTGAAGATGAAGTATTGCAAATAATTGCCCGGTAAGTGTTTGGACATACTACTACATAAACAGCTCTTGAACACAAGAGCAAGCAAACCTGTCAGCAAATATTATAATAAAACGGAAGATCTGTCATGCCTTTGGCATCGAGAAACTCTCATTAACGGTGATGCAACCAGCCAGTCCGTAACCATGACAACCGGCGGCAACAAAAGGCGCTTGAATGTAGTTCCATGCATAGGCCTGCTGGCCGTATTATATCCGTAGTTTCGAAGTATCTATATTATTTTGTCGGTTCATAAATAATGTCAGTCTTTACCCTTAGGTGGCTTCTTTCAAGGGTAAGATAACGTCATACAAACAAAATAGAGCAGATTAAAATCAATGGAATTGTAAAATGAATTTCATGCAGTTAAGGTAGCAATATCTCACTAACACCCCAGCCCCCCTTCTTCTCTCCAATAACCTCCAATTATTACTAAAATCAGAGAGAGAGAGACAGAAAGGGAGAGAGAGGGAGAGAGAGAGAGAGAGAGCGAGAGAGAGAGAGAGAGAGAGAGAGAAAGAGAGAGAGAGAGAGAGAAAGAGAGAGAGAGCCAACTTTCCATCTTTCAACATCAGTCTTTGGTTTTCTCATGTATTCCTTGAAACCCCATCTACTCCTTACAGCCAAGCCAATACAATTAACTTCCAGTATGAGTCTTGCTAAGTGTCTCTCGTCCTTTGCCTGACTATGGGCGACTATTTCCTGTGTTTCTTAATAATAAATAATAATAAATGCAATTTCTATAGCGCCTTTCTAATAAAATTATTACTCAATGCGCTGTACATTGCATCAATGATTCACGCATACACGTTCCAAATCACATACTAAAACACGCACTCTAATCCATACAAACGTTCAGTTTGACACACATAGAAGCTCTTAGTCATATGGCACATCAAAGTACAGTATAGAATTTTGAAAATTTAACAGTTTCGGAGGAAAAGGTGATGTTTTACGCTTTTCTTAAAGCTTTCAAGATTCGGTGATTCACGAATGTTCAAGGGTATCTGGTTCCAGACAAAAGGTACAAAATAATTGAAGGATCTATGGCCTATAGTTTTATAGTTTTTAGATGGGATTCTTAAGATTGTTTTGTCACTTGCTCTTGAGTAAGCCACGGAACTCTTGTCGTGTAAGCCTTTGCAAACAAATTATCTAACGCTATTTCAGAGTCTACAAATAACCCGATTTGCGATGGACTACAGCTTATTGGCTGCCATTCTCCTGATTATAGATCTACAAGACATTTTGAAGATCTGAATTATGCATGCACTGCCCCGTGCTAATAGAAATAACATCTGATAAAAATATGATGAAGATGTATTTTTTCTTCTCTTCCAAACAACACAGACCTTACCTATTCTGTTTACTTCATAAGTAACCTCAAGTGTGTTATGCCCCATTTGTACGTCTGAGTTACCATAATTATTTCATTCTGACTGCTTGCAAAATTAATCATCACTGCTCTACGCTAAAGGCATACGTCATTTTGACACTTTTGAATTAAAAAAACAACAACAAAACTGTTTCTTTTCCTGTCATTTGGTGATTTGTGCCATTGTGACTGTATGGGGTCATTACATTTTCCGACTAGCTCATTTCCTGTTATATTACCTGATAGTCCTCATGCACAGGAATGCAATGAACCGTGGGTTGCCTTTTGGCATAAGTCTGAAATTTGCTATTATCATAGAGCAGTGACGGAATAATGTCCAGAGAGACATATGTACCTGCTGTGTACATGAATTTCCAACCACAAAAGCAGAGTACAGCCGTCCTAAGACTATATTATGATAGCAGAGTAAAGGTAGTTCAGTCCACATGCCCTAGAGTAAAAACCGCGAGGTAGGTTGTTTTTTTTAAGCTTATGTTGTCCGCAACTGCAATTACAGTTGATCAAGATAAGAAAAAGATATTGAGATGCAACCGTTTATGACTGGTGTGGTCCAGAAAGTCATTGTTTCTGGAAACGTGGGTCGCTAAGTTGTTAGCAATGGTGATGGACGTGTCCTACTGCATTATTTTCTTAACCTAGACCGTATTTATTTTTACTTCCCCATTAAAAAAAATGTATTATCAAAGTCCTACATATGTCAAAACATATTATTATTATGGTTTATTTTGGTATTAATTATACAAGGTAACACACCAAAGTTGTGTAGGCAATAAGGATGTCAAAAACGGGCAGGTCTCGATGTCAAAAACGGGCAGGTCTCGGTCAATATACAGGGATGTCAGGTGGGTCACAAAGTGAACTATTTGTGGAACTCCGGTCTAGGCTGTCGAAAGTATCTACGAAAAACGGTATTTCAACAGACTCATTATCATTCAATTATGGGAGAAACATGCCTGTCACGCGATTGCTGCCATCTCTGTGGCGACCCCATGGCAATGAAGCTTGATGTGTCTGAGAGCTGATCACTGTTAGGATTGGCTACAATCGATACAGCTATTTGACGGCGGAAAATAGAATCAAACGATGTTCATTCTGTACACCAGTCTAGTCAGCTAACCCATCTATGCAATCGTATGCATGCTGGAATGTAAAATGGCACCAGTATTTCTGTAGAAGTAGGAACACTGAAGCTCACATCAAACGCTCATTAGATGTGACAAAGAGTGGCCACTGTGTTGTTTTTGTTCAATTAACCACCCCCTCCCTCACTCCCCCTCTCTCATTCTCTCTCTTCCTCTGCCTCTCTCTCACTGTCTTTCTCTCTCTCTCTCTCTCTCTCTCTCTCTCTCTCGTTCTTCCTCTCTCTTACTCTCTCTCTCTTTCTCTCTCTCTCTCACTGTCTTTCTCTCTCTCTCTCTCTCTCGTTCTTCCTCTCTCTCTCTCTCTTTCTCTCTCTCTCTCTCACTGTCTTTCTCTCTCTCTCTCTCTCGTTCTTCCTCTCTCTCTCTCTCTCTTCCTCTGCCTCTCTCTCACTGTCTTTCTCTCTCTCTCTCTCTCTCGCTCTTCCTCTCTCTTTCTCTCTCTCTCTTTCTCTCTCTCTTTCTCTCTCTCTCTTTCTCTCTCTCTCTCTCTCTTTCTCTCTCTCTCTCTCTCTCTCTCTCTCTTTGAAGTTAGGTAGATAGATGGATAGAAAGACAGACCACAGAGAGACAAATGTAGAGAGAAGGAGCTAGCGTTTGACGAACCAAACTTCTTTTGAGGGTAACTGTGACAGAGAACTGACAGCTGATCTTCCGTCTGAGATCATAAACATTTCACGTGTACTGATCAAGGTGTCACAAACATATCAGGTCAGACAATACAGAGTTATAGAAGTAAAGCTTACCACTACTAGCAAGGTAATGTTATTAGGATCTATGCCTAGCCTACTAAATGATGGTCTGTCCACTTCGCTGCTTTGGTCTCCCTATCCCCCACAATTCTCAAACTCAAATCGCCCGTCCCATGCGTGCAAAACGTCAAATTTGTTTTCCCCAACTTCAAATAATAAGATGCATGTTTAGATGCTGTAACAGTTGATGCAAATTTCAGCACGTTATGATGGGGAGAGTCAGATGAACTGATCGTCTACCCCTTAAAAACGAAACTGTCTCGAACTTTTGTAGAAATAAATAACAGGATCCGATGAACAATTAATACTAACTTTAATAACTGTAAACACGAGCTGATATCCACAAGTTACTTACACCTATCAGGGAAGGCACTATTGTATATCTGACCACGACTAGATTTACACCTACGACCTGCATCCATGGTTTGCACACACTGTCCTACTCGCCTGGCCCTCCTTATATATATTCTGTCCAGGAACGTTCAGGAAGCGGCTTTACCGCCCCATAAGCACGAGACAGACCTAGATCGTTCGGGACATATACAGGCCACCCAATCGTACACAGACACGTCACAGCATTACATCACTCAAGGTCGACCTAGCGTAATCTCGGACACTGCAGTATCTTCCAGACGCTCTAGATTTTCTACACTGAGACAAACAAGCCACACAGCGACATCAAAGGGAAATACCGGCCTTGTTAGTGGCGAGAGGGGGGGGGGGGGGGAGGAAGGTCGCCGAGTGAGACGCGTCATGCAGGGGGAAGAAAAATATCGATCGTTCAACTAGTGGGACGCTACACAACTCCCCAATTTAAGTTGAACATTCTTCAACTATCTACATCATAAAGCGTCTACACTATCATAGAATACTTATCATCTCCAATCTTACAATAGACATTGCTAATAATGTACTAGGTGCCTTCCCAATATCCTAAGTACAATACAATAACCATAGTATCCTTATAACACTAATACAATCTCATTACAATATCATTACAGTACCATTACAAAACCATGGTCAACAGTAGACCTACTATTATAACCAATACACTACCACCACTGTGGTGAAACGATGGTCAATGATACTATTAAAAATCATACAATGGTGAAACGATGGCCATCGAGTACAAAATGCTTCGCGCACGAACCATAGCACATAAACGTTGTACATAACAATGGTTGTCCTAAAAAATGCATAAATTCATAGATACAATGGCAAAAATACCAACACATATCGACCACTGATCAGGGTCTAACTTCATCATATCAGATTAAACGAAGCAATACCGATACCACCTAAGCTTAGGCCACTCGTAAATTACATCAATGCAACATACAAAATCACTGCTTGCTCGCAGTTCCCATTTGGGTTACATTCTTCAAGATTACATTAAGTCCCATTGGTGACAAATATTGTAAACATAAAAAATATGACTAATACATAGTGGCTCTCTGCCGGCCAATAATTCAATACTCATCAAATATACCATTACAGTACAATACAGTCATCCCAGAAACGTATCCAACAGGCAAAACTCTGGGTTACAATACATCTCACTGAACTTGTACTATTCAAAACAGTCTACTCAGGAAGTCGGTGCCGACATTTTCCTTGCCCTTGACATACCTAATCCTGAATCTATATGACTGTAAAAATAGACTCCATCGTAATAGCTTTGGGCTGTCAAATCTGGCAGAATTCAAATACTCTAATGACCTATGGTCAGTCTGGAGCACAAACTCCTTACCATACAAAAACAAAGTAAACTTCTTTACCGCCCAAACGATGGCTAGGCATTCTCGCTCTGAGACTGAATATTTCGTCTCACGAGGCAATAGCTTACGACTGGCGTATGCCACAGGATACAACTTTCCCTCATATTCCTGCATAAGAGCAGCACCCAACCCGCGATCTGATGCATCAGTTGCTAGAACAAATTCTTTTGAAAAATCTGGCAAACATAACACGGGTTTGGAAACAATGGCATTCTTCAAAGAAGTGTACGCTTTCTCCTGCACTTCTTCCCACTGAACTACATTGGGCTGACCCTTTCTAAGCAAATCAGACAGTGGTGCTGCAATCGCTGCAAAGTTAGGTACAAATTCTTGGTAATATCTCACCAGTCCTAAAAATGCTTTCACTTCCTTTTTAGTGGTGGGTCTGGGTGAATCCCGCACCTTACACACATTTTCTTCTAACAAGCCAATCATACCCTTTCCCACTGAGTGTCCAACAAAGTCCACTTCAGACGTTCCAATCAGGCACTTGGATGGTCTTGCAGTTAATCCAGCTTGGTCCATCCTCTGCAGCAATTCTTTGAGAGCCTTCACATGCTCGTCGAATGTCTCTGTATGGATCAGCAGGTCGTCCACATACGCTGTCACATTGTTCAGTCCCTGGATCAATGGCTTCACGATCCTGTTCAGTGTAGCTCCTGAGTTCATCATCCCGAAGGGCATCCGAGTGAATTCATAGTGTTCGCCCATGGTGACGAACGCTGTCTTGGGAATGTCTTGTTCCCGGACTCGCACTTGCCAGTATCCCTTGCTCAAGTCGATCCGAGAGAATATTCTTCCTCTCGACAGACTCTGGAACACTTCCGATGGGGCTGCTGTCGGATGAGGGTCGAACACAGTGATCTTGTTCAGCCTCCTGTAGTCGATGCAGACTCGGTTGGATCCATCCTTCTTCTTGACCACAACAACCGGTGAAGCATACGCTGATGAGCTCCTGCGTATGATGCCCAACCTTTCCATGGTGCCGAGATCCTCCTTCAAGGAGTCGCGCATAGCATAGGGCACCGGATATGGTCGTTGCCGAACAGGTACCTCTGATGTCAGGTCGATGCGATGTTCGCCTAACTGGCAGCATCCGGGGAGATTGGTGAAAATGCGTTGATACTCCTTCACCATGTCGCTGAGTTGTTGACGTTGTTCCGGCGTCAGCTGCGTTCCATATTGGACATCTTCGTAGCCTTCCTTCTGGCCCCAGCTTCCTAGGTCGGCAAGGTCCTCCGTCGTTCCACCGTTGTCGCCTTCCAGGCCGCAGTCCTCGATGACTGTCATGCCAGCCGACTCCACAGGTTGACTCTCGTCCATCACGTCGTCCTCTGCCAGCACAGTCCCAGCACCATCAACGCCGTCGTCCATCATAGCGTCGACATCTCCAGGTGTGGTGTCGCTCCTGCCGTCGTTCATCTCACACATCTCGGTCACGACAGATGCTGATCCCATTGCCGCCGCCGCTGCTTGCGTCGTCGCTGGTGTAGTCCTGGGGATATACCTCTTGAGAAGGTTAGCGTGCAATGTCTTCTCTTTTACACCCATCTTGACTCTGTAGTCGTTGACGCCGACAACCGAGACTACCTTGTATGGTCCCTTCCACTGGACTAGGAGCTTGTTAGCGTTTGTCGGCAGCAGTACTAATACTTCGTCGCCAGGGCGGAACTTTCTCTCTCGCGCCTTCCGGTCGTAGTAGGTTTTCTGTCTACCTTGTGCCTTTGAGAGCTCTTCCGTCGCTAACTTCCACGTGTCCTCCAGCCGCTCGCGTAGTTCCATGACGTACTGGTAACTGGTCTTTGTCTCCGGCTCCTCTACGTCCTTGGTCCATAACTGTCGCAAGATGTGCATCGGTCCCCTCACCGTTCTTCCATACAGCAACTCTAATGGGGCCAACTTTGTCGATTCTTGGGGAACTTCACGATACGCGAAGAGCAGCGGGTTAATGTATCGGTGCCACTGCTTAGGTTGCTCCGCGCACAGTCGCCTCAAGGTCTTCTTCAGTGTGCCGTTAAATCACTCCACCAGCCCATTGCACATAGGGTGGTAGACTGTGGTGGTCGACTGTCGAATTCCCAGTAATCTGTTCGTTTCTTTCATGACGTCCGACATGAATTGAGTCCCTTGATCAGATAAGATCTCCTCAGGCACACCCAAACGGCTGTAGATATTTACTAAGGCTTCTGCTACTGTCTCCGCGTCAATCTTCTTCAAGGGGGTCGCTTCAGGGTAACGAGTAGCGTAGTCTACGTATACCAGGATATACCGATGTCCGCCTTCACTTGGGGGGTCGATAGGTCCTACTAGGTCCACGGCCACTCTCCTAAATGGGATGTCTACCACTGGCATACTCTGCAAATGCACCTTAGGAGTCGCTCCCTTGTTCACTGTCCTCTGGCAGATGTCACATGAGCGGCAGTATCTCGCGACGTCACCTTCGATACCAGGCCAGTAAAAATTGCTCATCACCCTATCCTTCGTCTTCTTCACACCGAGATGTCCTCCGACGATAGAATCATGGGCAACGCTCAGTACATACTCCCTCAGTTTCTCGGGTAGTACCACTTGTCTTGTAATCGTAGCCTGTCTTATGTCCCTATAAATCCGGTATAGTACACCTCCGTGTTTCTCGAAGTGTACGGACTTGTCGCCTCTGTTGGTCGGAATTTTCTTCTGCCCCAACTTCTTGAGGTCTTCGTCTTCTTCCTGGAGTCGGATGAGTTCCTTCCTATCCACTCCCGCGTGCCGTTCTGCCCTCGGCACCCTCAGCGACGTAGACTGGTCCTTCCTCTTCTCCTGGGCCCTCGTGGTCACCGCTCCTACCATCACCTCATTATCAGGGTCGTACGGGTCCTTCGCTCCGTCCACGTTCCCGACTACTAGGTCGCAGATGGTCTCCGGGAGACACAATGCCGTCACTCTGCCCGTCAGGTAAGGCGTCCTCACGTCGATAATGGCTTCCTCCGCCGCTAACAAGGAGTTATCGATCCTCACGATAAGTTTCTTCCCACCGGTGAGCTGTCCGTCGTCCACCAGTGATCACCGCACCACTACCCCTTCACAGCCGGTATCTCTTAGGACGTCTACTGCTCGATTTCCAATCAAGCCCTTCATCACTGGCAACTTCAGCTTCTCCACGGTCCTTCCGTCACTGCATCCTCCGCACGTAACAGGCACCGCTAACTGGAGCTTCCCGTCCTTCATTACCGCTTGAACGTTGATGCTGGTGTCAGCCGTCGTCGCATCCTGTCTCGACGACTCGTCCGCCGCTATAACTACGGCCGCCGCCGCCTTGTTCGGCTTGCCTCGCCCCGTATCCTTCTGGGCTGTACACATTCTCCGAACGTGGCCTGGCTTTCCACAAAGGTAACATTTCAACTCACCTTTGTCGTTTATCTTGGTACGACACTCCGTCGCCCTATGTCCCGGACTCTGGCACCTATGGCAGACCTGTGGGCTTCTGTCTCCGTTGGGCCTCTGTCGCACTGGCCGGCTCTGCAGTCTGGCGCTCCCGCTGAGTGTCCGGTTCCTCGCTACCAGGAACGCCTCCGCTGAGTCTGCGACGTCCTGTAGCGTCTTTGGCTTCCTCTCCCTCACATGGGTCGCAAGGTCTGGTGGGCAAACATCCATAAACTGCTCTCTTACAAACAGGTCCCTCACTCCTTCGTAGGTCTTCTCCGTCTTTGATAGCTTTATCCACCTCTCTAGGTAAGTCTTGATCCTAGTAAGAAACATCCCGACATCTTCTCCATCTTCAGGCTTACCTTGTCTGAACATGAGTCTGTAACCGTCCTCTGACAGGTTATACCTCTTCTGTAAAGCTTCCCTGACTTTGTCGTAGTCCTTGGCCTCATCGATCGGCAATCGACAAAAGCACTCCAGAGCTCTCCCAGTCAGCAGGGCAGACAGTGATGTCGTCCAGGTGGATCTGGGCCAGTCCGCTGTCTCGGCAAACCTCTCAAAACGAAGTAGCCAGCTATCAAGGTCGTCCTTCCCATCCTGAAATGCAGATAGCTTGGGTCTCTTGGAACTGGCGTGGTCGCTGGTCCCCTGCGTCGACTCGCCTCCACGCTGATGGCGGATCCTCTCCATCTCCAGCTCGTGGTTCATCTTTTCTCTTTCCAGCTGAGCCTGTCGTTCCGCCTCCTTCTCCTGAGCCTGTCGTTGAGCCTCCTTCTCTTGAGCCTCTATCTTCAGTTGCTCCATGCGCTCTTGCCTCTCTCTTTCCTCCCTTAGGCCTTCACGGATGTAGTCCTGTCTCTCCTTCCCAGTGAGCTCCAAGGCGTCTGCTTTCTGGCCAAGCCTTCCAATAGCCTCTGACATGTTGTGGATATCCTCGATGATCTTTACACACTTTACTGTACTTTAGAAACACTTCGATGGTCTGAGTTGAATCTGTTCTGATCTGATCGGATCCCCGACGAGCCCCCAATATGTAACAGTTGATGCAAACTTCAGCACGTTATGATGGGGAGAGTCAGATGAACTGATCGTCTACCCCTTAAAACGAAACTGTCTCGAACTGTTGTAGAAATAAATAACAGGATCCGATGAACAATTAATACTAACTTTAATAACTGTAAACACGAGCTGATATCCACAAGTTACTTACACCTATCAGGGAAGGCACTATAATATATCTGACCACGACTAGATTTACACCTACGACCTGCATCCATGGTTTGCACACACTATCCTACTCGCCTGGCCCTCCTTATATATATTCTGTCCAGGAACGTTCAGGAAGCGGCTTTACCGCCCCATAAGCACGAGACAGACCTAGATCGTTCGGGACACATACAGGCCACCCAATCGTACACAGACACGTCACAGCATTACATCACTCAAGGTCGACCTAGCGTAATCTCGGACACTGCAGTATCCTCCAGACGCTCTAGATTTTCTACACTGAGACAAACAAGCCACACAGCGACATCAAAGGGAAATACCGGCCTTGTTAGTGGCGAGAGGGGGGGGGGGGGAGGAAGGTCGCCGAGTGAGACGCGTCATGCAGGGGGAAGAAAAATATCGATCGTTCAACTAGTGGGACGCTACAGATGCAGTGTATATTTATAAATATACAGAAAACATAGGCCCACGGGGCTCTTGGTCCTGTTCTCTGATTGGACTGCACTCTTTTTTACATCAGTCCATTCACCCATAAAAATATTATGTGTCACATTTAGTTCAGTTAGGTCCCAAACATTTTAAAACATATGGACCAGTACAAGGCTTTTATCTCGCCTCTTTATGACGTTGATAAAGACAATGTAGACGACAGTGGTTGTCTGTTTCGAGAATCAAAACTAGTAAGAAACACTGCAAATGCCAAATTGAGTAAATGTCGTGAAAAACAATGACCTCCCGATATTAACTCCTGCGTTGTCCATGGCCTCAGATTTCTGATAGTCTCAGCTGGGGGTTCAGACAGTTCGTGATTGACCGAACGGTCACCAATCAGACGGCTAGGGTATCCTGTCCATCCTCTGTGAATGGACACTGACCTCGAACTCATTCTGCAATTATGTATTTCCTAGCTGATTACCCGTTCGATGAACAGGTTTGTGTAGGTTGTTTTTTTTTTGGGGGGGGGGGGGGGGTAAAACTTAAGACGCCTGTGAACTAAGAAAGGCATTAATCCTGCATAGATAGCTTAAAAGAGAGATGCAACAACAAAGGACACCACTTCAGACGGAAAGGAATAAGAACAAAAGCCGAGATGCGTAGGGTCATCCCGAAAACTCAGCGATAGGACAGTACACAGTGGGCAGTGGTGCGCACCGAAAATTTTCAGGAAGTGATGATGTCATAAAAACCTACAGCATGTCAATGAGTCTAGTGACAATTCAGGAAACAATAAATTTCCACAAAAAAAAAACTACACTGATTTGAGACTTCTATTAAAAACTGTGCACTCTTGCATCCATTCTGATGCAACATATAGAATTTGAAGTCTGAGTGTTGAGTGGTTCAGAAGCCTTTTGCAACGAAAGATCTCAAGTCCACAAATATATATAGTATATAAATTTCAGTTCTTTCTCGAGATGTTCGAAACACTATTATTATCATGGTTTGGGCTTCCTTCAACTTAAAAAAAAGGTCCATTGATAACATATTTTCTTTCAGTATTATTATCCAGTGACAATATGTTATATCTTTCTAAGGGCCACTTATGACACAGGCTATTTTGACCCAATTTTATAGTCTGATAATTCATCATAGTTTGATTAATTTAATCATCTCATAATTGGAGCGACCACAAAAACAACATTTAGTCCATTTCTAACAAAACGAAAAAGGAATTAATGAAGACCGTAGCTGACAAACAGGAGATGTAATATGACATTATCGCTGTATTTGTGTATAGTGCGGGTTAATGTATTACAAAACGAGAATATTTATACATGACGCTGTCCGAGTTTGTTTGACCTGTATTGAAAATTTCAGAAATTCTAATCCATACAATATTTGTTTGACCTGGTTAATCTGCTACTTTAGTCTTCAGTCATATTTTTATATTTAGATATTTTCCCCTGGATTATAATAGAAAATAACATTAACACACTTGCCCTCTGATTTACCATTACCTTTCATTTTCCCTCTTTCATAATGCTCATTCATTACTATCTCATGACTAACTGGTGCTGCCCCGCCCCAAGAATTAATAGTTTGATCAGTTTTGACGATCCCGTCATTTGTCAAATAGAAGAACATTTCCACAACATAAACTAATCAGCCCAGAGTTCCTTCAGTGAAGACTTAGTAACAAAATGTATTTACGATACGGGAAATTATGCGTCGTGTAAGCTTTTAACGAAGAAATAAATGGAATTGTATGATTTATTTGCAGATAATGACATTGAATAGTTCCATGCTGTAGGTACATAGTGCCTATTTGCCTGCATTTACAAGATGTAAAATCTACAAAATGTAAAATTTACGAGATCAAGTTGTCCCCATGTGTGGCTAATGAAAGACTGTACTAAGTATCCGATAATGAGCAAAAAAAAAAAAAAAAAAGCAAGTGGAGCTGGCAGCGTCCTCTCAGAGTTAATCAAGTCTCAGCCAAACAGGCCAATTTTTTTAAAAAGTGGTTTGTTCAACAAAGACCACAGCTGGTTAAATTATCAGCCATGATGTAATGCAAACTTTTTTTTCTTTCTGTGAAAAATCAAAAAGTCATGCACAAACAGGTTTTTACTCACAGGCCTGCGCACGTCAGGTAATGTGAAGTAGAGCAGGAAGACAATGGGTGCCAACAAGACGTAAGAGATGCGTTTTCGTGTTGTATCTGGCCAGCTGATGTCCAAGGGCTCTTCTTCCTCCTCTGGACCCTAAAAAGACCAAAAGGGAGATATTCAACATACAAAATATATATACATATTTTATAATGAGATTATCACAGGCTGAGTTTTTAATGTTTGTCAAAAGCCATGTACTGCTGCGACAGCTTTAATAACAGTGGTTTTAGCATAATTATAAGCACAACAGAGGGCAGGAAGGAAGAATGGCAGGACGGCTGCGGTAGGAGCGGTTTCTTTATCCCTTTAAAATTGGGTCCAAAATGATATGTGTATATAAGAATATGTCACTAGGCTGTAAAAATCTGAATTATGATTGTCATTCCGCAATTTTGCAATGTGCAATGCAATTTGGCTTAAATGACCACTTTACAATGGCAACTTGGTGTTCTTGTGAACATAATTAAAGAATGACACGACTGACATCATAACACATGCTATAAAATTATACATTTCTCTCCCTGGTTTTGTTTGTGTACATGTGTCATTATTCGCCTTGTTGCTGTCTACGTAATATCCCAGCCTTCAACGAACGTTTCGAAACTGCTGCATGGATAGTGGAAGCCAGAGATAGTGTTGCTTCCTACGGGACAAGAACTATTCTGATTTATGAACAGGATGCGATGACTTACATTGCCCTAGAAAGGCTATAGAACTAGGCAGTTCATCAATAATTGAGTGATAAATAACACCGAATATCAGTTGACAAGAGGAGACAAAGCAGGGAAGAGTCTGGGTTTTTTTTTTTCTTTTTTAGCCGTATGCCATTGTCATTATAATGACCTGGATCCGCCAGAGTATAATGATGATTGGCATACTATCAAAGGCAACAGAGCACAAGCCTTTATCACATACCACTTACATCATCGTCAATTCTCTGTCTTTTTCCCTCTAATATTTACATCTCTCTAGCCATCATCCCCCCCCCCCCTCCCCCTCTCATTCAGGACAACAAGTGCTTGTAATGTCATTTTTTTCTCATTTACATTGCTATGTGACGCTTCCTTTGCTTTACCTCCGCATGCCATGTCCCTTCTCCCCCTTAGCCTCTCCTATCCCCAGTTCCCATACAACCAAACATTCCCCCCCCCCCCCCATACACCCCTGCCCTACCCTTGACGTACCTCACTACTATCGGCAGTTTTCTGGGGCGAGTTCTGAATTGTCATATTGACGTCACGACTGGTGACCTTTGACCCGGTCTCACGTTCCCTGTCGTTGTCAGTGCTGCTGGTGACTGGTCCACCATTCGGGCTCTCTACGCTGATCTTGGGTGTGTTAGACTGGTTGGGACCGTCGACTCCGTTCTGCTGGACCTTACCGTTAGAGATGACCTGGGAGAGAACAAAAGTACAGATCCAGTTTCGGATTTTGTATGAAACTAATGAAGCTTAAGCTTCAGGGCTTCTAACCCCGGAGAGGCCCCTAAAAAAAATTATTTAATGAGTGAAGCGTGGATGTTGCCTTATAATTGCTTGTTGCTAAGAGTTCAACCTTCAAGGTCCCAAAAAATGTAGGTCCGCCACTGTTTAGATCCCAGTATACATCAACGATATTGATGATGACAAAGCTAGTATATATGTCCTATATGACTATGTGATTGATTAAGTGTATTGATGTCAACAGTGATGGGGATGATAATGATGGGTAGTCGTATTAACAGTGATTATAATAATGATAAAAGTAGTTGCTGATGCTATGATGGTCCTGTGAGATGACGCCAATAATGAGGTGATTCTAATGGTAAGATCGCCGAGCAATGATGTTAATGGCTTTAGTAATACAGTAATAATGGCTGTGGTGTCCGTGTCGTTAAAAGGACTATAGTGTCATAAAGTCAAGGTGACAGTGTTCGATATTGTGTGGTGGTGAAGTCGTTAAGATGGTCATGCCAGTGCAAGCTGGTACCATGGTGAGGAGTCTGTATTGATATTGAGTGAGAATGGCCTGTTAAGATGATCATGCCAGTGCAGTTTGGTACCATGGTGAGGTGTCTGTATTGATATCAAACATTACGAGTTAGAATGGCCTGGTAACACGTTCGTCTCGGTGATTCTTACATTTTTCAGTGCAGCCATTAGGTTTTGATGTACTGTTTGAGTCTTGGGTGGGGTTTTGTTGGTTTTTTTAAATTGTGTTTTTATACTTGCATATTATATGTATTTATTTGTTCTTTTATGACTGTGGCTCTGCTGCCTATGTCTATGTCGTTATTATTGTTGCTGTGGTTGAGTCCAATAGAACAAACGTAACCCTTTAAAATCCAGTTCTCGGGGATTATGAGCAGTAAAAGACAGCAACTGGCTAAGTGCCGCCGCGTCCACCCTCTACCTACCTTAATCTGCATATTGTTGTCGCCTTCCGACTGAGCGCCATTATTGTTGTTGGTGCCTCTTTCTGGTGTATCCGGGTTAACAATCACTTGAACTGTAGCCTGAAGTTGCATTGCCTTGTCCTGGGCTTTAGCTGCCAACAGAAAGTGCAGTAAATGGATATGAATAGCAATGGCTCACACATTTAGAGAACAGATTGACTGGCATTGAACCAGACTGATTTTGAACTTACTTCGATTTTCTTTTTCTTAAATCTCGGTCTTCCACTCTCTCTCAATCGCTGTTTGTCATAAAAGTGTTGTTTTTGGGGGGGGGGGGGGGGGGGAGGCGGGAGGTGCAAGATTGTGTGTATCAGGTTAGTTGATGTGACGTTTTCAAGTGCATACTTATTATGTGAAGACTTCGCCCACCATGATTGTGCATCACTGCCGATTTATCTAGACTCATGTTCTCATTGTTTACATGCTAATAAGGATTCGCTTATTTTTAAAATACCCTATGGCAAAAGAAAGAAGATGGAATTGTGCTCAGATCAGGGAAAAAGAAATATAGAAGGTAAACAAATACAGACGCAAAGAAAACCGAGTCGAGACTAAAAGAAATGCAGGAGGAAGGAGGGCCATAATGTATCGGGTGTTAGAGAGAAACGTCAATGTCACTCATTGCAGCACCTCAACCATCTCTCCCACACCTCAAAAACCGGTCATTTATAGGATAGTTTTAATGTTATGTTCTAAAACTTGACTGAGATATAACCATGGGGTTTATAATAATACATTGCTGTTCTTCAATGTCGCTGGCTATAATCATTTTAACTGCTGTGAGGAGAAAAACGTTCATCAAGTGCTAAATTCTTCCCTTTTTGCTCAGACATCATCAGAAAATTTGAAAACCTGAGTTGAAATCCAGTTTGCTGTGATTAAATCAATATAGCATGGCAATACGTAAAGAATAAATAATATTGACATTTGCCCTGCCCACGCCACACCCACACCCCTACGTACACACACATGCACATCTCATCTAAGTAGACAAAGTGCTAGCAGGGCAAGTTGACAAAGGTCAAGAAAATGTCAGCTTCTGCAACATCATCTTGTTTATGCCAAATGTTCTGGGTTTTTTGTTTTGTTTTGTTTTGTTTTTGTTGCTGTTGTTGTTTCAGCTTTAATGTATTTTATGGGAATCGATCATTTTCTATATCTAGCGCATTATTTATATTACGTGTTTTATTTATGTGAAATTTCGATTCAATGACTGCAAATTTGGCAAACATAAAAATTGGAAATTCCTCTCTGAGAAAAGGGTGTGGAACATAGCAATTGCATGGAGGATAACGAAGAAGGGGCGCATTTTTCTAACAAGCTGACCTCTTCTTACTAGAATGAAACCATTGGTGAATGAGAAATGCTTTCATGAAACCAGACACATGAATGGTATTTGACCGTGAAAACCATTATGACTACTGTTTATCAATGTCTACGTTTGCTGTTCATTCCTCAGCATGGTTCCAAATTAATACAGACGGGGTCATTGCACCCATTAATTTTTTCATTAACTCTCTTTGACAAACAAGTACATGTACAGCATATATGACATCGACCCTCCAGCGCTCCAATTTATCGATCTATATATAAATAGATTTAGCAGGTCAATGGCTCATGACCTTTTCTCCTTGACCAGCGCCGATCTAATGCCTCAGTGGATGTTTTTAGACAATTTAACTCGCCCATTGGTGGGAAGTCATTGAACCGTGCCATTGCATGAGGGGCACGTCATTCAAAGTGAGAAACAAAAACAAAAACAAAACATAAAAATGTGAAAGGACATCAGTTTTCCTGACCAATGTTCTGAGACTGGTCTAAAATGAAAGAGATAAACAATTCCATGAAATAAATAAATAAATAAATAAATAAATAAATTCTACTGGTTTTAAATGAAGATTTTTACCGTAAATGACTATCACAAAAATGAGTTGTCGTTTTTTTATTGCCGAGTTTATCCTGAGAGCCTTTTAAACTGTTTAAGTTTAAGCAAAGACAACGCTATCAAGACCAGGGGTAAACAATCCTTTCAACCTGTCAAAGTCGGCAAGTACCATGTTAAAAAGGCCATTAAAAATGCGGACAAGTCCAGTTTTACACAGAAGAGTATACGATCTCGTAGTAGGATACTAAAAGTATGTGCTTTTTTCATATTCTCAGCTATATCGTTTGTCGTTCTACTACGCCATTCCAGAGCTCCTCAGCCTACGTTATCTTAATGCTCTTTAGAACGTTCAAATTTAATGTGGTACGCTGATGAAAATCTTTTAGTGTAGTGGGATATTTTATCTTGTACAGAATGGATGTTTAATTTGCCTTAAGGAGTTCTTTTAAGAGCCGCTTCTCTCCCACCATACAGCTTGCACCACTGCATTTTTCTTGTTAGAATCTAACATGTTCCGGGGCGTTTATAAAACCGATAAAGATGACGACTGTGTGATTTAGGGCCTTCATAAAAGAAAAAAAAATGCGGACAACAAAATGCATTTTTTGCAGGAAAAGGAAATGCAAGATAATGAAGTATTCGAATATTGACTTCCACAGTAGAATTTGTACTAATAGGCAAATGTCGGCTGTAGAAGCAGTAGAAGTGAGCCAATGGTGTGTATACCTGATTTTCACACTGGGTGGATTTTGGGGAGGGGGGAGGGGAGGGAAGAGATAACTACGTGCAAACAAAATACTGGCAAAGTGCCGTGCGACGTGCAAAATCGAGACTGCGCACTCGTACTAGTGTTTTCTTGCGCATGTTCTGATGGGACATCCAAGTCCCCCAGCATGTCTACTGTGCCACCAATTAAGATTGGGGAAATTGTAATGAGAAAACTCCTGGTTAACGATTCTGTGCTAAAAAAATGCACCCGAAGAAAAAAAACCAGCAACCGTAAAGATACCTTCTAGAAAGAGATGTTACGAAGATCCAAACGAAAATAGGATCAGAAAGTTGTAATATTATAGCCTAAAATGGTTACACTAAAATAATATTGAGATATCAACACAAATGTGTTGTGTGGTACTACACCATAAAAGACACACTTAAACAAACCACATGTGTACCAGTAATGCCTATTCTTGGAGGTTTACTCTTTATGTAACGCAAATCTATGGTCAGCTCAGGAGGCTCATTTCGACTAAACGTTGGATAACCCCAAACATAACGCTGGGCAATTTCAGGGAAATAAACATCAATTATACAAAACTCGAAATTGCCGTTCGAGCTCAAAGTGCTCAGTGTCAAAACAACATAAATAGCACACTATTGTGAAAGTCTTTGAATAACCCTCCTAGAGCTACCTGTCACGAGTGGAGTGAGTGCAATTAAGGGGATTGCTACAGAGCGGGTGTAGAGTAAGAAGGGCTCACGGCAGACAGGTAGGGAAAGACGTGAAAGGAAGAGAGTAAAATTAACGCACGAAGACAAGTAAGGAAAGCGTGCATGTTATGAGTGGTGGGGGGTCTGAATGAGGCGAAAGCGCTGTATTACTATCACTGCAAGTTAGAAGGTCCTACTGAACGGACGCTAGTAAGAGCCCAGCGGGCGGACATAAGGGGAGCAGTCGAGAGACCAGTGAGAGAGTTTTTCCAGTGATGACTGGTAGGTAGAACGTTGATTGATAAATATGATTGATGTATTATATTATATTCGTCTATTACCATGATGTAAATAAGTATATGTGAGGAATGTGGAAGTCCTTGATATTGGATATAGCAATGTGCGCCATGAGCGATAGATGAAAGTGAGTTCATGGATTTGTAGCGCGAGTGAGTAGTGTGTACTCCGATGGAGGTGTGTTACCGTAAGATGTGTGGTGAGTGAAAGGTGAACTAGTGTGTGTACGCTTCATGGGTTGTAAGGAGAGGTGGAGTGAATAGAAATGGTATGGCATTATACCAATGTAATGTTATTCTTGTAGGTGCCGAGGTCGGGCCAAAGAGCGCCGCCTACGGTGATAGGCCAGCATAGGGCCGGAGGCCACACATAGGCCAGAAGTGAGGCTGTCAGTGCAGGACAGTAGAGGCACATAAAGTCGTGGCAGTCAGGCCACGGACAGGGACGTAGATATGAGCGTGGATGTGATAATGTACTATTGCCATGTTGATGGGCTAGGAACTAATAATGTACTATTGCCATGTTGAGGGGCTATTGAAATGATAATGTGTTATTGCCCTGCTGAGGTGCTAGGGGAGTGCTGAGGTGTATGACAATAGGAAGGTGATATTGAGAGACTGCGGTGCCAGTGAATTATTAATGTGCTATTAAGACCCTGAGGGGAGAGGCTGAGGCCGAAGTGCCTTTAGGAGTAACTACCGGGTTGTGGATCCGAGGGAGAGTGTGTGTGAGAATAAGGCCGTTGTACGGCAGTTAATCCCAATAATATAATGTATGTAATTGCGCTATTATCTGTATAATTATGTTTAATAAATGTGTGAGTCTGATGGATTGTTCTGTTAAGTGTTAAACTTGTTTGTTCGTGATTGTTGTCCTGTCATAAACTATTACATCTCCCAGTCTGGGATTTGTGACACTACCTTTGTGCAAGGTTAGAGAAGTATAGATGAATCTGTCGTTGTACTTATTGTGACTTATTTTTTTATATTTAATTTAATTTAATTTCAACTAAATGAATGCTTCATACCAATGCCCATCGCCATTGATATTAAATAAATATGAACCCAGGCTCATTGTGAGAACAACGTAAGTAAAAACGGGTACAGGAAACTGCTTTTCCAGAAAAGGAATAGTAGAGGATGTGAAATCTCGATTAACTTCTTAACATGTATAAGATGTGAGTTTACTTCGCATCGATCCAGTGTGTCACTTCTGAGAAAAGAATGAAGGTTTATTTGGCTCATATTATACACCTGATGAATTGTGCCACGGAGCCAGAGGCTGAATTCTTTGCATACCACGAAATCGATTCCTGCATCATTTGGACCCATTGAAATTGTGGACATGGAAGAAATGAATCTGTTTTTTCTCTTATCATTATTACTTTGTTTTTTGGCCATGTTCTAGCCGTGTTAATAACATAAAAAAGTAGAGTTTTGTTGAAGAAACTATATGTTGTCACAAAAAAAGAAAAATCGTATTAATGTACAAAATTGCAATACAATCCTGATACTGAATGTCGATGAAAAATATTGAAACATTTTACTCATATGAAAAAAATGGAAGATCAGGACGCTGGCAAACTGCAGAATGCATAGCTATTGACCCAGGTTTCTCGCAAACTGTCCTTCTTTTTAAAGTGACGGCAATAATCATGCTGAAATCTTCAGTTCTTAAAATATATTAGTGCCAAGACATGGTGAACATTGACTTTCAGCTTGAACATTTAGTAGAATAAAATGCAAAATAACTTGAGGCAATCAAATGGAATGAAACAAAACGCTGCACGTAAAAATATGTCTTTTTAAACGATAGGAACAGAATTGGAACTCGTACAAAAACGTATTGACACGACACAATTCATAATTAATTTTGGGAATGATGGATCAGTGACACGTTGCAAAGAGTTTTTTCACCGTGAGAATGTGACACACCAACTGACGAAGCTAATGAAATGCTGAGCATAAACTATTCACAAAGTGACAGTGCGCACAAACTTTTTTTTTTTTTTTGGACATCAGAATTTTGCACACTGCAATCCTCAAATTTTCACTTACGACTTTCAAAATCTTGAGATACATCAGCTTCCTCTTCCTCATCACCTAAGATTGTCAGCAATCACATAAACAAATACCCCAGATAAACTTTGATACATTGACGCAAGAGAAAAAAAAGTGTCCTTCAAATGGAACTTTCTCACCATAATCCGTCTCTTAATTCTCTTTCAAAAAATATTTGGCCAAATCATTCAGTGACTCATCCTTCCATCAATCTAATCACCACCTTTTCATTCATCCACCTATTTAATCCATCAGTCTATCAATTTAACCATCCTTCGTCCAGCTTTGCTCCTTCCTCACAGTCTGTACCACTCTATACCTGATTCCAAGACTCTTATTTTAACTAATATTGGTACACTTTTTCCATTCCTCCCAGCCTTGTTTTAATACTGTCTTTACATAAAGCTCAGCCTATAAGAAACATTAATCTCGTCAAAGCCTCTGAATGCTGAAATACAAGTCTCGTATTTTCAAAGTAAATCGTCATTATTGATTTAAGCCTTGCTGTCACTCTGAAAAGCTTGAGTGAGGTTGTAAAGAGCTTGTCCAGACCGAAGCCAATCAAGAGTCGCCCACGATGAGCCTGGGAACTTGTTCGAGCTTTCTCACACTCACAAAACTCGGAGTCTGCATAGACTGCTTATATTGTGAATTTGTAATAAGCAGCTTTTAAGCCCGTAGGTTTTGTAGCATTAATTAACGAAACTGTAGCACACTGATTTAAAATGCTGATATATACAAGTGGGGAAGGAGGGAGCATTTCAAGAGGCTTAGATAATTTTCAACATACTTCGTTCTGGGAGAAGGGCAGTGCTTTTTTCGTGTTTTCTTTTTTTTAAAAATAAATCTCCGAAACACTTCCATGTACCGTTACACATTAGTAACTGGGATAATACAAACTAGAGCATGAATTTTCAAGGTTTTGCATTATTCTGCACACGTCATCTAAATTATTATAAGTTTAAGTTTCCTACGTTTTGGGTCAATGAAAACAATGACATATCATTAAATTCTTTGGACAAGGCAGCTTGTCTGGTTGGCTTATTACATGTTTCTTTGAAACGTTTTTGAACTAAGATAATTGTGTGAGCATTATTATTGTCAGTGTAGTACACACTGGTTCCATGCTTCATCCTATAATTGGCGATCAGTTAACTTAATTAACAGACCTGTCGGTAAACGATCTTTTCACTGATCTTCAGCAAGCCCCTGCATAATCTGGTAAAATGGTTTAATTGCCTTCACGACTGGTTCAGCTCCTTGCAAACAGAATGCCCACCCCTTTTCGCACTCCATTCTCAAGAAAAACGTTCTTTAAGAGCATCTATACGTTTTGGTTTCCAATCAAACACCACATTACAAGCAAGTAAATCTATAATGCCGCAAGAGGATGTATCCACTTTGGCCTTTAACAACAATCAGACTGGCATGCAGTACATGAAAATGCAGAATTTTAGGCGATATCATATGGGACCAAAATTAATGCGTTTTCTTGTAATTCTTAACACAATATAACAATTAAATAATGTCGTCTAACAATCTTCATTCCGGACAAGGCCATTTTTGGGTATTACTTTTAGGGGAACAGAGATGGTAGAGAAGCTTCCTACCGTCCCTGGGGAAAACTAACTAGAACAAGTAATCTGTAGTAAAATATTGTAACTAAAAGTGCTTTAAGACAAATGACCAAGAGTGCAAGGTTCTTGGTGCCTGTCACATTTTTTGGGTCGAATTTTGCTTCTTTGAAGAAAAATATATGAATAAAATACTAAGCCAATGTTTAATACGAAACACACAAATAATAATGTAAATAAATAAAATAATATGAAATGACATAATATAAATGTTATCACGTCATCTTCATTCTCAACGGTATTTTCTTATTCTGTATCTCCTTCTTCACCCCTTTCCCCACCACATTCTGTCCCCACCCCACCAGGCCTTCGAATTTGATTTCTCTTCAACCTCTATACTCCCCCCCCCTCTCCCCGCATCCCCTTTCCCGTGCATGTTCCTGTTGTCCTGTACCCACCCAACCTCCCTGCCTAGTTTCTTGACCCAGTTTGGTGACACTTACCCTCGGTAATGGGGTCAATGGTGTGTATCATAAGCTGGACCATACCATGCCTGTAGTGACCACTACCAGAATGGATGTAAGGCATGCTATGGGAACGCTCCTGTCGGCCAACCTGCAACACATTGCAAAGGCAAGAGTGTCAACAACAGAAAAATACCTATCGCCATTATCAACATCATTATCGTTTTCATGAATGACATTATCACCATGACAAGTATAGATAATGGGTAGAGAAACCAAACATGATATCATAAGGCCAAAAAAGGCAAAAAAAAGAGAATGTGTGTGTGTGGGGGGGGGGGGTCTTGGAAATCCTTTTGAAATCCGCTACAGACAGACATTTTTTTATCTAATACCATCGAAATCATCACTGTCTACGCTCGTAACTAGTGCAAAAGAATGGGGGTGGGGGAGGGAGGGGGGGGGAATCACACACTATACAGTGTTTGTCACAGATAGGGCCGCGATCTTGAAGTTTGGTTTTCAATATAGAATAACTTCAGTGTAACTAATCTCTGCGGTTTTCGTCTGCCCTTAAGAGACACGCTTTTCAATACAACGTCTAAACCTCTCAGTAGGAATGGTTGATCACTTTTTTTTTTTTTTTACTTGATTTACTATAATTATTGGCAAATCAGAAACTTTTCCCAATATTTCAGGACAGCATTGGTGTAACAAAAAAATTGATAGAAAACACTTTGATGTACAGTCTGTGCGTTTGTGTGTGTGTGTGAAGGAGTGAGAGAGAGAGAGAGAGAAAGAGAGAGATGAGGGAGAGATAGTGTTTGTGTGTGTGTGTGTGCCTTTGTGTGTGTGGTCAGCTGTTAGGAATGAGATTTGTTCTGTTTTATGCATGTTTTGTAAAGCGCATAGAGCATCTCTGGATATGCGCTATATAAATGAACTTTATTATTATTATTATTGTTATTTTGTAGTATAATTCCCTTCAGAACTGTCCGAATTTAAAAGACAGAAAAGCTGATCTTTTCTTTCCTAACGCTAAAACCCAATTTCGTAAAATACATACACACGCCAGGTCAGGTTATGGATGCACGTAAACAACTAACGGTTGCCATGACCACTGATTTAAGTTTTAACCTTGACCCCCTCCCCCCCCCCCCAAGCCGCACCCTCATACCCAAAACCACTACTACCACCACACAGACAAACTCACACCACCCAAGTCCGCTGATCACCCATAACCAAGGACAGAAAGGTTTTCACTAATTAGAGAATCAATCAACGCACGGCGAATAATTTAATCCCGTTACATTACAATAAAGTACAACTATGACACGTCACTGCCATAACAACTTGGTAGAATCTGATTTTAGCCTGTGTGGATTTCTGTTATGTAGACAGAAATAATTAACTATCAAGGTAGAACTTATCGATTCTGTGTTCCTGCTTTAAGCAAAGAATTTCTACTCGTTTTGTCAAGTATTCGCCTTTGTGAACCAAGAATAGTCATCTTAGGCAGACTCATTTACCAGTCTTCCACCCCCTTGACGTGGATAATCCTGGATCGATAATGTGATCAAACGAGATTGTTTATATTACGAGAGATATGCTAGGTTAATGAAGAATACCTTATTTACAAGTAAAAACATGAGAAGGATGTACCAACTCTTTAGCTGTGATTAGTTTTGCTAACAACCACAGTTTGTGTGGCTTGTGTGGTTATTGTTCATACTGTAGCAAGCAGACTTGACGTTAAGAAATTCGCCCGTGCATGTAACAAAGTGTGGAAAGGACAAACTCAGGGAGTTCTGTCAAAATCTGTGATAAACGTAGTTAATTCTATCGGGAATTTTGTCCCCGCTCCCAGTCCCAGCGGCTGTACCGTCCTTCCTCTTTTCCCTTCATTACGACATAAAGCCCCCATCTCCATTTGCTATCTATTTCACTGTGGCCGTTTGTTTGTTTATGTCTGTATCTTCCCACGGTCCTTTCCATGTTGATTTTTTTTTACCAGCAATAAAGTGAAACAACAACAAAAACAAAAACAAAACTAAACAAACAAGCAAAAAACCGCCATATCGCCAACAAGTAAACACTCGCCACAGGCTACAAAATATTCTGCGCACCGCTAATACTGGGCATCAGGCAAAAACTAAACAAAAACGAATGAACGATCGGTATTAGTAGGGTTTCCATGGTAACCAATCAAATACATTCATTGGGCCAATCAGCTTTCGGGGGTGAGAAGGTTTAATCAGAGGTGGGGGCAGCATGACGAGGGGCTGTAAAGGAGAAGGAGAAGGGAAGCGCACATAAGTACAGCATTATTGATAGAATTAGAGTTCTGGAATGTTTCTACTTTCCAATCACTCATGATCGTGTTGACTCACTGAAATCAGGTGCTGGAACGACAGACAGTGAAACCACATTTCACAGACGAGTTTTGTGTGTGTGTGTGGTGGGGGGAGGGGGGGCAGACTATTAAACATTTGCGTTGCAAGAACATATCTTAGTACCTGTGTCTTTTGCGCTGCCCCCCGCGTTCAATTTCGATGAGGAAAAAAAAACTTTCAGATCTCATACGCTACCGTGGAAAGGCCGGCCATACTTAAAATATATTTATTCAGAAAGTTCGTCATTAATAAAATGTGTTTAAATTTGATAGGAGTTTTTTTTTTAGAATATGACTAATCTGAAAATTCCCATCATATGATTGCCCAAACTATGGGTGATTAACATATGACTCTGGTGTCTTACTAATGCAGTCTACGTTTCCATGCTGAATTAAATAAACAAACTAGTTATTTTTTTTTATATGCATATCGTTGAAAATGTTATTCATAGCAGGGATCAGAAAAAGAAGATAATGTAGGTGACAACATGCATTAGTTACATCTAAAACAAAACCAAAAAAATATAATATATGCATCATTGAGAAATTTGATTTCAAAGAATAGCAGATACTTCTCAGACAAAAGATTATAGAGCTAAAAGACTTTCTTGGTCAGTGGTCATTCCATTATGTTCATTTTGGTTTATTAGTATTAAACATGCCAGCAATGCACAGATTTCCTGTTCGTGGGATGCTGCTATACATGGTGCTTTTGAAGTTTCGAATTCCTCAGCGTTTCGCTGAAATATCGACCATCATGACTTGGTTCCGCATGACTGATTCCCTTTCATTTTGCTTAGGAGATGTACTCAAATTAAGAACTTATGGTCCATGACCAGAGACGAGGATTTGGAAGACCTGCGATGTTTTAACATGCTCATGAATGTATTGAAGAAAATTGTTGACCGACTATAAACCAACAACTCGTCCCCCCCCCCCCACCTCTTTCTCTTAACCTCCCCCCCCCCCCCATCCCAAATTAAGTGGCAGTATTGGCTGTCGGTGAAATAATAGCCTTTTTCGCCAAAAGAGTCGTGGCACTGTTTAATGAATACTGGCGATTACTTCTCATGGAAGGGCAACATAACCCTCATTAGATAAACTATGGGTGTGTTTTGTAACCAATACTTTTATAATTGCCAATAGGGCCAGGAGCACTCACAAGCCAAAGGCATTACGAATGTTGAACAAGGACTAGGTGGGGCTTTATACTGATGTTGTTGCTGTTGTTGTTGTTGTTGTTATTATTGCTGCTATTGTTGTTTTTCTCTTTAAGGCAACTAGGAGGCATATCATTATATAAATACCCCCACAGATACTCTACTGTGCCTATTTTTAACAATTTGCTGTGAGACTGCTTTTTGCCTCATTAATTATTGGAACTAGCTAATTCATAATAAATTTACTCTTTAATGAGTCTTATCGCACACCCACAAAATTGCATTAGTAAATAGAACATTTTGTTTCAATTACAGTTACAGAAACAGTGCTGAAACAATTATGACAGAAAGTTCGCAAGATCCTGTGGCAAATTCTGTAGATAACTTATGTGGTCAAATATATATTGCATAGTTTGTTTGCTGACAGGCAAGAAAAATGCTTGAAGGGATTAGGACTATACCATGCACTAGTACACCTGGACATAAACACAAACAATTTAGCTATGCATTTTAGAAAGATTAGTGCGTATACCATCTTCTGTGCACAGCACATTAATCAAGAACTGTTGTTATTAAAGTGTGACACCCGGAAAGAGCTGAAGTCTTCAGTTATACTGTGCACAAAAGTACAAAGAACAGTAGTTGTTCAATATATCAATTTTAGCTCTGTGCGACGACGGCAGAATACAGTTCTAAGCACTTTAATTATGAATGGTCTGTGGTGACAAATAGGCTCAAGACAACTGTTCTAATGAGTGATTAAGTAAATGGCGTGGGCGCTGCTGTCTGAGAGTGGAAATGTTAGAGTGAGTGGAAATGATGCTTATCTGGAGAATGTTCAATTAGATCAGCGGAATTCATCGTGGAGAAATTGCCAGTCTTAATGAATTTGAGGGCGGAATAGACACATCTTGGCAGTGTTTCGTAACGTAACGTCGTGTTACGGGTGACCTGTACCATCATGGCACATAATATAGCTCTGCGGTGTTAGTTCACTTGTAAGGTCAGATATTTTATAGATTGATTATAACGAATACATTGTGCATTGTACGGATCAAAGTCTAGCTCTTGAAAATGTTAAATTTTCTCTCCAGTGAGGAAGTCTAACTGTTGAACGTATAATTTGTATTTCCACTGACGAAGTCCAGCCGTTGAACATATGAATTATATCTGACGAGGCCTAGACGTTGAAGATACAATATGTGTCTCCACTGACGAAGCCTAGCTGTTGAACATATATAAATTGAAGAAGTTATTTCAAAACCAGGGTCAAGGTCACATTTGAGCCACTTCAAGAAAAAGCCAAAAAACCTTTGGACGTAACCTTGTTCTAGCATTGGTGTGGCCCACTTTCAAATCAACTTTCTCAGCGCTGATTAATGACAGAAGGATGATGTTACTATAAATTGATAGCCATTTTTATCTAGTTTCCCCTGATATGAGCAGTACTATTTTTAGCAACATGTGACTTAACCCTCTTCTTGAACTAGCCTTTTCAATTGTATCTCCACTTTTAAACTGAGCGACTGAGCACAGAAAGCGACAAGAAAAGTGTCTGCTCCCGCACAAAATAAGATTAAACAATATATGATATGCTGGGATTCATTGTAGGGTTGATTGCCTCTAAGTCTTTTTCTCACAATATTTTTTTTTTCTAATACACCCGTGCACATTGACGAGACGCTTGAACAAGTTTACTGGAACTGAAAAGATTAATGAGTAACTTCAGCTCATACAGACTGTTAACCGATCACGTAGATGTGAGGAGTGGACCAGAGTGCCGCGCTGAGAGAAGGGTGAGACAGTGCATGCAAGCTCTGATAGACAAAGACACGGAAAGGAAACAGAAAAAAAAAAATAAGGTGAAGTAACCTTTATTAATTTACAGCTCAGAGAGCTAAAATTAATAGATAAATAAGTAGTGATATTAAAGGCAAGTTTTTCTTTCTTTATTTGAAAAATAAGTTTTTATTTATTTAATTTCAAATAAATAAATAAATGAAAACATGTCTCCTCTATCACTTTTTATATAATAAAGAAAGAAAGAAAGAAATATAGAAACTTGTCTTTAATATCACTACAAATTTTTGTTAATATATCATTAATGACCCCTTCTCTTTTTCAATTTTTTCCCCAGGTTCTCGCCAAAGGTTTCCGTCTATCGAGAGTTCCACCTATGTGTCTGTCTCCGGCTGTTCGAGGTGCTAGCACTGTGTTTAGTGTAAATGGGAGAAAACAGATTTCCTGTAGACTGGCAAAACATCTTGGTGTAGTACAAGATACAAGGCTTCTGTGGTCTCAGATATCAGTTTCCTACAGAACTGTGACAAACCATTTCCGAAATAATTATTGGGAGCACAGACAATTGACAGTTTTTGTTTGTTTGTTGTTGTTGTTGTCGTTGTTGGGGGGGGGGGGGTGATAATTATACTAAGGTTGCCCCCCCCCCTCCCAGTACTTAAACGTATACATGTATGCACATTCACAATTTTAAAAAAAGCTGATCTAGCTACAAGATGAGAGGTTAAGTGTCTGATCACATAAAAGACAAAGTGGTGGAAGTGCAAGATTTATATACATATAAATCTATGACATAATTTACTTGCAGGTCAGCTTGAAGACTTGTATTCAGAAAAGATTTCCAGGTGTTGATACTGACAGAGAACACAGAAGGAACGGCACATTTGCGTTTATATATATAATAGCTATTACAAAGTTTTAAGGACAAACTTACCCTGTCATTGAGAAGCTGATCACTGCTGTTGACTTTGTTTCCCCAACACTTCAATCGTCTGAGTCTTCTCAATAACGATTTCACCTTGAGCTCTACAGTAGCATTGAATTTCATGAAAGTCACATATGCTAAGTAACACAAAAACAAAACAAGAGCTTCCCACCAATCGATGATGTCATCTGAGAAAAACCCAATCAAAAACAACAAAGAGATACTGTAAAATGAGACGTCTCGAAACAATGGCCACCACGTTAGTGACAGAATCTCTCTACTAAATAAGGCACACATGCCAATCACGAATAATATATTGAAAACAGCAGAGCCAACAATCGTGCCGATGCCAACATCGTTTTTGGCGATAAAAACGCCAATGATACTAGTAAACAGTTCTGGAGCAGACCCTCCAGCTGCCATAAACGTCGCGCCCGAGACATCCTCAGAAATGTCTAGTCTTTCAGTAATGACTCCCAGTGAGGGTACAAAAAATTCATCACAGACTATAGCCAGAGCGATAAACATATATATCATGCCAATGACGTGCAGTACCACTGCCCCATCCTCACGCTCTTCCAACGAGAAAATGTCCCTAGGGTACGACGAGCCACTTTCGTTGCTCATCAGTCTTCTTCCAATGTGAACTAAGGAGTCGTCCACCCCCATTGCAACAGCTTGCTGAGAAGAACCCACTTTAATCACAGGAACAGTTTCTGGGAGTTCTTGCTGAAGCACCCAGTTTCCATCACCCCCTCCACCGCCCCGGTCAGCCACAGCAGTGTCCCACCAGGTGGGGCCAGACAGGTAAGTATAGGCGGCTGTGGCCAGGGAACACAGATACCCCACCACAAACACGCCAGTCACAGCTATAAGTCTAAATCCACGTGTACGGCGTGACATATACTTCCTCAAATGAGCACGCGTCATCTTGATCCCTTGATGTAATCTGCTTCAATCACGAAATCAATGGCAGTGTAATCTTCTGTGCGTTCCCGAAATGTTCCCCAGTTTGTATTCTGTCTTCTACATCAGTTAATAATATCATGAAATCATGGTCATGTGTCTCCTGAACGGTCAGTGACCACAAAGTATCCGCCCCAATAGCGATTTCGTCATTAACTTCTATAATTAACCATTACTATATAGAGATAACTTGTGTAAGAATTGGCCCCTGAACACTCCACTAACACGTTTGCCTTTCATTTAGAGAAACTAAAATTTCGCATATCTCGCTACAAGTTCAATTTCCAGTAACTCATTTATAGTGGATAACAAGTCAACGATGACCTGGCATTCTCCCACACTGACAACGAAACATTAGGAGAGGTGCAAAATCCAAGACTGCCAGCAATGTGGCTATTCTAAATTCATGTAGTAAATTTTGGAAGTTGGTGTATCCGCTGTGTATCTCATCAAAGACAAACTACTAAAGAGGGATTGACCAAATGTGTTTGAACTTTGCATGGATGCCTAAAGTTAGACATGGGTTTGGGTCCAATCATAGGACAAGCGTTCTTCGATGACCCCGACGACCTTCTCCAGTCAAGTTCAAACAAATCAGCTGCTATGACAAACTTGGTCCAGTCCCCTATTACACAGCGGATAATGCTCGTCATGCAGTGACTTGGTGGTGAGCAGTGGAACAGGCAGCTTCGTGTGGGTGAAATCTGTAGGAGAGAAGACAATAAGGTGAGATCAACAAGACAACGCGGCAAACAAACAAAATTCAGGTTAAATGTCTGTCAGAATACCACCAGAAAATCCATTGTTTGACCTCTAACGTAGCTGATATAAACCCGTCGGTTCATGTTGTCAAGCAAGCGTGTAAGCATGTAAATTATATTAAATGATACAGAAGGCACAATATCATCACCATGTGCACATACTGCGCCTAACTGTATACATCACATTTGAAATTTATGGTGCAAGCTGAGACATAGTGGGGGGCGGGGGGGGGGGGGGTTGGTTAAAAATATGGAAAGACAAATAAAGTTCTTGGCATTAACCTTGCACTTGACAAATTTAAAATGTTTTCAGCTCTGACTTAGTCGTGTGGAAAGGAATAGTTCATGGAACTTAATGCATTTTTATTGTCAATATTCATCTGTAGCATGGCTTTTTAAACTTTAATAGTTTCTCCTTTAACTATGAACCATGGACATTTATTGTTACAACCTTCAAGACAGATTTCATGAGTATCCCCCCCCCCCTCTCTCTCTCTCTTTCTCTCCCTCGCACTCTCTCTCTCTCTCTTTCTCTTTCTCTCCCTCTTTCTCTCTTTTTCTCTCTCTCTCCTTCTTTCTCTCTGTCTCTCTCTCTTTCTCTCTGTCTCTGTCTCTCTTTTCTCTCTCTCTCTCTTTTATCTCGCTTTCCCCCAAACCCCCTCCCTCTCTCTGAACGAGGTCAAAAAATAACTCCAGACGGATGAGAAAGGAAACAAGCTTCCGCATTGAACCGGAAGTGCTATTGTCACGAGGGCATTTGATATTCTATCACTCGGGGATGCACGCTATGTCGATTTTTCACACCTTGATGCTTACGCTATGTCGGCTTTTACACCTTACGCTATGTCGGGAAGATTTTGTAACGCTATGTCGGGTTTTGAATCAGTGAAATACGAATACTAAGATTTACTGGTTCTCAGGTGTTCGATTACGTCCAGTGTAGTTGGACGCCAAAGTTGCTAGTGTGCATTCCTCCTATTGGCCAGACTGATGCAATCTGTTTGCCCCTTATTCACCGCGGGGTGGTGGGAAGACAGCCAAGTAAGATAATATTTAATCTATGCAATGATAATGCTGTCTAATTAAAACTTTGTCCAGAAATTAAAAGCTGATAACAACTAGTTGTCACTTGCTCAGTCTTTTCATATGCATGTAGGCAGATTTTTGAAAGCTAGAAATCTGCTCAGAATTGTAGAGTTCCGCCAATTTTCCCATGACATCTAATTTGTTGTTTGTTTTTGTTTTCACTGGCGCCGGTCCTTTCAAAGCTCCGTTGACTTTTACATTGGTCATTGTCTGTTCTTCTTCAAACAAGAACCAAGGTCGCGATGTCTCTCTGTCCGTCTGCCTATGTCTGCCTGACCCTTTGCTTGCGTGAATCACTGTTCTTCTTCTATTGCATGCATAAATTCAAAAACGTTTGGGTGTGGGTGATAGAATTTGTGGGAAAACCTAGCGTGAAAGCTTTCACATGCCTTGGTGGTTCTCCCCTCTGGGTCTTCAATTTAAATTTAAATGCAGGCTTAGATTGTGCTGGGCTATTACATTTCAGTATCGATATACTCGATACTTACTTTACTAAAGTGTTCTAATGTCGATTACAAATTGACCATTTTGTAGCCCGACATATCGTAAGGCCAAATACCGACGTAGCGTTGAAACTGTTTTTACGTAATACCGACGTAGTGTAATGTCCCCCCATCACTAACGACGGTTAAAAATAATATTTTTTAACAAAACACTCTATAAACTATTTTCAACTTTCAATACACAGTCTGGGACAAATATAACTAAGTGACCTTGATCAGGACATGGGCATACTAATCAGCTTGAAGGGGCATCTCTCTGCCTACACTACCCCACCACAAAAGGGATGAAAACACACACAGGCACACAAACCTATATAAACACATGAACACACAAATACAAGTACGGAAGGAGTATATTTGCAACATAGAAAGCCAAACACTAACTAGTTCAACAAAAAGCGTCGTTGGAACAATCTAGATATCGGCTTTTCTACTGGTTCAGTTGAAATTTACCGCGGTTCAAAGATACAGAAGTCTTAGTATCAACGCCAAGAAAAGCCATAGACAACTGATGAAATCATGATATCATACAGCTACAACAGATGAACAAAACAAATACCGGTTTACTGGTCAAAACAAAGTAAAGTAACTCAAAACACCAAAACTGAATAAAGTATGTGAGATAGAATGGCACGTGAAGTACTGTTGAAAACAATCGACAAAGTGGCCTCAATGCTGTCTATAGTTAAAATTAATGGCTAAGTAACACAGTGCAAAGCAGTCAAGGACCGCAACATTTGTTTGGCGGGAATTCTTTTCCAATGAAGATCTCATGTAAAAATGGCTGTCTCTAGAATTTCAATACTTTTCTACACAACGAACAGATTCCTGAAACATCTTGCAATGATATCACTGTCTTGATGCCATTGTATCCACTCCCAGTCTCACGTAATGATTGAACTCACAAATCTAAATCTAAGGCGGAAATTCACCTGCAGAAAACATAACATAGCACGACATAACTTGGTAAACAAAGCTGTGATAGTTCCATCTTGCCTTCACCCCACCCAACCCATCTCAAAAACACTTTTTCGCCACAACCAACACTTTCCCCTACCCACAGGAAAGCAAATCATCTATGGACAAGTTGTAATACATTTTGAGTAAATTAAAAACTATCTCCACAAAGAAAGACGTCACTGATCAAACCAGAACTAGAACCATTCAGAACTACTGTATTTTCCTATTTGTGGGCCCGTCATTATATCATCCGATCTCATTGTTTTTTTGTTGTTTTTGCTGTTTTTGTTGCTTTTGTCGTTTGTTTGTTCGAAAAAAATATATATATATAATCATAGGAGTACAGTAATCAAAGTACATTTGTGGTGAAATAGAACATATTCTAAAGTAAGAAAGTTGAACTTCAAACTGACAATAAACATAGGCAATTGCTTTCCCCTGGAAACCTAATTACCGTAGAAGTGTGTATTTATACAACTTACCACTTCAGTTACAGAACATAGCTATCAATCAGTAATAACAGAAATCGTTATAATGAAATACCAGTTGTCCTGACGCCCGTCCTTGTGGAGCCTATACACTTATTTTGATTTCAGTGTCAGCCGACACTATATAGAATGGCGGACACTTCAAAGACTAACTACTGAAAAACTTAAGCCTGCATAAGCCTATCAAATCAGATTAGCATTTGAAACAAATACGTAGTAGTGCCTGCTTCTACCACAGCCGCCTGTCGTTTATGTCAGCGAGTGTTGTGCACGATTTAACTGACCGCTGCCCTCTGTCTGTCAGTGTTCACAGAACTGTGTGATAGGGTTGAAGGAACTGAGACTCTAAAATAGGGAATGTTCTAACTCTTTTTCATATGGGATCTAAGGAATTAAATAGAGCAAACACCAAGTAAGCACGTCTTTCTGACCACAAATTGGATAATTCTCGACTGTTTCATGAGCAAATGTTGACCTTCTTCCAAACACTTCAAAATCAAATTGTGTCATAATTTTTATTCGTTTTATACAATTCGAATCATAAATGTATTGCTTTCTTTACCCTCTTTATGCATACAACAGATGTATTCCAACTTTAGAGATGACTCCGTGTTTGACCAAGCAACTGCCCAAACTGAAATGGGTAAAGACCATTTGGGCCATTTAGCCAAAATACAATATACTCACAATTGGCTTTTTTGTGACCAGTTTCTGACGAACTTCCAAAAACGATACTGCGGCTATTTCACACACAAAAATTTGTTGTGGCTGGCATGATAAATGGCTCCTAAACCCTCGGGGCTCTCAAGCAACTGCCTTGTGCACCCGTGCATGAAGATGGCTCTGGCTAAATGTAATCCAAACCTTCCCCCTAATCCGAAATCTACTCTTTCCCAATAACTGACCGTTCAAACAAACCTAATTTGGCCACATGGAAACTCCTATTTAAAAAAAATCCCCGTACTCGTTTTTCCAACTGCAAGAAAAATGTCAATATGATCAGTGCTCAATTTTCTTGTCAAACTCAACATTTAGTTTCAAAAACTGGAAAAAAGCGTGTACTGTTTCCAGCTAATTATGGAAAGCGCCTGTAGCAAAATGCATTCAAAAATGGTAAAAAGACTGTTCATGCTACCTGATCTAGAATCGATCACCCATTAGTCTAAAAATTCGTATTGCAACGGGCTTAAATTAGTTGCTGTAGAGGAGGGCTACAAATTTTACAAACTGCAATAGATTCTTTCCGGCAGTTTCCATTTTCAGGAAAATAATGCCTTCGCTGACCTCCTTCACAACATTTAGAGTGGAATTACTGGGGATAACATCATGTTCACGTTTTCAGGGATCAATAAAAGGACCTGTTCAAGATAAATTATAAAAGGTTGGGTTTTTTTTAATGAATAGGAGCTGGCTTTCAAAATTGTGCAGTGGGCAGGGAAGAACAACGTATTAATTACAAATGTAAGAGTCATTAAAAAAAATATATGTATTTCTGTCACACCGGTTTTAATAGAGTAAGTAAAAGATATTACAGTCCATGTATGATCCGAATTTTTAAATTCTTTATTCAAGCGTACTGTCTCAGCAGTTTGTTTTGTTTTTTTTTTCTTTAATTGGTGGCATTGCATTAAGATTATAGAAACACGAATGAAGGAAAGAATGAAACAAACAAAAGAAAGAAAGAAAAGGAGAGAAAGAAAGAAAAGAAAGAAAGAAAGAAAGAAAGAAAGAAAGAAAGAAAGAAAGAAAGAAAGAGAGAAAGAGAGAAAGAAAGAAAGAAAGAAAGAAAGAAAGAAAGAAAGAAAGGGATTCTGGTGGAAATTCTATTCAGTACCCCCCCCCCCCCCCCAAGCTTAAATCTCCCACACGCCCCTCTTTTTTTTAAATCTCATGAAGGTTCATTTTTTATGCTGCTTGTCAGTTTAACATTCTCTAATAATGCCAAGACAATGTGAACACAGCATTCAGCATGAAACAGAAAAGGCAAAATTCCAGAGCATTGTTCTATCCAATTTGTCAGGAACAGGATCTACAAGACTCCTATTGACTGTCCCTAATATGCGTTGCGTTGTCGTGAAGCTCGAAAATCCACTCGGAAAAAAAGTATTTTTACTAGCTAAGTAAACATATCGCTATTCCATGAAGGTTTAATAGTTCACCTGTGAGTTTAGCCATGTAATAAATTCGTGTCGTTCAGCCCTTTCTTCAAAAACCATAATAAGTGAGCCCATGAATGAAATGGCGGTTGCTTCTCATTCGTTGCAAACTAGGATAACCCTATAGACCTGTACAATGGAATAAAGCTCTACAACCAACCTGAGATGAAATAAACTATGTAGTGTCTGAAGCCAATTTTCTCAAAAATGAGACATGGGCCGTTTTTTCATTCATAGGCACAATTCAAACATATGCATGCCAGTGAAGACGGTCACCAAAATGCCATATATAAAATCTTTTTTTATTCATACCCCAACATCTTTCAGTTCTATACTTATTGTTAAAAATATCAATGGATTTTTAAAACATGCATAATCTAATGACATATAATATTTTAAATCATCCTGCATTGCAGTGTTATGGGTTCTACGACACAATTGCCTTCAACAATGACAAGTGGAATGAAGTTACAAAGACAACAAGGAAGTCCAGACAGAGTTGATCGTTTAAACGGCTAAATCTGTTTCTACTTGCTGCCATTTTTAGATGCTTATCGCTAACTACAGATTACGACAATGTGTGTTGATATGGAAACTGTATCAAGATAACTTAATGGGATGGACAGCTAAAATAGTCCAAACTCAGCAAAAAATAGTTGCACAAAGGTCAAAGAGAGCAAATGTCGCAGTCTCCAGATAATTATCAACTCGACTCAGTAAAACAACAGTCGGAATTAAACCTAGTTAAAACGATCACTTCAACACCCCCCTCCCCCCCCCCCACCAACTCTGTCGTCCCCGCATAATAACGGATACAAGATTAATGGTAAGTGGCCTTGGAGTACATACAAACATCATCTATCACTGAAGACTTGCAATTTTGTCTGCAAGCCCGTTTTGCTCAGTCCAGGTGTGTATGCCGAGAACTGCTTGATGATGGCCATATGTGCAAATTAATAATGCAATGGCGCCACAGGAGCGATAATGTTTTGTTTGACACATAGCGACAGTCCAAACATTACTCTCAAAATTGCCCCTATACTACATTAGCCAAATTGGATACTGTTTCATTGTCCCTCGGCATGTTAAAATTATTTCAACAAATTCATCATTGTACTTACCAGCACTCGGGGCCAAAATACTACCAGTGGTTTCACAAAGGAATGTAAAATGAAATCATAACAAATATCACAGTCGAAAACTGGAGGCGCTGGCAGCAATATCAAGGGGCACTTTCTGATTGTGTGAGTGAGTGCCCAGGCCAACAGATAAAATTCTCTTACTAAACAAAAGGCTTGACAGCGCGCACGGACGGCAAGAGCGCTCGCACATCGTGCGATTCCAGAGCTGGCGAGATGGACTCCGAGTTGCTGCTGCCGGTTTCACGTCATTGGTACTAGTTCTCTCAATGGATTTCCACTTTGTCAGAGTTAGGTCCCCAACTTACTTTGAATTCTTTTACGCTGAAGCTTTCACTTCAAGGCAGTCAGACCTTCCACGTGCTAAATTATAATTCAGATTCGAAAATCTATTTCTAGGTTTCAGAATTTGTATGTGGCACTCTTTGAAGAATCGTTTTCCAAATAGTGGACGTAGTTTTCAGCAGCCGCGAATCCCAATGCCTCACGGGGCAATCAGTAATAACTTTTTATTATGAAGTCTACGGTAGTGGTTTAGAAACTTGCACATTCAGACTGTAAATAATATGTTGACTTCTTACACGCAACTACATCTTTTGCTTCTGTCATGTCTCTTTAACGCGGTTAATTCTCATGCTTAATGGAAGGCTCCAGCTTTTCTTTTTTGTGTGCCGGGAAATGTGTGTGAGTGTGTGTGTGTGAATAAGTGTGGGGTTTTTCTGCTTTTGTTTACATTTCAACGAATATTAACTAGAATACATCTAATTTATCAACGGGTAAAAGAAAAGCCACAGCTTATACACGATGTCTGGAAGAAGTCCGAGTCAGAATTTTACAGTTAGATGTATTCTGTAGCGTTAAGGTATCATTAGGGTCCTGTAGAGTTTGGTTGAAAACCTCTGTGGCTAAAGGTGGCCGCGTGCCAGTGGGACAGACAGGTAGCAAGCCTAGTTGGGAAGATGAAAGGAGAACAAGTGGACGGATGCGGGGTGTTCGGGTGGAGGTAGGGAAGGTGGGAGTGGGAAGTGAAATGATGGGAGGTGGGGGGAGGGAGGCAGAAGGGGGGGGGAAGGGGATGGCTGAGATCAATGATCGATACAGGAGCAAGGGAAAGTAGGGTGGTGGTATGACGGACCAGTAAGGTCAGGTATAGGATTAGAAACTGTTGACAGTGTTGAGACCGATGTGGACTTAATATTTAAGAATAGTGGGTGGCCAGCGGAACTGTTTAACTTACGAATACGGGATAATTGCTTGATGCTGTGAAAGAGGTAGCTTTAGACTGAACCATGGTAACGACGGCTGAAGTACCTCAAGACTGGACCATGGTGACTACTTCTGCAGTACTTCAAGACTGGACCATGGTGACTACTTCTGCAGTACTTCAAGACTGAACCATAGTGGCTACTGCTGAGGCACTTCAAGGCTTCAAGACCATTGGGGACTATCGCTGAAGTACTTCAAGACTGAAACATGGTAGCTGCTGCTGAAGAATTTCAAGACTGAACCTTGGTGACTACTGCTGAAGTACTAACTACTGCTGACCACTGATTGTCGAAGCTAAAATAAGCAATGAGCGATAGGTTGAGCTCGTTTAGCCCATTCACGAATTTATTCAGCAAGACAGCACCAAAAAAAAAAAAAAATGACAAAAACAAAAGCGCCCTCTCTGAACAAAAACGATGGTGAATAAATATATGATGAGGACAACAAACGCGGGGATTTTTAATTTATTTACAGCATCTATGATTTGAAACTGTTGACTTCTCCTGTCTACAAAACTTGGTTATTTATTAATGATAAAACTTGAATTTATTATGAGAAAGTTATTTTCAGCCTTTTAAACTCTGTTCTTAAAGATAAAAACGGGCACGCCTGAACAGACAGATCAGCTGATTAGCTATTACACTGATTCCAGGTAGTTTCAAAATTGCATGAGATGTTCACTCCATGGAGAGCCATGTCTTTTCGACTGCACTTGCTTTATGACGCCAGAACATGGAGAGTTCTAAATAATAATAATAATGGACATATTGAATATTCTAACTAAACTACTCAATAATGTCTGGTGGGAAGGAAGAATCACTAACAGTCTCGGCAGAAATTACCACCGTAAATACATGAAACTTACCCCAAACCTGAGCAAATGCAAAGATGAAGAGTACATAGAGTTTTAACACAACACTTATTTTTGTATGTCAAACTGAGATCCTTTCTTCAAGTGATTCGCGCTTGATAACATTCTGCGTGAAAAACCGTTTTGTTTGTAACTGCTTGTGTTGTGAACTGCTCAGGTCATTGTGACCTGGCTGCATCTGTAAAATGAGCCTGTATTAGCTACAACATTTCCGGACAACATATTCTGTCCATTATAGCTCTTAAAGAACGACACGCGCGACAGATTGGACTCCGCAGTGCATTATCATTCTTTTAAGTGCAAGAGCATGGCTTTCAATTTTTCATGTGCTAATATTTCCGGCATTGTCCTTTAAATGAGGAATCTTCGCTTTTGTGGACATTTTAGTATTTTTATTTGAGCTTTCAACTTTACATTTGTTGTTTTTAAACTGCAAGTCAACATATTTATTCAGATTTATTATTTATGACTGAAATTAATTGAAATAACGGAATCGAAACCCCGAAAAAAGATTTCAGAAAAACCAGATTTGACGGCATTACTAGGCAAGCAGTTTTAAACACCGTCTGGATAAAAGAATATCTGGACAAAATTCAGAACTGCCTCGAAGATAAGTGTAACAGACGAAAAGAATTACCTTTTGTGGAGATAAGGTACTTATCTCTGTTTTCAATGAAAGCAAAGTTTAATCAGTGATGGAAAGAAAATCCCCTCGTGAAATAGAAAGGTAAGAAGGTAAAGGAGAGAAGAGTTCGAATAAAAGGTATATAAATAGAAGAGAATCAAGAGATAACAGCAGTATGGAAAGAGCCCTGATGGCTTAGCTACGATCCTTCACCCCACTAGGGTGACTGCTGAGATGCGCGACTAATGCCTTGATGGGGTCATGACGTCACCTGCAGTAAGCCTATCTGCTCGAGGAGAGCGACATAGTCTTGAACTGTTGGCAGGAAACAGAACGAGCCGTGCGCCGAGCAAATCATGCAAAGAAAAGCAAGCGGCTTTGCTGTTGTTACTGACATTTTCTTAAACTCAATCAGAGCTTCATTTCCATTCTTTATAAGAAAAGCCTGGCTGAAAATTCTTGTCCTCGGTCATATTTGTGCAACACTATAGACTCACAATAACAGTACGGTAATTTCTAGACAACAAAATCATAGTCCAATTCATATTTCAAGAAGTTCAGGTGAGGCCTTAAAAACTATACTCATGAAGTTCTACGGTGCTGGAAAGGTATGAATAAACTGAACGGTAAACGAACGCCATGACAAACTTGAAACGAACTTTCGGTCTGTGGGACCTTTCTCCCTGATAGTCTAATAAGCAAAAGAAGAGAAAAAAAAGGCACGTGTGCAGTTACACTGATAGAAAAATGAATGGATAAATGAATGATAATAATATTAGTTAAATTACGTAAATGAGCATATTTTCCTTCCCCTCCCCCCTCCCCCTCCCCACCCCCAGGTGCTTTTGTACTTACCCCTATTGCTATTCTGAGCCACCCCTTATCTGTGTCCAGTAAACCTAATGGTTCTGTTCTTTTCGTGACAAATGAAATCTATGAAAGGTCCAAACTGAAAGTATGATCACTGGCTAATTTGGAAATGTCGACAGCCTGCTGCTATTTTGATCACTTTTCATTATAAATCTATTCTTTTTCAGACGAAGACTGAAGATACTAAATTTGGATAATATACTATTTCAGTGGAATGACATTTAAATTCCACTGCTTTCATCAGAAACGACCAGTATAAATCATCTTTGAAATCTCGGATGAATTTCATAACCGCTAACGGCAACTGACAGGATCCAGGTAATTGAGACCATAATATACGGAACAGCTTTGTTAGTTCGTGAATAACTTTACAGAATTCGAGACAAATGCTAAATACACAAAAGCCTGATGGCGCGTGGACGATTACTTCAATTTGTTTTCTGAAATGAAACCCGTCGCATGTCTTGCCCCGTGTTTGGAAGCAATACTGATGTAAAAGGCTGGAAGGTATTAATGACACTCAGGGATCAGAAAAACTTAATTAAATGTATCGGCTTCGGCAGGAAACTCAAGTAGTAATGTAAACAACGGCCAAAAAAAGAAAACATTATTAGCAACAAGAATACAGTGTAATATATAATAATAGAAACAATGAAATGTCACTGCTCAGACAGTACCTGATGTTAGTGACTGTGATCATCATAGTCAGGGCCGGATTTATAAGGGGGGCAATGGAGGCAGTTGCCCATATGGCAAGGGCCCTTTTCTGTACAGAAATGAAGTAATGAAAAGATTAGTTTCTTTTATTAACATTTTTAAATAATTAAAAAAATTATCAGTTTTGCTATCAGACTACTACCTCAACCACTAACGGTAGAGGAGAGTGAGGTATAATGAAAGTGACTCGGAACAAACACTTGGAGCAAGACATGAAGCATGTATATATGTATTTACTTCATATATATAACTTATAAACCTATGTATAACTTGTAAGTTCCAATTATATGCAATAAACGGACTTCGATGTGTAAATCTGGTGATTTGCCATGCGTTTTCATGTCTGGCTGTAATGTGCCCACCGTGCCCAGGGCACTCCAAGGTCTAAATCTGCCGTGATCATAGATTTTCAGCAACGCACCAATTGCTGTTATGGTTCAAAAGAAAAAGAAAAAAAAAACGTGCACGGGCTTATCAAAAAAATTAAGTCTGCTGAGGTCTGGCTTACATCGATGTCAATAGTACGGCTGGTGTAGTTATAATAGGCACGGTGTTGTCCTGGGGGCAACATGCATATGGAGAGAAAGAAAGAGAGGGGGAAGAAAGAGACAGAAAGAGAGAGAGAGAGAATAAGGAGAAAACACGACCGTTTTTTGTTGTTGTTTTTTTCAATATTGACGGGGTTTGTCTGTTAGCTGAATTTCTTAAGGCATTCACAGTGCTGTATCTGGAACAAGAAAATACCCTAAATTCAGACCAAAAAGAGGTTTAAAATGACGTCAAACCTGCTTTACAAAGCCTAATCCCATCTTCTTTTCATAAATGTAGAGATAAAACTAATCCCTTCCATTGTCAACAAAGGGAAAAAAATAGCATGTTCAGCCCAAAGCTTAAAAATGACATTTGTGGCTAATGTTCGAAAAGCCGTTCGTGTTTTTCTCGATATCTGTTTAGCGATATTTGTTTCGACTTGTTTCTTCTATTTTCATGGCTGAATTTGCATCACGTTTGGGCCCCAAGCTGTGAAGAGCGTTTGGTTCTCAGTATGTCAGGAAGAAGGTGATGCCGTATCCCTGATTACTGAACAACCAGTAGTAATTCTAAATCAAGTAATACTTTGTCCTGAATTACATTCCAGAGGATCTCCCCGGCCACTTTATACACCCATGTACACCAATATGCTCGTGAGCTTGTACAAAGAGGCACTTAAATCTTTTTGCTTATATGTTAAGACATGTTGGTATTAAAGAGTGCTGAACGCACATGGCAGTCATGCTGAGTACGACTATAAAAAACCCAGTCTCCCATCTCTGTGAGACTAAAACGTTCCAGCGTGTCCCCATTGGATGTGAGATCTGCATTCATGAAGACTGTCGTGTTTCTGGTCCGTCTATTAACATGTTACATTGATTGTCATGCAAGAATAATTATAACAAATAATCATGTCTGACAAATATGAAAATGTGATCTGAACATACTGAGTATTTACAGTGAAAGAAAAAAGAAGGCTCTCCATGCATGATACAAACATTGGCATTCAGCTCCAGGAGCTGTGACTCTCAAATAGTTACATTGCAACACATTCACTGGTTCACCGTGGAATTTGAAATAGGACTTTCAGCCCATTGATATAATTATTTTAACCTCTCTTTTGTGTAGCTCTGAGAACATCGTTCAGTTCTTCAAGCCAGATCTAAGTTTGGTATTGCTCACGTGTAAATACAGTACTAGTTGCTTTACAGCCGTATTGTCAATTTAACATTTCAAATGGTACTGAAAGTATTGACTTCCAATCATATCAGCAGAATATTTGTCCCTGCACCCAAAAACCCCTGCAAAAGTAATCCAAAGAACACAACAAGTTCGCCCGTCAGTTCCCAGACTCCAGCACACAATCAAATTAATTTAGAACCTCAGGAGTCTGTTATAACGTTGAGTAAATACTATTTCACCGCTTCAGTACTAAGACAGTGTCTGGTGCATAGCAACCTCTTATTTTTTTATAACACCGGTACCATACAGCTATCCCTGGGCTCATTATTTGTGCGAGCGTGAGTAAATTTATACAAAGTTCAGCTGGAGATTTCTTTTGTCATGCAAAGTAAACACTGGGAAAGCGAAAAATCAATTATAAGCAGTAGGTATCAATGGCAGTAACGAATGCCATGTTCATCATGATCATTATTATCACCATCTTCATCAGGTGTACAACGAGAAGGACGGGCAGACAAACCACATTAAAAAAGAGAAGTCAGGCTTGGCCACAGTTGCATGCGTGACAATAAATCTCAGGTTTTCGATCGATGGACAGGCAATCAATAAATGTTGGCCCATAATTAACGATCAAGGTTTTCAATCCATCACACCGATTGATTTTTTTTTTTTTTTGGTCACGGATGGAGATGGCCTCCCTTTTGTCAAGGTGTGGAAGGAGATGTGATGGTGGCGAATAAGCGCAAAAGTGCGATTACACGGAGAGGCAGTTTCATGGAAAATTTATACACGGCATGTTATATAAAGTGAAAAAAAAATATTGATTCTTGTTTCCAAAATGACAGTCAGCCAGAAACTGAACTTATTTGAGCAAGGAGTCAACATTACTTCTTTTACTTACCAATAATGATAATAATTATTGTGTTTCTGTTTAAGTTCAGTGGTGCTTTAATATATACATGCATTTTGCAAAGTTTTACCGGCAAAAGGTAGTCCTGCGATAAATCAACAAACTGATTTAATTTGCCTTTTCCTGTTGGACACAAGACGGAAGTATAAAAGTGTCTATTAACTGTTCCTTTTATTGGTCAGAACAACTGCGACATCCTTTGTCATTTGACTGAAAACTAATGGGGGGGAGAGGAACGCTGAATTTTTCCTGGGTGTTTACAACGATGATATCGTTTGCAGTATTTTCTTTGACAGTGAAGTGAAGCATTAGAGCTGTAGTGCGTGTATGCTCTGTGTTGTGGAAACATTTACGTGACAAAGTTATCGTGCCAACGGTTTTTACTATTAATTATCAGTGTTAACATGAAACACGGTGTATTGGGGATCTTAGCGACTGAAGAATTATTGCACAGAACTTTTAGGTTAGCATTGGGCTCTTGGCGACTGAAAACTTATAATTATTGAACAGAACTTTTAGGTTAGTATTGGGCTCTTAGCGTCTGAAGAATTATTGAACAGAAGTTTTAGGTTAGTAGCACACTGACTCAAGTTTGTTTTGCATCGATTTTTTACTCAGACTTGAATTCCCATTGAACCAGCTAGCGAGACAGATTTGCTTCAATCTCATTAGTGCGGAAGGTCCAGTTTAACTAAACTGTCCACAAAACCAAAATTGACACCGTGCGCTATGGGCCCAAAACGGCGATATATGCCGACGCTGCAAATGGATAATTTCGAAATACATGCATTCGTTTATTTATTGCCAACAAAAGTTCAAACAATCTATGATTCTTACGCTGTCATAGATCCAAAGATATACTCTTAACCCTGAAATGTTGAAGAATTGAGTGAAAATAGATCCTGTCCTTTACTAAGGCGTTGTGCGCAGGAACATATATTATTTCATCATAAATGCTATATAGATCTTTTACTCGTAATATGACCTGCGAATTTCAGTACTTTAAGATAATTTTAATAAGTTAATTGTATGTTTTCAGCCCACATTAATCCCAGTTTTACCTTCAATCGTGCCGGCTTCAAGATGTATCAAATCCCCTACCTGCTCATTGCTTGTCTTGGATAGGAATAAAAGTTTTCACCACTAAAGGTTTCAAAATTTAATTATGGGTCAGTTTGTGTGCATGTCTGAAAACTGCTGATATACTGCATTAAGCAGAGTTTTGCTTTGTGTGGGAAGCTGAGTATTGTGGGTCCCTTGTCAAAAGAACTGCGCAGGGAATGTCAAGAAGCACGCAATGAGGGCTGACATTGATAGCATTGGTTTGTTATATTATGTGCACAATATGTAGATGTACGGTGCCAATATCCATCCATCTATCTATCTATCTATCTATCTATCTATCTATCTATCTATCTATCTATCTATCTATCTATCTATCTATCTATCTATCTATCTATCTATCTATCTATCTATCTATCTATCTATCTATCTATCTATCTATCTATCTATCTATCTTTCTATCTATCTATCTATTTATCTATCTGTCTATCTATCTATCTATCTATCTGTCTATCTATCTATCTATCTATCTATCTATCTATCTATCTATCTATCTATCTATCTATCTATCTATCTATCTATCTATCTATCTATCTATCTATCTATCTATCTATAAAATTAACTGTCTGTCTGCTTATCAGCTTGTATGTCACTCTACCAAGTTTAATTGATCTATTCTCATGATCACATTTTAAACTTTTTTTATTAGCTTTTCTTTCTTTCCTTATTATTATCATTATCGTTGTTATTAGAGACAATGTTGGCGTTTAGAGTGTTGTCTACCTGAAGAAGGAGCCGTTGATTCTGGCACCAAAGTCATCAACATACTCGTGTGATGCATTAGGGTTAATGTGGGCTGAGATGAATCCGCCATCCCAATCGATAATATGGCCAATTATATCAAGATCAGGCCATTGACCGTGCATATTTGCCAGCGGTATCGAATATCAATATAAAAATCCAACCTGGTTCCACTATACTCTGCCAGAGGTGAAGCAAGACTGGACGTTATCAGTGACTTTCGTCATAGATACTCAATGCAGTGGATGAGGGGAATAGTGTGAAAATAGCTGTTTATCAAATACATGACTGTCTTAACATTTCTCTAGCACCGTTCACTAATTTTTTTCGAAGACTAAACTAGTGGGTCACTTACGGGATAGTTACAAGGTACTAGCGGCAAATGCGGGGAAGTCATTCAAAGTGCTCTATTTTACAACGCCAATATATAGAAAACATTGAATTTTCTTCACTGTCCAACTATCGCTTTTAGGCCTTGACTGAAGTCACTTATTTTGTAATTATCACTTCAATCGCTATAGGAAAACCCTGGGGTTTTTGGTTTTTTTTCTTTTTTAGTCGCAGTAACACTGTAATAAATCATTATTATTAATGTATCATTATATCAAAACTGTGTGCACGGTTTTTTAGAGGCGCGAAGAAGGGAATGTCTCATCTTAATTTTTATTGTATTCAGTATCTTTGCTTATGGGTAGATGTTGTCAGATTACTGGATGGCAAAAGACCAGCAGTTTGTTGTTACCCAAGTTTAAACCCCCACCGATCGTAGCAGTGCTGATAATATCCATAGGGATCACGATGGAGATCATTCTAATGACTTGGAGTCTCTTTTGGAGGTCTCCATGCATCTTTGAGAATGGGTCGAACATGTGATTATATATTACTGACACAAGGAGTGTTTGTCAGTTTTCAGTGTTTAGCAATCACGCAACGGCTATAACAAACCTGTTGCTTTCTGTTTGTTTGTTTTTATGTTGACTGGTAGTTTAATGTCTCTTTCTTTTCATATTAAATTATATTACGCACGATGATTGGAACTATATAACGGAATATTTTTATCTTCTACGCAGAATATATTATCTTTCTCTTCAACCTGTGTATCATTCGGCGACAAAGTATATCTCGCTGTCAGTGTATGTCACACAGAGATCTTTATGCTAAATCAATGACATGTTACATTAGATATGACGGTGACGACGGGGAAAAAAAAGGCGAAGCAAAAGCAGGGAAATCAAAGATTTAATTATATAGAAAAAGTAAAAATGGACATCACATTTTATTGATCTTTAAATTATGTTTCTCTCATCTTGTCTGACTGCTCTAAATTTCTTTGCACTTCTTTTAGTCTCACCTTTCCCGCACCCTAAGCCTTTTTCCCACCATGTACACAGTCGTGATACCGATGACTTGAAAGCCGGCAAAAACAGAGAAACAAAGGTATTAATCAGATATACACAAAATAAAAACAGACATCAAATTTACAGGTTTTGAAATCAATTTTTTCTAGTCTGACTGCTCTGAATCTCTCCGTGTTTCTCCAAGTCTCAGTTCCTCCACCCCCTAGCTTTCTTCGCAGCCGCTCCGGAAAGGAGAAAAGTAAACTTTTTTTTTATGTTGCTATGGTCGGCTGATAAAACTGTGCATTTCTGACACTGAAATTTTTATACTTCGACTGATCCACCTCGAGAATATAGGCTAATAAAATAAAATTAATAATTGCAGAGAGTATCAGTTTGTAATGGTTGGCTGGTCCAGAGATCTTTCATTCCTTCATTATGATAAGGGTGACACCGAAGACGAAAAGGTCAATGAACAACGAAATTATAATCGCGAAAGATGAAGAAACACAGTACGATTTTCATTAGATTAATGTTGACTCACTGACGTGAAATGAATGTAGACTGATTGAATTGGAGAATCGATATCTAGTATGTTCCGTGGATTGGACATCAATGACCGTGAAACTGAGCTATCGTTCCGCCTTGGGTCTTCGATTTTGTCGATGTTTATGATGGTTAGCTGTTTCGGATGTTTTAGTTGCTTTTTGTTGTTGTTGTTGTTGTTGTTTATGGCGTCGCTTCCAAGGGTTAACATTTTGTTTCACAGTTGAATATTAATTTTGGCTGTTGGTGGTTAGTTTCCTTGCCGTGGTCGTTAATGTAGCTGCTTTTTATTGATCTGGCACGTTCCATAATTATCTTTGTTTTTGTTTGTCTCAAGTAAAATGAGTGTTGATGTTGTTCTTGTTGTTATGGCTGCAGCTGTTAATAATGATGCTGATAGTGTTGTTGTTGAAGTTGTTACTGCTGATATTGCTGTTTTTGATGTTTAACAGTTGATAATATCCTGTCATCACTCTTAATGCTGTTGTCTTGGTAATTTAACAGTGGTTGTCACGGTCTGTGTGAACAGTATTACCCTTATTTTGATACAATGTTATCATTGCTTCAGTTCATGTGTTTCAAACCGCCCCATGCCCATGTGCTTTATTTTAAACAGCTCTATACCCACATGTGCTTTGTTTCAAGTTGCCCCATGCCTGTATGGTTTGTTTTAAATAGGCTCGTGCCTATGTAGTTCGTTTCTAAACTGCTCCATGCCCATGTGGTTTGCTTTATGTAGCTACATAACCCATATTTTTTTTATGCGCTTTGTTTCAAGACGCCCCATGACTGAATGGTTTGTTTTAAACAGGCCCATGCCCATGTGGGTTTTTTTTTTTCGAACTGCCCCTTCCCCATGTATTTGTCATCAAGTTGTTCCATGGTTATGTGATAGGCCTATAGTTCGTATCCTTGATTTCCTGGAAACTTCGACCTGCTATGGTAAACTGAGCACAAGTCAGCTGTGAGAAAAGTGATTACAAATGCAAAAGCATGAAATAACTACCTAAACAAAAACAAAATAAGCAGGAACCAGTCTTCAGAATACCGCTAATCAATAGTTACGCTCCAGAGACGACCTGAAGCGTACTGACATTGAAAAATGTTCTAGACACCCAGACCATTTCAAACCTTTCTCTCGGGCCAGTATAATTTTCTCTCTTTCTTTCTTACTCTTTCTCCCACTTTTAGATGATTAAATGAGGAAGTCACTCTTGCATGACGTTTCAAGCCGAACCCGAGTGTGAGAGCCTTGAGCGTGTTGACGTAATGAGCTATACAATTCATCCTTTAGTTCTGTTATGTCTTCTTTTATTTGTACAGATAATTAGTTTCAGCTTTTCTCCAGTGAGTTTTAATACTGGCGCATGATTTGTTTTGTTTTTTTCACAGATTAGACATTGTGTTGTTGTCATCTTATATTGTTGTTAGTACATGCTGGTATTCCCTCGGCGGGGGGGGGGGGGGAGTTCTGTTCCTGATCCTATGGTAGGTAGGATCGAGCATCTAGTCTTCTCGGATAAGGTCGAAAAACTGGAAGGGCCCATGTGCACGTTGCGCAAGTTAAAGATATCTTGGCAGTTGAAAGTCGAGAAGAGCAGGCCGAACAAGACCGCTGCCTTGAGAAAATTCTAAAAACGACTAGATCTGCCCCTTCCACAAAAACACACAGAAATAAGAACAAGAAAAATTTGAAACAAGAAAAGAGAGGTGTAAATGCCAAGAGCAGCGAAACCTCTTAAAATAAAGACCTAAAACACGGGTATTGTGATGGTGATGATGTAGATGTTTTAAATATGGATAATCATGACTGTGGTAGCAGCTTTGCTGAAACACGGGTATTGTGATGGTGATGATGTAGATGTTTTAAATATGGATAATCATGACTGTGGTAGCAGCTTTGCTGAAACACGGGTATTGTGATGGTGATGATGTAGATGTTTTAAATATGGATAATCATGACTGTGGTAGCAGCTTTGCTGAAACACGGGTATTGTGATGGTGATGATGTAGATGTTTTAAATATGGATAATCATGACTGTGGTAGCAGCTTTGCTGAAACACGGGTATTGTGATGGTGATGATGTAGATGTTTTAAATATGGATAATCATGACTGTGGTAGCAGCTTTGCTAAAACACGGGTATTGTGATGGTGATGATGTAGATGTTTTAAATATGGATAATCATGACTGTGGTAGCAGCTTTGCTGAAACACGGGTATTGTGATGGTGATGATGTAGATGTTTTAAATATGGATAATCATGACTGTGGTAGCAGCTTTGCTAAAACACGGGTATTGTGATGGTGATGATGTAGATGTTTTAAATATGGATAATCATGACTGTGGTAGCAGCTTTGCTGAAACACGGGTATTGTGATGGTGATGATGTAGATGTTTTAAATATGGATAATCATGACTGTGGTAGCAGCTTTGCTGAAACACGGGTATTGTGATGGTGATGATGTAGATGTTTTAAATATGGATAATCATGACTGTGGTAGCAGCTTTGCTGAAACACGGGTATTGTGATGGTGATGATGTAGATGTTTTAAATATGGATAATCATGACTGTGGTAGCAGCTTTGCTGAAACACGGGTATTGTGATGGTGATGATGTAGATGTTTTAAATATGGATAATCATGACTGTGGTAGCAGCTTTGCTGAAACACGGGTATTGTGATGGTGATGATGTAGATGTTTTAAATATGGATAATCATGACTGTGGTAGCAGCTTTGCTAAAACACGGGTATTGTGATGGTGATGATGTAGATGTTTTAAATATGGATAATCATGACTGTGGTAGCAGCTTTGCTGAAACACGGGTATTGTGATGGTGATGATGTAGATGTTTTAAATATGGATAATCATGACTGTGGTAGCAGCTTTGCTGAAACACGGGTATTGTGATGGTGATGATGTAGATGTTTTAAATATGGATAATCATGACTGTGGTAGCAGCTTTGCTAAAACACGGGTATTGTGATGGTGATGATGTAGATGTTTTAAATATGGATAATCATGACTGTGGTAGCAGCTTTGCTGAAACACGGGTATTGTGATGGTGATGATGTAGATGTTTTAAATATGGATAATCATGACTGTGGTAGCAGCTTTGCTGAAACACGGGTATTGTGATGGTGATGATGTAGATGTTTTAAATATGGATAATCATGACTGCGGTAGCAGCTTTGCTGAAACACGGGTATTGTGATGGTGATGATGTAGATGTTTTAAATATGGATAATCATGACTGTGGTAGCAGCTTTGCTGAAACACGAGTATTGTGATGGTGATGATGTAGATGTTTTAAATATGGATAATCATGACTGTGGTAGCAGCTTTGCTGAAACACGGGTATTGTGATGGTGATGATGTAGATGTTTTAAATATGGATAATCATGACTGTGGTAGCAGCTTTGCTGAAACACGGGTATTGTGATGGTGATGATGTAGATGTTTTAAATATGGATAATCATGACTGTGGTAGCAGCTTTGCTGAAACACGGGTATTGTGATGGTGATGATGTAGATGTTTTAAATATGGATAATCATGACTGTGGTAGCAGCTTTGCTGAAACATGGGTATTGTGATGGTGATGATGTAGATGTTTTAAATATGGATAATCATGACTGTGGTAGCAGCTGTGCTGAAACACGGGTATTGTGATGGTGATGATGTAGATGTTTTAAATATGGATAATCATGACTGTGGTAGCAGCTTTGCTGAAACACGGGTATTGTGATGGTGATGATGTAGATGTTTTAAATATGGATAATCATGACTGTGGTAGCAGCTTTGCTAAAACACGGGTATTGTGATGGTGATGATGTAGATGTTTTAAATATGGATAATCATGACTGTGGTAGCAGCTTTGCTGAAACACGGGTATTGTGATGGTGATGATGTAGATGTTTTAAATATGGATAATCATGACTGTGGTAGCAGCTTTGCTAAAACACGGGTATTGTGATGGTGATGATGTAGATGTTTTAAATATGGATAATCATGACTGTGGTAGCAGCTTTGCTGAAACACGGGTATTGTGATGGTGATGATGTAGATGTTTTAAATATGGATAATCATGACTGTGGTAGCAGCTTTGCTAAAACACGGGTATTGTGATGGTGATGATGTAGATGTTTTAAATATGGATAATCATGACTGTGGTAGCAGCTTTGCTGAAACACGGGTATTGTGATGGTGATGATGTAGATGTTTTAAATATGGATAATCATGACTCTGGTAGCAGCTTTGCTGAAACACGGGTATTGTGATGGTGATGATGTAGATGTTTTAAATATGGATAATCATGACTGTGGTAGCAGCTTTGCTGAAACACGGGTATTGTGATGGTGATGATGTAGATGTTTTAAATATGGATAATCATGACTGTGGTAGCAGCTTTGCTGAAACACGGGTATTGTGATGGTGATGATGTAGATGTTTTAAATATGGATAATCATGACTGTGGTAGCAGCTTTGAAAGATATGATGGTTACGATCTGGACAACAGTAGTCATCGTAGAAGAGTTCATCACTGCTGATGGGGTACTTTTGGTTGTGTCGTTGATTTTATGACAATGATGTTGTATTTATAGGATGTGTGATAGCGGCAGTGATGCAGGTAGTTACTGATTTGGGTGATCGTTTGGAGAGTGGTTCTGGACCAGTGTTTCTCAACCTTTCGCGGACCCAAGTCCCGCTTCAGTTTTCCCAATAAACGTGCGCCCCACCACGATCGGACAAAAAGATTTTAAAAATAGTTACATATTCAGCATGTAAACTTTCAAAAGAAGGTTTAATTAAAAACCACCGGCACGACATAAACAAACAATAGTTATCTATACAGTTAAGTTACAATATATTGTAATATTAGTATTTCTATGAAAAGTGTCCACGCCCCACTCTGAGGTACCATACCGCACCAAATATTGCCATACCCCACCTTGAGAAAACACTGTTCTAGACACAACAACAGCAGCACAGTAGGGCATAATGGTGAATGACCTGGCACTGAAAGTTCTATAACTTTCAATGTAATTCTCCATTCTCGATGTTGTTGTTATTAATGTTGCCATTGGTGACGAACTATTGATACTGTTTACACCTACCCTATCATTAAATTTCATTTATTCCCCTTCTTTTATTATTACCTCCCCCTCTCTATTCAGACTTAAATGAGGTTTTGATTGCTGAAGTCATTTCCCCAGTGGGCCTCACTATCCTGATTAACCATACTGGCTAAAACAGAACTCAACAGTTTGTGAAAACTAAATATTCAAGGAAATGTGGGAGCGCCAATTCATTGTTGAAAACTGTTTGTTGGTATTAGTAAGGTTGCCTAGCATTAATGTCATTATAATAGTAATTAAATGAACATTGTTTTAGGCATCAATTTTGCAATATATTTCTTTCTTTGTTATTCATTACTTTTGTCCTGTTGTTACATTTGTCCTTCCTTTCATTTCCGGGTCTTTTTTTTTGCTGAAGGTTTCGGCTTTAGGAGAACAGTCAAGCTGATCTAAATAACCACAAAGGCGATCTTAAACTTCACCTTCACAATATAATTAATTATTGATTCTCATAAAAGATGCACCGATAAAGTTGGACACACACACATAAATACACACTTTGATAGTTGACAGGAAATTAACCACTTCATTAGCTTCAGAGATGACTTTTTGTTCTGTTGTTTTGTGCGGAATGCTGAAAGGGAAAAACTGCGTGCTCGAAACTCGGTAAGGTGTAAACGATTACTCAACAAAATAATGACTCGATATTTTCTGTTTTAAAAAGGACATGATGCTTAAAGATCGAAATATTGTTAGAGAATATATCATATGATACTTAATATAGTCGCTAGATCATATATAAACAAGGAGTGGCATAAACGATAGGGAACATGTTGGTGGAGTAACAACCCGAGATTTTTATCATCAATTTGTCAAACCAGGACATCCGGCCTGATGGAATACATTATTTACAGCCGAAGGGAAAACAAAGAAAAACGCCTGGGGAAACAGAGCATGGAGGATTCTGAAGCCAAAACAATATTGATTATAAGAAATCGCCTAGCATTCGGCGTTGCCTTTTTCTTCTTAATAAGACATTATTACTACTTTTCTTTTTTTCTTTATCATTTAATGACAGATCCTGGGTGAAGGGGGGGGGGTGTTATGTAAAACGTATTTATCGATATTAAGTTATTCCTCTGGAAACATGACCAAATGAAAGAAATCAGCCAAAGCATCAGTGTATCCAAGAAAGCCAGTTTACCATAATGAAATACCAGCTAGCTCTTCTTGATTGATAACTGAAGTTTAACATTGAACAGTTCCATATAGTTTTTACTAATGTTGTGCAAATTAATAACATCATGTATGAGTAATAACAACCTTGCCCTTCATCGAAAGACCCCATGCATTCTGATGAAAGGTTGTTGTTGTTGTCGTTTTTATACATGAGGGTATTTTCATTCGCAGCTTTTGATGTCGGAGATTGCTTCCACGTGACTACTTCCAGTCTCCACAAATGAAGGCCAATAAAAATGTTCGGATTTGGGGATTACTTTCACTGTTAACACTTAATGGAGTATTCGGCAATATATGAAAATTAACTGCCTCTAACTTTGTTCTAACATTTAAGAAAAGTTTCATGGACCAGCCAACGAAGCATACAAACTTCTTTATGAATGAAATGTGTTCTAGCTACCTCCACTCGCAAGGTAACCGACGCCTGGCTCAATATCCCAAACTTATATATTTACATATTCATGAAACTGCTCACAAATACTTTACACTGTGCCACATTTCAGACGGCATGGCAGAGATCAGTAAGCCTAAACACACGTACAACTTGGTCGAGTTGCTGTCCCGTCGCATTTTTAAAAAATCTGTGCAAAAAGAATGAAGATGTACACACGTCATGTGACTCTCCGGTGCATTGCAGACAGTATGAAACAGCAACTCGACAGCAAGTCGTCTGTGTGCGTCTAACCTAAATTGACAAGCTGAATTCTTGTGTTTTATGTGCACGCACGTTGTGGACACTGAGCCAGTCATTCAGAAGTTAGTAATCTTGCAAAACTTCAATGACTGTTGGAGTGAAATATAAATATATTAATGTTACAGCCACGACTGTCTGTCTTTTAGTAGGAGATGATATTATATCATGCAAAATATCTCCCCGAAGTGACTACTGAACGCTCGAATGTCGTAGTTATCGCCAGATTTTAACCCATTCTCAGATAATGTTATGGATAATTTACCGCAATTTATTCAGTTCGCAAACAGGTCGAACAACAAAAAGCTATTTCTGGGATAAAAGTGAAGCGAGAAAAATGAAAGCTTGGTGTGTACACATGATATGTGATAAAGATTTTCGTTGCAACAAAAGATGGAGAAGAGAAATAAAAAGATAACCAAAGAGAAATTTAAACTCTTGATTATACAATGCAAAATGTTCCAAACGAGCACTGGGAAGAGCACAACGACTGTCCAGTTACGTTTGTCTTACCTTCATTCAGTAGGGCTTCAAAAAATTCTTTCTTAGCTGCCACAACTGTTCTTTGTTATTTTGTTTCGATTGCCCAGTGCCAAATGCTGGTGGGAACGAAATGGAAAGCAATATCAACACTGTCGCTACGGTATCCAAGCACGCATTATGCTCTTTACAGCTGTGGGACTTCCGGTTGCAATCAGCCATTGAAAGCCGAGCCAGCGCGAGAAGTGCAAACATAGGCGGCAAAGTGTGACGTCATTCCGTGACAACAACTAAATATTCAGCATTTCACTGGACGTCATGCAGATCTAACTAATGTTAATAAACTTGCTGGGGTTCAGAGATGCTTTGTATTAATGGCAACGCAGGCAGTTCCGTGAAATGGAAATTTACCATCTTTAAATGTTATAGGTGGAGCAGCGCGGCCAATAAATCAAGAACTCTAGCTGAACTATTTCCCCTTTCTCTATTGGATGAAAATATTTGATGGGTAACCACACAATATTATGGACTACTTCCTGCTCTATTGACGTCATAATGGCCTAGAGTAAATTGCTCTGCGGCCGCCTGTGCCGGCGAATATCGCTCTTTACTATACAAATCGGGGAGTTGATTATCAAAATTAGTCTCCACTTTGCCATACCCTCAAATTATCTGACATCGTGATGTCACGCTTTGATATCTTGTGTCCATCTGGTAGTGTTAAAGTAAATGAGAGCAAGATTTGCCCCCTGACTGTGCTAAAATATAGTTGATTATTCAGTATGTTGTAAAATTCGTTCACAGCCTGTACATTTAAATATCTGTGTATGCGCGCCTGGTCGTTTATGGCTCACGCTGAGATGAGAAAAATAACACACGCTGAGATGAGAATAATATTCAGTGTTGTACCAACACAACTGATCGCTATCATTGTGTGAGAGTTAACGATGACAAAGAAATACAGACTTTAGAGCAAAACAGACAAATAATAACGTACGAAAACACAAACATACACATACAAACAAACACACACACTCACAGGATCCAAAAATATCAAAACCGAGACCCGGCAATAATACCCTTCTCTGCCATCAATTGTAACCCCTCAAAAAAATTGATGCAAGCTTTAAAACCGGTAGTCTTTTTCAAATATATATAGTGGCGCGATACCACACAAACATCCAGCAAACAGAATACCGATCCAGAAGAAGTGATCTTCCCTCTTGTTTTCTTGCACCACTTAGTGTCAACGCAGCGATTATCACTGCTGTTCCAATAATACGGCATTCAGATGAAAGTCTGCTTAATGTCACCGGCTTTTGTTTCCTTCGATGAAATCTTTCGCAGTTTGCATACACGACATTCTAGTCCATTACCAGCGTTTTATATGAGTTTCAGACTTCAGAAGTACATGGAATTCTTAGACAAACAGACTGACCGACAGATAGATAGAAGGACAGACAGACAGAGAATCCTGATATTAACAGTACTGAATATGTTCTGGTCAGTGGCGTTTAGTTCCTTTCACATTTGCCTTCGATATTTGCATGTGCGGGGTCAAATGTAACCGTGAAAAGAGATAAACAAAAGCAGAAAGAAAAAGTCCACCATGCTACAAAACAAGGGGGTCAATTCAACTAATCACCATGCTGAAGTTCTGCCATCACTTAGAACAAACACATTCATTAGTACTTTGTTGTCTATCCGCTTTATCCCCTTGTCATTCGGGAAGGTAGGTACGAAAGACACGGCAATTAGATGGGCTACAGTTGACGAGGAAAGGGGAGGAAAAAAGAGGGGGTGAACGTTGTGGGAGGAGTCGTTAGTGAATCAAGGAATCTCGCTAATGAACTTGACTAGCACTGGCAGAAAGGATCACTGGTCATGGAGCCAAATCAGTGTAGTACATCCAAGGGTGGATGCTGATCGCTGGATTGTCTTCATTGGAGCGTTTGGTGGTTGCGGCGGCGGAGGTGGTAGTGATAGCGGTGGTGGAGGCGGCAGTGGTAGTGGGCTGTGGCGTTGCACTGGTGAGGATGAGGGAAATGATAGATAAAGATGGTGTTGGTGATGAAAGTGATGATAGGTATATGTTTCAGACCTTTATTTTAGGAAGTTCGCAACTCTTGGCATTTACATCTCACTTTTCTTGTTTTTATTGTTCTTGTCATTGTTTTTGTGTGTCTTTGTGTTAGGGTTGTTGTTGCTGTTATTTTTTTTATGATAGGTAAGGGTTTGGTACTGACATTATAAATGGTGGGAGTGTCAACAGTGGCGGTCCTGATATTATTGCTTTTTGCACTGTTGTTGGTTAAGAATGGTCTGGTATAATTATCCATCGTGGTGATGGAATGTTCCAATGCAAATACATGTTTCTAGAAATCGGGGACATACAAAATTTCATGGAAAAGTTTTCTATACGATCCGATGCTTATTGAATGAAATTTAATGTGTTACTTGCATAAATAATGAGAAAAAAGGCGAAAAAAGAGAGCGATATGATTTTTTAGAACAATAAGAGGAGATAAAACACACACACACACACACACACACTCACACAGTATTTGCCTAAATTAGCATTCAGCCAGGAATTAACCCAAACACCCTTTATTAACGGGGTGATCGCCCTCTCAACTAAGCTATTGTGCAGTCGTCAAAACTGGCCATGGCATTTCTGCCAATTGAGAGAGGTTGTTAGGATCGCCTCTCTAATTTTGTTCGTGAGCCTTGTGTGACGTAAATTGTTTACTTTATCACTAAGTGAAAGTTTTTAAAACTTGATCTAAATGTGTGATGTGAGCCCCTCTCTTCTTTGCCACACAGTTCTTTCCAAGGGAGAGAAGAAACTCAATGGCATTTCCTTTGTAGGTCATTTCCTGATTATAGAATTCCCATTAAATGCGAACAGATTACTTGGTTACTAAAACTACAAAACAAAACAGATGTAGTTCACGCTGAGCTGTCACCAGGAATAGCTGTGGTGTCAGGTATAACGGACTGACGCGTTTCGATAAAATGGATTTCACCGTTACAATTCGCCAGTAAATCATTCGTGTGTTAATAAACTTGCACTGTCGTGTCGATAAAACAGCATTTCATTTGTGTCTAAACATTCACAATCATCTCTAAATAACCAGTCGCAAGGAATCACGTGTTAATCAGCATGAGAAGTGACAATAAAATCAAATCTCGAACTCTTGTTCCAGCCCTCTGAAATGCGTGAGCTATTTACTCATGCCCAATTTGCCCGCTCTAGTGTCACTCATATTGTTGACTTGCCTTTAATTATAACGTTATCTATGAGGTGGCTTTCCCACATCAAGCCATTCTTTTCGTGGCTCTACCCACCTCTCTCTCTACTGTAAAATAATTGTGGCAGATAATTACACTCTAGCGAGAATAACAAATATTCATCTAGTAATTTTCATAGACAGTAGAAATAGACAATGTCGACATATCAAGACACGATCAGTAGAGTGTCAAGTGCCACACGTAGACAAGATACATAAACCACGTTTCAGTGCTCTCTTCATATATTGAAACAAGTCCCCTGACATTGGGAAAAACGAAAGATTTGCTGAGGTTAAAGTCAAATCACACAATTGCCTTTTCCATTCCTCGGTTGTAGATCAAAAGAAGAAAAGAGCGCTAAATGCAGACCAAAAGAAGCTGAAATGAAGGTGTAATGAGAGTAAGGGCCATCAAAGCTCCAGAGTTATTATTGGCTCTACGAGACACCGGATCACATTGAAAAGATACACTTTTCAAGCTGGGTAACAAAATGTCATGTGACATAAGATACATAATTTTTCCAAGTCTGGTGGTGTTCTTCGGTGTATTTCATTAACGTCTCATTTGTTCAAACAAACTGGATCTGAAACCAAAGGCAATTTGTTGAGTCCGTGTTGACCCTCTCTCTCTCTCTCTCTCTCTCTCTTTCTCTCTCTCTCTCTCTCTTTCTCTCTCTCTCTTTCTCTCTCTCTCTCTCTCTCTCTTCTCTCTCCTCTCTCTATCTCTAGATCTCTGTGACTCACTATCAAAGGTCGAGCTCTCAAGCTGGGCACAGATATCCTGGTGCGCTGCATTGCGTAAGTTAACTAAATGCTCTATGAAAAGGTTTACTTCTAGCACACTGTAGTTTCGCTTTCTTTTTTGGTGTCTACGTTAACATTTTTATTTTTTTTCTTTGTTTGTTTGTTTGTTGTTGCTGTTTTCGTTGTTCTTTGTTCAGATTAGAAGAGTATTAAGTGCAGAAGTTTTCTTATAACCTCGGGACAAAATTGTTAGAGGACTGCAAGACAGCCTTGTTATCTTCAGAGCTTTAATGACAACCAATTCTGTCAATAGAGTATGTCAGCATGATTTTAAAGAAATGCTAATCGATATAAAAAAAAAAAAAATCATTATGTAAAGCAGGCATGTCAAACTGAAAGTTCCCGAAGGGCCACATGGGTCACATTATGTCATCATGGGGGCCACACATGGCAAATATTTGCACACAGTACAATTAATTGAAGTCATTGGATAAAATTTACTGCAGGATATTTTGTTACTTAATATGCACATACATATGTATAGGAATGTTTTAGCAGCATTCATGAAATACGAACTAATAAAATAGTTTGATCAAAAAAATTAAGGACATAGTATTTTCGTATTTTGCAACAGCAACTAAAACATAGTTAAAAGAACACAACAGTTTAAAACTGAAACATTTATTTGCTACTATTCAAAAGGTTTTAGTGTTTTGTCCTGAGGTTGACACCTTTTTTGGCTGACAAACATTGCCATTTATATTACGGAAAAAATACGATAAACTATATAAAATTTATATTACGAATATAAAATGTTCTCGCACTGTAGAAACCTTTACGAGGGCCGCATGTTTGGCATGCTTATGTAAAGCAAGAAAAAGTGAATCATATCTTATATTTTAACTGCATACAGTCGTGAATGAACATATGAATTTTAATGTTTTGTGAATGCTTGAAGCAGTAACTTTGCCCCACCCCCATTTCTACTTGTGGCCGAATTCTGATTTCGTGAGAATTTATTCATTTGGTCACAATTAAGGGGTTTTTCATGATCATATGGTAGATTTACAGTGAATGTTGCAGAAAACACCAAAAATAACTAATTTTTCTCACTCTGAATTCTTGTAGGAACTGTGACCGAGTGATAAATGTCTGTGTTTCACTAGAGGTATATTATGGTGCCCAGAGGGTTCAGAAAGCCGGTAACTGGGGCTAGTCTGAAGCCTTAAATCAGGTCAACACTAATGTTAAGCTTTGAAAGACAAACATATGACACTGTCTATGTATATTATAATGGTAATTGTTATACAAACCATGCATAATCAAGACTGCACAGATTATATTACAAAAAGCTGGGTTATAATCTGAGTAAATTGTTCCAAATTCCAACGCACTGAGATTGGATTTTTTCCTCCATCATTTAATTCATTTGTTTATACATCGTGTCCGATGGACCGTGAAATATTTCGTAAATGATCTGCCATCGGAAACTCGTTAATTATCGAGATGTTGACTAGTCTTGATACTCAATCTATACATTTCAGAGCTCGCACGTCTGCAGTTGACAAATCTGAATCCGGAATCGGAAAATTATTTGACTTGGTGAATCTTTTTTTTTTTTTTTGTGACAGAAAGCAGTTCAATCTCCATTGATTTTGACGGAGCCGTGCTGATTCCTCCCATGTCGTGTGCGTGCTAAATTAAACAGTCATGTCTATTTTGACAGCACTGACAGAGCTGGTTTTCTTTCTCTTGTTTTGATATCCCTCTCCCTCCCCCCCCCCCTCCCCCCATCCTCATGCCATTGATATCCCGCCCTTTCCGCGGATCTCGCGATGTGAAAAAGTAGAATTATTACGCTTTTTTTTTTCGGTGCTGTTCTGTGGGACTAACATGTGTGTGTAGTATTGTAATCATTCCAGAGATTTGCTGCATGGACACTGATTCACCAGGCAAGCCACATCCCTGCTCTACTTTCAGGTTTGACTTCCATTTCCCTGTGAAGATCAAGGCAAGGTATCCTGTTCCAGGAAGAGGCCGTGGAAGGAAAAGAATGGAGAAAGCCCACCCCACCCCCTCGCCCCGCTGTTTTTCCTTTTCTTTCCATCGGGAGAGGTGGCGAGAACCACAGACTGTGCTAAAAACTGACAAAGCTTGACAATCCTTAAAGGAGTCCCTACACGCACAAGCTGACTGGACATGTCCGCTTGATCAAGCAAACTTGGTGGTATTGGTAGAAACAGAAGACTTATCAAGCCCATTTGGCAAGCAAATCTGAACGTGTTAGGGAAAGATCCATCAAGCAGTCTTGTCATGCCGACTTGTCCAGTCCGCTAGTGCATGTAGGGAGCGCTTAAAGGTTTCCTCATTCATGGGAAAAATGTTTTCAGGCGTGGTGTACTTCTTCCACCACATGAGACAGCAATATAACTATCCTGCACGCTTCTGGGGTTGTTACTAAGTCGTCGGCCGATGAGATTGAATTCTTATTAACTTCTGGTATCTGGCACACCAGTTCAACTGGTGTTTGATTGTACGAAGTTTCACAGCACATTCATTTCAATATCTGCAATTTCGTTCAACCCAACTCTTTGAATAAATTACCCCTCCCCCCCCCCCCCCCCCCAAAAAAGAAAGCGGATTCATTTTTATCCTTGATTACTTTGTTCTTGATAAATAAGGAAGTGACGCCTACTCATTTGCATCGTACTTGAATGGCAACCATGGACAGGAAAAAGAACACGCGAACGACCAGGTGAAGACGGCATGATGATATTAAAAAGAGAGAGGGAACAACATAGATGAGTAAGACATCAGACAGAAAGGAATGGAAGTCAGTGTCGGAGGTCTACATCCTGCATTGGGTGGACAATGTCTAGGTGTCTGACGAAAGGTGAAATACTTGATCCAATCCCAAATGGCCGGTGTAAAAATATGGGATGGGTCTGCGTGAACTAAGACATAAAGTGGTGAGGAACATTTTGTGATGTAGCTGGTCAGTTCTTGTAACAACTCGAGCACACTGACAAGACCTCTCATTAACCCTTGACGATCACCTTTGCAATAGACAGACATTAAATATTAACCCATGTTTCAAGTACAACATTGAAATTATGGCCTGTGCTTAGAAGATCCCAAAGTACTGAAAAAGTTCAAGTTTAAAACTCAAATAAAATGTGTGGGCCTTGATCATTATGGACATTGAAGTTACCGACGGTAGTAAAAGGTTAATAATTACTTATTTACAGGAGACTTAGTGTGTTTTATCGTTTAGCACTCAGTATCACCTTCTTTGACAGAGAGGGTGAGTGCGGTAAATGTGGGCATCAATACATATTACCGGTGATTCGGGACATGCAAAGGAAACACTTGTTTAGTACACGTGACAAGGGGACAACATGTACAAACACTTGTTTAGTACACGTGACAAGGGGACAACATGTACAACTGTACCAAAATAAGGATATGTTACTTGATCGTGGGCGGGTGGCTCGATATCGGTGGATATTTGAGCCGGATCGTAAGTATAGATTTAAGAATAGCACTGAAGACATCAAAAGAGTAAATAGATTACTTAGCAATCAAGTGGGTGGGTGGTAAATAAAGGATTTGTGTCATGTGGCCTGGTGGCAGACAAATATCATTTGAGGCAGACAGTGAGACAGAGAGGAAGAGACAAAAACTGACGAGGAGACTAACTACGGACATGCAGACAAGCAGGTCGTGGGGGAGAGGAAGGATGGATGGATCATTATTTTGGAAGGATCACGAAGACAGACTAAGAGATAGTTAAGTAGAGACACAGGCCGACAGACAGACACAGAGGCGGACAGATACATGGGCAGACAGAGAGACGAATAGATAGATGGATAGATAGACAGACAGACAGACAGACAGACAGACAAAAAGATAGATAGATAGATAGATAGATAGATAGATAGATAGATAGATAGATAGATAGATAGATAGATAGATAGATAGATAGATAGATAGATAGATAGATAGATAGATAGATAGATAGATTTTAATGAAAGGTTGTACTATTGATTTTTTTTTCTTTCACACACTCAGAGGTTTTAGGATTTAGTATACGAGTACGGTAGAATTTTGGTCTCCTAGTAGTAATAATCTTAACGTGGACATTTACCTAAAGGTTTTCTTTGCAAATATAATGAGCTCTTAAGTAAATATCTCAAGGGCAGAATCATTAATTTTTCTCAAGAACCTCTTTAATACTGTCTGTGGTCTTTCCTTTCTCGTTGTCTCTCCTCCTTTCACTGCATCTCTGGCACCGTCTTCTTATCTCTTTTTGCCTCATTTACACCTTTCGTTTTTCTCTCTTTCTTGTTCACTGTTCTTTTTCTGTTATTCTCTGCTTCACGTATCTTACTCTTTCTCTCTGTGTCAGTCTCTCTGTAAAGTTCAGTATATATATTGTGATCTAGGCACCTTGGGCCAAATTATATTATAAAGATTCACGTTTCAGTCAAAAGGTCCAAGTCAAATATTGTTCAACTTATTTTACCTTTATTCTAACACAGTCTGGTCCAAATTACTGTGTTTCAAGAACGTATAAGGCTAGGTAAGGTCCTCTTAAACATATCAATAATATATTGATATGAAATTAACTTGTTATAAACCCAGGTCGTGAGCTTGGACCAACAACCTCGCACAGCCTTGATTTAGTGGACCTTACAGACGCTAGGAACAGCCTACATTTGCCATCGACTGTATCTTGACAGACATAGATTACATTTTTTTTTTTGAAGTTTTAAATTCTTAGCGAGAAGGAAAAATTACTTTAAAAAAAATGTTTTTTTTGGTTACCAAAAAATTACTTTGTTTTTCTGTAAATTTGCGATTGGACGTTTGTCTAACTGAGGGAAATGTCCGATCCACACCAACTTTAAGATGTTTCGTAGCATTCCTTTATTTTGCACAAACTTGAAGATAAATCATTGATTTCACGACACCAGTTGAGCCATACTTGGAAAAGTTTCATTGTTGGTGAGTTAATTTGTTTTCAGTGGTCAACAACTGATTGAGACATTTCCACCAGTAAAATGAGATGGATGCGTCGTCTTTTTCATGCTAGGCACAATTGATTTACCAGAAAATTCGATGTGTATCGTAGTGTCCATTCTTTTCTGTACTTATTTTCTTTATCCATTTCATCTACCACGCCTATCCTTCTGAATCACCCCTCCTCAGTTCTTATCACACCTTGTCGCATCTCCACCCCACACCCCACTCCACCTCGAGTGTCTTGGCCCTCTCCGCCAGCACCCATTATCTCCTACACATCGGATGTTCACGACAGCATAATTGTAGCAGAGATCATTTTCTATCCCAGTGAATGAGTGGGATAAGGATCTGATCTGGAAGTACGTGTTAGCATCGTACTATATTGAGTAATCAGCCAGATATATGGAAGGTTTCCTATCCTAATGCAATGAAAGTGAAATGGAAATGTTTTTGTTCTTATTTTTCAGCAACTGTAATTCATTTTTGCAAAACAGACAAAAGACATCAACTCTTGGCATGATAAAACTTGACAATTTCATATGCTCTTTCGTTTTGCTTTGATAGCAAGATTTATCTTCCGTCTTCTTGGCTGTTTATTTATTTCCCTAAACGCAATCTCGCAAAGGAGGCCATACGATAATGTGCAAGAAAACGCCAAATTTGAATACAAAAGTTCTGTGATTTAATTTTCTAATCACACATCAACTTCAACTGATTTTTTTATGTCTAAAAATGAAACTATAAATCAATTGGTTGCTACAAGAATATTGCTGTATTAATTGAAAAAAGAGACTGATCAAATAGGCTTCTTGCGTGGAGAAATACAGCTAATGCGAGAGTTCAATAAAATAATCAAAGAGAAAAATCAATGATGATTATTGCTAAACAATATCTTTACAGCAGGAGCTTGGGGTCATTTTTTCCAAAACGGTGGACAAATCCCAATGATTGAACTACAGTGCAGGTTTTTGGTTACCAACAGAATTCATTGTGTGTGTACGCCATTGAGCAATGTCCTAAACTTCTGAATATAAACGAACTGATTCCTTTTTGTTGTTTTTCTAATGTACCCCCATGATAACGTAAGACAGTATCCTCAAAATAAAGCACATAGATGGATGAAAAAGAAAATAAGTGGAAAGAAAGAGGATGAAAAAGTAAAGTGAACATTTTATAAGTACTTCAGTGGAGCAGTCGAGCACAGTGAGAATGATTTGTTCTAAAATACAGTAGCAACCAATCAAATCACTGAAATTTCATCCTCCACGTACACTATAAAGGAGTAGTATGACAAGAAAAACTTGAAATAAAACAGTCGCTGATAGTTTAAAAGTATGTGATTGGGGAAGAACACGTTGCAATTTAAAGGATAAAGATTTGGTAATGGCCAGTGTAGGTAGCAGTTAAAGTAAGTTTGTTGTTGTTGCTGTCGTTGATTTTTCCGCCTTTTTTTCTAGCTTTTTGTGGGGGGGGGGGGGGGAAGTGTGCCGGGGGGGGGGGGGGATAAATTTGTATCAGTTACGAAAATATCATCTCTGTAGAGGGTGTAAAAAAGGTTTAAGGAAGTATTTTTATTGCTGATGTTTTATATCAGTTAATTTAACAACAAAGTATACAGTAATTATAAAATGTCAAACTTCACACTTGAACAAACACCTAACGTCTTATTTCATTGAGAGATCAAGGCAAAATAAATTAAAGGACAAATAGGAAGAATTCGCCTGCCTCTGATCTCAGGAAATTGTGGGAAAGACGGTAGTTCCGCTAATTAAGAAATCAGATGAAAAAGAAAAAAAAAAGAATGAACAGCTCGCTTGTAATACCATTTCAGTCAGTAATAAATTTTATGTAACAGAGACAATGATATAAGAGAAAGGAAACTAAAATCCTGACAAATCTGGGATATCATGACAGGTTACCATGATTATTACCTCATTATAACCAGATACATAATAACCACGCACATTCTTAGATAGCTTCATAACACCGAAGTTAATGATGTGAATTCGAATGCATGTAGCTTAAAAAATCTAAGACTATAGATTTCACAACAAAGTTAATAATAATTAAACCAATAACAGGAGCAAGAACGTCAGCTACAGCACTGACAAATCCCAACAATCATAGACAAATGTTAACTGTTACTAGAAAGGTAGTCATAAGTTACAACGGAAGAAAAACAACATCAACAACAACAAAATTGGAACTCTTGGACCGCGGGACACAGTTGGCGTTCAGGGAAAGACAACCCCCGGCCAAACAAGTGTTTTGGTCCTTAGCTTGCTTACTCTCTGCGAGAGCCTGCCCACGTCCAGGTCATGGTTCTGGACATACTCCTTCCATATAGGTTATGCCCAAATAGAATAACAAAATATAAATGTGAAAAAAAAAATATATCACGCGGACAAAAATCTGCGCAGCCGGCCATGAAATTTGAATGTTACTCTGACGGAAGGTGAATAGGAAATCGAATTAGCAATTCATTTCGAAAGTATTTTCACCAATTTTCTCTGACTCATCATGTATTGGCGAGGTTAATATCAACATCATTTAAATGCTTGTTTTTTTTCTCACAGGGGACTTACTAGATGATCACCGCATATCTACAAATTAAAAGCTGTTACGTAGTTTTGTTTTTTCAAACCCCATTTTTCCACTCCTCCGAATCTGTTATCTCCCTCTCTCACTTTTTTTTTCTTTTTAATCTTGTGAAAATTATTTTTGAAATCTTTAAAATTTGATTTTTTTTCTTTCTTCAGTAAAGCCTTTCGCCTTTTGAAATCTGCACATTACAAGGCATCTGTTTTCACTGTCTCTACATATTAGTCAAGTGTTCCACTGAACTTTTCAGTTAATTAGTACTGTCATGGGTTAAGTACTATAATTGCCGTGCTGGGTCACGACTCGCAAGGAGTTGATTTTTCACGGTCTCGTTGATTATAACCAGCGTAATTTTGTCCTTGAACTGTTCTCGTGAACAGTTTGTTTTTGAAACACTTTTTCTTAGAGATGGAAAGAAAGTGGGGCGAGATAGAATAAATGGATAAGTTAGGAGTGACAGTGCAATTCTCGACCCCGTGATTTTGATGAACACTTAGAAGGGAAGAGAAGGGGTGAATAAGGATAGATAGTTTAAGACGCTTAGTCGCGTTCAGAAATTCGTACATAAAATGTAGAAAGCACGAGGGTTTAAAGATTTCAGTAATTGTTTTGACATTTTAAATTGACCTTGTCTGTTTTTAGTACAAGGCCGTGACCAACTCCCACGTAGAATATATTAATACTGCGAGATGAGCTCGCATGGATGCACCAATCAAATCTAGGGATTTGGACGGTAATTTGCAGGTGGCTGCACAGTATAAAAGTGTAGCCATACCTATGTCCATTACTCCATACAGAAAACTCCAATCTGTGCAGGCGTCGGCACGATTCTGCCTGAAGAATCATAATTCCGTTCGATTTCATGTCTAGTCCAATATAGACATTTGAGAGGAAGCCATATGCTTGAATGAGATATGCCCACTGCTATTGTCCACTGTTCCCTGGTTTTCTAACACCAGGGACCAAGCGTAAGTGTTTGTCCATTGATGACTCAACAATGAACGAGGAGCTGAACATAAGTTATCCACTAGGACAGGCTTGCCGCATATATTAGGAATGCTACCCAAGACTGCAAGACAAAGATTTATATTGACTTGCAATTATTATGAATGTATGGCATACGCATCTGTGAATTGGGATTGGTTTGTCTGGATGAGGTTGGGAATTGCCAGCCCATCCTAGAGTAGATATCTAGACTTAGTTACGTCAGTTTATATTGACGAGCTTGATCCATTATAAGCGGTAGGCACAAATAGCTGAGATGACATCGTCGCCAGAGACCATATTAGTATATTGATTGATAGATAGTAGGCAGACTATATCTGAGAGATATATAATTAGTACTTAAATTGTTAGTGAGTCAGAATTATCATAATATTATAGGAATCTAGAGAAGACTTCTAGTGACATATTATTGAATTTAGATTTAGATGCAGTCATAATACCATCATTGAGAAGACCCTCTTCATAACAGCTAGAGGGGACTTTAGTACCAGAACCCTAACACTGGAGGGCACTATCACCCAGTCCAGATTCGTAACAAGTACCGACAGAGGTTTTTGCTGCAGTCTAAATTTGTCTATTACAGCTACTGTTGTTGGTTTAGATCTATTTGTCCATTGTTTTCTTGCCTCGTCTTTGTCTCTTTCGTTTTATTTTCTTTACATTATTAACCTTTTTACATTCTCCTTTATTTTGCTGTTGGTTAACCACTTTCATGCCTTCCCTCTTGCCTTTTTGATTTCATTTTCTTAATATTTTTCCATTTCATGGTCTCTCCCTTTTTTTAAATATATTCATCGTGTTTCTCTTCTTTTTTGATTTGCTTTCGTTTTGTCTTGTTTCTCTATAATCATGATCTTTTTCCCTCCCCCCCCCCCCCTGTTGTTGTTTTTTTCACCATGTCCAGTCTCAAATGACCCCTCCACAATGTCTTTGACCAGCCTGCCATTTAAAGGGCATGGCAAATCAGTCATAGCACATCTACCATATGATCCTACGTCCTATATGCCGTACTGACCTCTGTCAGAAGACGATGGGCATTAGCTGCAATTACACCCATAGGGGGGAGATCAATAATTCCGTTACGATAAGACCTGGGCCGGAGCTACTGGTGGGGCCACGGGGGCGTAGCAAAGGCAACTTCTATGATGGTGAGACTGGTGCGGGTGGGGGGGGGGGGGGCAATTTTTTCTTTCCCACTATGTGTCATTGTTCTGTTCAAGCACATTTTCATATGAAATCCTCAAGGGACGCATTGCGAGAGGCCAGGCATCCAGTAGATTTGTATTTTTTACGTAGATTGTAGGGATGTGTGAAACTCTCAACACTATGTATTCAGCTGTCATTGTTTCCTGTTGTAATCATAATACTGTTAAAACCAGCCATTAGATTGACCTACGGTTGTTAAATCATCTGAGCTTACAATCCAGTATTAAGAGTACACTTCAGCCCTAACCCCTTGCCCACTTACAGCCACACGATTTCTACAAATCTATATTAAAAAAACAGCAAGGAAAAAAAATTCACTGCTGCGAGGAAGAAATGCCAAGGCCTGAAAAAATTACATGTGAAAGATAGTTCTTTTTGCTAATATGTCTATTCCTTTGACATGAAAGCGAAGTATCGTAATTTTGTAATAAATCAAAATAGGCCTAAAAACATCGAATAATGCTTTCTCCTCAACAATGATGGCCTCCCTCCTGCCTTTGTTTTGTTTCGTCTTTAAACTTCCGGTTGCGTTTCAAAGTTTGAAGGCATGAGTTTCTGTGCCGTCTGCTTTATGCACGGTACGGGCGATGCGGGTGTTACTGTGCCAATCGTGAGTTGTTTTCTTCCTAGATCTACATAATCTGTGTGCTGATTGTGCGTGTTGTTTGCAACCCGTTCTTTGAACGGGCCCTTACACTAGTCTATATAAAAAAACAGCAAGAAAAAAAAAATTCACTGCTGCGAGGAAGAAATGCCAAGACCTGAAAAAATTACATGTGAAAGATAGTTCTTTTTGCTACTATGTCTATTCCTTTGACATGAAAGCGAAGTATCGTAATTTTGTAAATAAATCAAAATAGGCCTAAAAACATCGAATAATGCTTTCTCCTCAACAATGATGGCCTCCCTCCTGCCTTTGTTTTGTTTCGACTTTAAACTTCCGGTTGCGTTTCAAAGTTAGAAGGCATGAGTTTCTGTGCCGTCTGCCTTATGCACGGGCCATGCGAGTGTTACTGTGCCAGTTGTGAGTTGTTTTCTTCCTAGATCTACATAGTCTGTGTGCCAATTGTACGTGTTGTTTTCTAGATAAAGATATTTCTCCCGGGCAGGGCCGGGTACCTCAGCTAGTGTAACAAATAACAGTTCCTAAGCCCTGAAGCACCAAGCCAATAACAAAGATCATCACTGCTGCAGGATAGGTTAGGAATATACGAAATAAACCCCGTGTAAAATGATGTAATACTCTACAAATGAAAGTTCAACACCTGCGTGCTAGTCGACCTAAATTCCTTTCCCCTCCCCTCTCTTTTTCTCTCTTGAAACAAAAGCTTGTGGTGAACCGTCTCATGTGATGACTACTATTTTGTACGCCATAAATCTGGTACATCGGTATTAAGAATGCGTTCCTCGCGAATGTATTTTAAAAACAATGACGTGATACCTTGCCATGTGACAAGCAATTCATTAGCCACATGATAAACAACGTAATGATAAAATAACTGAATTGGGAGCTGAGTCTGCGCTTACACAATAGTTACTCTGCTTCAGCTGCTAAATATATTGTGACTGCAGAAATACCACACGGGCTGTAACTTGGGCTTGCTGCATATTGAATTCAAACGGATATAAAGCAAATAACTGCCTCTTTTAGTCCTTGGCTTATATAAATTATTAAATTATACATTTCATCACTGCTCGTTTCACTATTGATCACTTTACATTACGACAAGTCAATTACTCGCAAACGTGGAGATGAAATACGTCAGTATCATGCTTACCTGAACAGCCACATGTCTTGGACATGATAGATTCTCATATTTATTAATACGATACTAATTCTGTTCCATTGGTATTCAAAAGAACAAGATCTGCATGCGTCAAATTGGGCCCTTTGGGACAACCGTGGATTCCCAGCAGGCGAAACGGAGCCTTTGTTCAGACACAGTATAACTCTGTACTCGTATTTCATTAACATCTCGCCCCCTTCATTCAGGCACAGACTAGATCTTGAGCTTTCTCTTGAACAATCCATTAATCAAGATACTCTTTAGAACTAGAGCAGTTTGGTCAATGACCTCGAGAATGTCGTTGTTTAAATCTAGAGCCATTTTCTTCTGGCCACAAGTCATTACATAAAATTGTAATAAATCTTTACGCGGGTAGGTAGATCTGCAGCATCTAGTTATTTATATTATTTATTATTATTAAGCAAATTTAGAAGTGATAGTGTGACCATGCTCCATTTTCCTGAAAGAGAATTATTTTAGTTTCTGTTTCTGTAGGTTACGAAAGATCATTTTGTCTTCAGGTTGCTTTATAACGATGCATTTTACTTCCAAAGTATAAGAATGCAAGTGATAGTTCTGACCGCATTGTCGAAAAAAAACTTACTATCCCATTATAACAACAAAAGCCGTTTTCAGGGCTAAACAGCCCTTTTGGGAGATTTAGAAAGAAAAGGAAGACCTGAACAACAAGAAAAGGCCAGGTCAAAACTTGAAGAAAAACAGGGGGAAAGAGTGGATAGGAAACTGGAATCTGGAATATGGTGGATGTCATCTCTGCCTCAGAGGTTGACGTACAACGATCTTCCATTCATCTCTGTTGTTGGCTGCCCTTGTACATGCACCAATAGATGATGATGTCCATTCCTTTATGTTGTCAGTCGACGTCATAGGTTGTCTCCCAGCTGTTCTTTTTCCTTCCATTTTGCCCGCAAGCACTTCTTTCATGATGGTATTGTGTCGTTTTACATGTCCAAAATATTTAGCCTGCGGCTAAATAACCATTATTAATTAGAAAGATCTCAACACACTGATTGTCAGAGTTAAATGGAGGAACAATCTGAGAGAGGTGAGGAGCTGAAAAGGGAAGATATTGGGCTTCCAACGTCCAATACACTTGTTGTCTTTGCTAAAAGCTTTGCTGGACTGAATCGATATCAGATGGGAGTTAAATAAGGTTGCGGCTTACGTCTGAGGTCAATCGGACCTGACGGGGATGCGCTAAACATGTTTGCATTACTTGAGAGTGGTTAGTGTATCATTAGTGGGTTTCTCTAGCCACTGCTGGAACCAACGATGGTGATGTTGAACTTGTCATTTCTTTTGCTCTTGAAGGTGCTCTTCTTCTTCTTAATCTTTTTCTCTTTTCTCGTCCAGGTGCATATAAAGGATGCATTTGATTTCTGTGAGTTGCCGAGAGCAGCATACCCAAGTGTTTCACGATTCTCCACTGAGTATTGAGAGTGGCGTAAAGGCAGGTCAAAGCCTATGTTGTCTACAACAACATGCCACAAAAACGTTAATTAGTAATGATACTTGGCAGCTCTTGTAGTATAATATAATTATTCAACTTGATCACCACATTTCTTTCTTTCTTTCTTTTTCTTTTCCTATCCTCTTGTACGGTTAATCGTCGAGAGGAGATGGAGCTCTCTGGCTTTGGCCTGATGGGTAGCGTCTGCCAGAGCATCACACTAATGACTGAAAATGTTTCGTAGTTATATTTTGTCCGCGCCTCTTCCCTGTCTTTCTTAATAAGTGTTCGATATTTCCTCCCGAACCTTCAGTTTCTTCGGAAGAGAATTAGAGCTTTCCGTTCAGTCGAAGTTTCATATCTAACCAGAAACGTAACGTTATGACAGACCATACCGTTGCTCATTCATGCTACAAACCGTATTAACTCTGGACAAAGATCGTGACCTTTGGTTTGTTCGCAGGGTGCAATTAGATGCCGTCGTCAAAAAGTACTGACAGTGTCCACCTATTGACCACCTGAGAGCAAAATGTACAAAGAAAACGCTGCTTGGTAGCCTTTGGCTCCTCACCATCTATCTATCTATCTATCTATCTATCTATCTATCTATCTATCTATCTATCTATCTACCTATCTATCTATCTATCTATCTATCTATCTATCTATCTATCTATCTATCTATCTATCTATCTATCTATCTATCTATCTATCTGTCTGTCTGTCTGTCTGTCTGTCTGTCTGTCTGTCGATGGCTCGATGCAGGAGAACAGTTTATCTATGAAATGTATGTCCTAATTAAGTTTTCAACTTGCATTACAATCCTGTAAGAAGAGATAATGATGTCACATCTGAAGGACACATTAACCACACATCTGAACACCAGGAATTGTTAGACAAAACATACTGTCAGATTTTATTCGACAAATAAATGCTTTAAATGCCTGTAAAATTCTTTGACTACTTAAAACAATTTCACAGTTTAAAAAATCAGGACTGGGTTTGAACAGCAGGTTGGAAATGTACACAAAACCTGCGCTGCAGCTGTTTTAAGACATGTTTCTAGATTTCTTTAGTGCTGATACTGGCCGACAACATCTTCACTAACCTACCCATCAGTACCGAATTGCCCAAAGGTCCGACAGTTTTGACGGCTGACACGCTGATGGCGTGACAAATGCCTGAGTATTCATTGTACTCTCTGTCACCATTACTCATCTGACTCCAGGATGAGCAGAGTAAAACACTCATTTGTATGGAATCACCAGAGGCAGTCCCGGGGTTGTGAAGATGCGTAGGAATCAGGAGTGCGTATATCTAAAAACTGCTTAACTTACACTGCTAAATTTAGTATGTTTCCTGAAAAGGCTTCCAACAGTATCCTAAATTTTGCATTTTCAGATGGAAAATTTTCGAAGAATCAGAAATTAACACCCACTCTTTACTCAGACACTAATCTAAATTATCAGATTCACAATCTGTGAGATTCTTCAATAGCGCAAAAGAAATCATTATACCAGTACATCATGATTAAATCTCGGAAAAAATTATTTAAATGCCATATTGTAGCCCGGTATTCGTATGATTACTTTTGTCGATAAATGATCGAGTCAACCGGTTTTTTGTCAAGTATCCCAATAACCGATGCACTCTGCGTACTCCAGGCATTGCAGTGGAACGGCATGGATCTTCCTCTTTTCAGACAAACAAACAATCTAGAGTTTAATGCTGTCGTAGGAATATTCTGACAGTACGTCCTGATCGCGTTATCTGTATCTCTGTTAAATCGCATTCGATATAGGAAAGTGTAGCGACTGGAACACAGTAATCCAATAACCTATGATGCTGTCGCTGCAGTTTTCCTTGTCTAAGAGCTCTTTGAAATCTGTCTCCGTTTTCTTTCAGTCGTTAAAAAAAAAAAAAAAAACATTTTACAGCGTTCAAGCCTGAATGTAGTGACAAAAAGTTAAGAGCAAAAGAAGAGTGTTTTTGTTTGTTTGTTTGTTTGTTTTATATGCAGAGCAGGAAGTCCTGGTGATGACTCTGTGGTGAGAGTTTTCAAGAGCACGTTGAAAGGAAAAAGCAATTGATTGCAACAGGCAGCAGCGAGACAGTCGTGATGTGTTATGATTGAAAACGGTACACCACAGCGTGGGTCAGCCGGTGAGAAAACAATCGTCTAGTTTTGATGTTTGTCTTTCTTTCTTTATGCGGATGCCATTAAGGTGGCTCGTAATGTTGTCACAATCTGCATGATTGCCGTGAATGAACACGCTATAGTCTAGTTGCTTTTTTGGTAAATAATCAGTGGCTGCTTTGACAGAATTAGTAATGGTGGCAGTCAAGTGACAAGCTGAAATAAATAATAGCAATAATTGTAGTATATTTCTTTATTGTTGTTGTTGTTGCTGCTGCTACTGCTCCTGCTGATGTCGATGATGAGATCTGATGATGAGGATGACAGCGATGATGATGATGATGGTGGTGGTGGTGGTGGGGATAATATTGCTCTCAATACTACTGTTGTTTGAGGCTTGCACCGGAATATAGACAGCCTTTATCACAACGCCTGTATTGTAACATGCATACCTGGCTTTGTTATTGGTATGGAGACCGCAACACTACCAGTTCTTCTTCGTTCTTGCTTACCACTTTAGACAAAAAAATCTTTGACTGTCAAAAGAGGAGCAATAATGGCAAAATGATACTGCTACATAATTATGTAACAGAAGAATGAGACGAAGTCATGAAATCTGCATCAATCCGATCAGTGTAACCTGAACATTTGATGAATTCACATGTTTCTGTCTAAATCAATATTGCTTACCAATAACAGACCGAAAACAGAGGTAATATCACATTATAAAGGAAATAAGGCCTTCACAGTAATCATGAAAAGCTGTTTAACCGCTGAGTTCTGTGAAATATCATACTATGCATAGAAAGACAAGAAGGCGTACGTAGGCATTATTATAAAAGGTGTTGACGTTCGCTATATTTTTAACTAGCGGAGTCCCCGTTCGATGAACAGGTTTGTGTAGTTGTTTTTTTTTTAACTTAAGACGCCTGTGAACTAAGAAAGGCATTAATGCTGGATAGATAGCTTATAAGAAGAGGATGCAACAACATAGGACACCACTTCAGACCGAAAAGAATAAGAACAAAAGCCGAAATGCGTAGGGTCATCCCCAAAACTCACCGATAGAACAGTAAACAGTGTGCAGTGGTGCGCACCGAAAATTTTCAGGAAGTGATGATGTCATAAAAACCTACAGCATGTCAGTGAGCCTAGTGAAAATTGGAGAAACAATAAATTTCCAATAAAAAAAAACTACACCGATTTGAGACTTCTTTTAAAAACTGTGCACTCTTACATCCATTCTGATGTATCATATAAAATTTGAAGTCTGAGTGTTGAGTGGTTCAGGAGCCTCTTGCAACGAAAAATCTCAAGTCCACAAATATATATAGCATTGATAGATAGATACTTTCGCTGATTTTGAGCCACAACTGAGTTGAACAGAAGAAAGTGTTCCGACACTTTGAGCCTGAAAAAATAATGAATTCCCTTCTGGTAGAATTAAGTATTACAGGAAATTTTTAATTTCGTTCTGCATTGGTGATCGATACCCAACTTTAATAATCTCATCGTGTGTATTCCCCGAGTCAGAGGGCCAACTAGTTTTTATAACAAACAATAAAGGTTCTCCAGTCAACACGCTGTTTACAACTGTTTCATCCAAAACTAATCAAGCCCACAGTTTCTATTGGCATTAACTGCTTGAGCCGCTGCCATCATTTGTTAAGTCATATACGAAGGTGCCTGAAGTGTTATCATTATTACTGAAAGAGACTTACGTGCACACAGACTCGCATAGAGTGAAAGCAAAACAAGTAGTAGTTATCAGATAAAGATAAGAAAACGTTGGTAGACTGATAGACAGTTGGATAGACAAGGGGAGGTATGGATGGATGGATGAATGAATGGATGGACAGAGATTATATCAATAGACGCATATAGATGGACAGACAGATAGGCAAATAGATAGCCAAACAGACCTGTTGAAGACAGGAAGACAAACAAAAGAGAAGTGGATGGACGAGCGGGGGGACAGACAAATAGGTAGATAGATTGACAGATACATACACAGATCAACAGGCAGACAGACCAATAGATAGATAGATAGATGGATAGACAGATAGACAGACAGGCGGACAGACCGACAGACAGACGGACAGACCGACAGACAGACGGATGGATGGATGGATGGATGGATGGATGGATGGATGGATGGATGGATGGATGGATGGATGGATGGATGGATGGATGGATGGATAGATAGATAGATAGATAGATAGATAGATAGATAGATAGATAGATAGATAGATAGATAGATAGATAGATAGATAGATAGATAGATAGATAGATAGATAGATAGATAGATAAAAAAAAAAAAAACTTAAGTCTGGAAACCCATCTATTGCACGATCTCCAGCAAAGCATTGATTTCACCAGAGAAAATGGCAAGTAATTAGCTAATGATTTGCCATGGAACTGCGCCCAATCGACGGTCCCAGGCCAGGGAATGTCGCATCACTGCCTGCGTAATGGAACCATCCCAATCAGTCGGATCCGGGGTACAGGAAGACGGTGGTGACAGGGGAGAAGATCAACAAAGACTATAAAAAACTAAAACGTAAACCATTGAGTAAATAGTGTTTGGGGCTTAAAGGCACAGAACCACCAAAATGTTGTATGGTTCAATTCCCAACTTAAGCTCGTTCTATTTTTGATTCACCTGAGGCGTGTTTTGCTCTATTCATACTTATATTTGCTCACTGGCACAGATTATAATATTCCTTGGTGTCCTGGATGCCTATAATACGATGAGCAAATATAGAAGGGACAAAGGAGAAAATACGTACACCTCTGAGAGCATTTTAAAGTGCGTATTCATATTGCGTTTCATATCTCTCTCCCTCTCTCCCTCTCTCTCTCTCTCTCTCTCTCTCTCTCTCTCTCTCTCTCTCTCTCTCTCTCTCTCTCTCTCTCTCTCTCTCTTTCTCTCTCTGTCTTTTGGAACTTTCTCTCTCACTAGTTTTTTTGTTTTGTTTTTTTAATTTACGCTCTGTATCTCTTATCTTTATAATTCTTTCCGGTTCAGAAATCACTGCCATTGCTGCTGTTTTGTTCTTCTTCTCTCTCTCTCTCTCTCTCTCTTTCTCTCACTGAATTAACTTCTTTCTCAATTATGTTCTTTCGTTACGTGTAGGCTCAGTCTCTATCCATAACTACACATAAAGTCGAAAATCTAGGGACAGAAAACTGTTTGAAAAAATGGCAAAACAAAAAACAATAAAAAAGTTAAACTGAGTACTTGCAGTGTAAGCGATTACTTATGATGCCGATATTGCGAGCAAAATGCTGTTGCAAATTTCGTGACATGGAGCTGCTCCTTGAAAGTTTTCACCGGGGAATGAAATAAAGTGGGATTGCCCAGCAAAGGACAACATAATTCTTACGAACTAAATAATGAAGGCGTTCGTCAAAATGGAAAGAATATTTCAAGTAGACAACACTTCTGGATAATGGCCTGAACATTTCTCTGTGCCCGAAAGCTGAAGCAGAGCAATCAATATCACTAACTTTAATGAAAGAGAAAATTTAACGAAAAACACCAGGAATTTCCATTTAAATAATAATATGGCTAAATGCTACTTGTAGCCCGACCATCATCAATTAAGTTCATTACTAATCTGCTGAAATTGTGTTCGATCTTGCAAAATGATATCACTTCCCCGATTTATTGGCACTTTTTACATTTTTGTATTTGCACTTTTTTTTTTCAATCGTTTATTTTCTGTGTCTGTTCATTTCCTCCTATATAAACCTATTCATCGATATATCAAATTTTCCTTGGATAGGACGAATATCTTCTATTCATAATAAAATTTGAAATGAATGCGTCGATGCGATATAATTATCTACATTCATCTATAAAAACACGCACACACCAAACTTATTATGATTATGTCAGATCAGAATAATATGTGTGTGTGCCTGGAGAAAGGTCCCAGTTGTCGCAAATTTTGGATTTTGAGATAAGGGCATATTCTTCTAGAAAATTCAATGCTGAACACGCTACTTTTAAAATTTTTAACAATATCTTAAGTAGTTTTGAAGATCTGACACATTTTGTAAGACAGGGGGCAAAAACAAACTTTTGAGAAAAACAGCTTTAACAGCTCACTCCCATGACAGACATTTTGGATATTGTTGGGGGAGCGTAGTTTTATTATAAGGGCAAATAGGGAAACTACTGAGTTGTGTTCACTGCTCAACTCTAGCTTTCTATGTAAAATACTGCGCTCTTCTAACAAGATCCAAAAAACTTCCGACTTGGCTGTTTTTAGGGGACCGTGGCATGTTACACGGTAAACTATAGATGAGCAGTGAACACTACTCAGTATTATCTCTATAACGGCTTTGTAATTAATCCACGGTCCAATAGCAACAATCACTTCAATATTACTTCTTGAAGAGTCACATGTTGTACAAATAATTAATAAAATAATATTTAAACATAAAATATTCCAAAATCCTTTTCATATGCTATCTAGAAATGCTTAAACTTGTGTTTTCTGCTAGAAGTACGTTTTCGACTAGGCACGACTTTTTCTACCTTTTCACCCCCTAGCTCAAAAATAGCTGTACCGACATCTGGGACCTTTCTTCAGGCGCACACACATATCTTTAAACGTTTTCTAGAACACTCACACATACACACCAGATGCACATTCCTATACACACACACAAGTTGTTCTATTCAAAATTTGGAACATGCTTTAAACTTTTGTCCACTCTCAAACAGACATTTTTTCCAGAATGCAAAGCAAATATGCATTAATTGTCTGTAACTATGGACAACAGCCTGTTGTAACTGCGTGGGTAAATATCTTTAAATGCATCAAAAACCGGCAGAGTTTAGATTTGATGGCTAAGTCTTAGTATACTGTTTAAGTAGTTGAAATCTTTATCGAGAAAAGACTTCAGAATATCTAAACTATTCCAGGATGTTCAAAAGCAGCCCTTTATGAGGCATGAAAATGTACCAGCTTAAGAGAAAATCTCATTTCTCACTCATGATAAAAGTAATGGGCGTCAATCTGACGTCGGGGTGATCCTGAGTGTGGTTAAACTAGGAAAAAATGCAATAACTTGTAGCCTTCGACTGTAGGTTGCCTTGACCTTTCTGAATCCGTTGTCTCTGCTGTGGAGGTTGTGGATAAAAGCAACCGGTGTGCTATAATAGGGAAGTGGGAATGACGTTATTGTAGGACGCTGGGAGGACTAGGTAGAAGGAAGGTGAGTGTGGCGTTAACGAAGTAATATTTTAATGAATACGACAGGTACTTAGAATCAAAATATGGCAAAATGGAAAAGAAAACGTTGTATGTAGCAAAGCCTCCCCTAAGAAATAATACGGAAACGATACAAAAAAAAAAAAAAAAATATTTCTGTACTATTTCTTATTTTGTAAACTACTTTAATCCCATTTGGGAAATTTGCCTTTGTGTCATTGCACCCAGTTACAACTGGAGCAGGCACGTCGTCGCCACAATGCAGCGTCGGTCGGCGTTTTCTTTTTTGCGGAGGGGGTGGAGGTGGGAGATGAGTGGAGAGGGGGAAGGAGTGGATGAATTTTATTTGATTTTTGCCCGGGGAACGGCCTGTTCGGCCTGCTCTTTTCGATTTCCAACTGCCAAGGTATCTTTAATATGCGCGACGTGCACACGGGCCCTCCGAATTTTTTCGTCCTTATCCGAGAAGTCTAGGTACTCAATCCTTTGCTACACACAACTTTTTCTTGTTCTTTCTGCCATGTTTTGACTGTGCTTCAAGCCTTGTTGCGATCCCACAATTTTCTGTGTTTTTTATAATATATTTTCAAGATAATTAGAATGTTAACTACGTAACTCACCACTTGCCCATCTGCCTATCCACTTATCTACATGATATGTACATTTACATGTTACATGTATCGTGAATATCTCAAGAGCTTAACTGCAACTTTTATTTTAAGAAGCCCTCGGATATTTCAGTGATCAAGCAATACCCGTACAACAGACGTTGACCAGTCTCTTCTTTCGCACTAAAATGCTTCTACCCCAATTCTTATTCTAATGTTGTTATAGATATTTTTCTCTATCCAAGAAATGTAGCGATCTCAGCCCTCATGCCACTTTTGATGTGGGCCTGTTTTATCCAATGATCCAACAATCACAACAATTATTTTCCATTTATCTCCCTTGTTAATCGACAAGCAACATTCGTGACCATTCAGAATTTTTATTTAATTTATGGAATACATGACATGATATATCTCAATGATAAACTGGAGTTGACATTATCACAATAGGCAGCAAATGAGGTGGACTGTGTCAGGTTGTCATAATGTCTCTGAATAAATGCATGCCCAGTCTCTTTCCCCACTCTCTGTCGGACCCAGTCAGTGAGCTGAGTGCTCAAATACTTTATCATGATAACATGCCCTTGCTTGAACACAGTCCGAAGTTGTTGAACTTATTAACAAACTTCAAATTTACCTCAAGTACATAAAAAAACAAAAAACCATTCCCAAAGTTATATCAACACGTTGTGTCTCAGAAGCAATTCAATCTACCCCGAAGAGTTAAATTTTCGAGTTATCAGTGTAACATCGCCATTTTCTGCAAACTAAGGTAAAGAGGTACTTTCTTGCTGTTGTTGTTTTTGTTGTTGTTGTTGTTGTTGTTGTTTATTTTAAGTTAAACTGCCACTGCTAACGAGATTCAGATAGTGCATTTCGAAGGCTGCGTGGTAAACTATCGAATTTCGACTTCTCGGTTCAAAACTTGAGATATTTGGCATACTTATAGCCATTGACAACCATAGATTGTGTTATAAATTGATAGTTAAATTCTGCAAACTGAGGGTTAAATATCTTAACTATTCAGTCTGATAAAGAAAGTTATCGTTTTTTGTTGTTGTTTTTTTTGGTCCACCTAAAAGTTTGTTAAAAGCAAGTTGCGACAGTTTATCACGCGGGCCCCGATTTGTGGGGCAATATTTTACTGAAGAACACATTTCCTCGATTTGTAATATTAAATTTCAGTAGCCCTGTCTACAATTTAATGATGGGCAATGCGCAGTGAACCAGTAGTAATTATTACAGAGGTTTTACTGTGAAAACCCAGTGTGTTAATTTTGAGAGATAACAGAGGGTACATACTTACTTTCAACATTTGATGTGAAGTAAACATTTGTATGTGCATCATACAGAACTGTTGTCTCTGCTATACTTCACTTCTGGGGCATCACAATCGTATTATTGAAAGGCTTTTTGTACCTTGGTAGAAATAGTATTGTTTCTGCGGCGGATATGGTATTCCACAAAACATGTAGACATTCATACTACACATAGTTATGTATATCGGAACTGTTTAGTTCCATTAAATCCTTTACCTAACACTACACCACGATCAACAACAACACGAACACACACACACAAATGCTCTCTTTAACAACTTTGGTGAAATGCTGTAATCCAAATCTACTGGTACTGACAAAAAATGACGAAATATAACAAAAACCACCGAAAATCTAAAGGTTCACAGTAAAGCTTGATCAAACAAAGATACTTGACACAATAACACGAGACAGCTAGAGCGTTTAGTGTGAACAGATTTCGTACCGCCACCTAGCGGCGAATGCGCAGAAGTCATGAATATTGTCGTGTTTTACAAGGCCAAACAGGGAAAATTCTGAAGTTTCTTCACTGTTCAGCTATCGCTGTCGGCCTTGATTGACGACACTTATTTTGTAATTGTAACTTCAGTCGCTGTGGGAAAACCCTGGCTATTATTTTTTTTTCTCTTTTTTAGACGCTGCACCACTGTCATAAATTCGCATCATAAATTTGTCATTATATCATTAATATCAAGCATTCTTTTCATGCTGCGCGCCATGGGCCCCGATTCCCGTCAGCACGCAAATTGTGTGCACAATTATTTTTTTTTATAGATTTTTAGAGGTGCAAAGAAGAGGGCGTCTTATCTTATCGTTTCTAGTATCTTTGATGCAAAGACAAAATATGGTTCAAAATATGGCAAAAACAAAATGTTGTACATAGCAAAGCCTGGCGTAAGAATCGTTTCTTTATTATTTTTTGCAACATACTACTTTTTCTTTTTGCCATATTTTGACTTTGATAAAAATGAGCGCATTAATTTTCTCTTCTTTCGCCTCTCCATGAGTTGACTCTTCAAATGTCAAACAAACAAATCTACTTCCAATAACGTTAATGAAATTTCCGTCTTTTAGTTCAAGCTCCATTTGTTGTATCGCACAGAACTTGTGCAACGATCTGTGCCGGTTTTGTTTACAAACAAACAGATCTATAAAAAATATAACGTGTCCTAATACTGGCTGGATAAAAAAAAACCAGCCCTGGTAAATCTCAGCGGAGTCAATGCCAGAGTGATTTAAAGTTGAAAAGAGAATAATATGTTGGGGTCTTTATGTTTAGAGGGTCTCTGCCCTTGGCATTTGCACCTCTATAACAGAATAAAGGAAACAGTTACCAAATTCAGAAATTGTGTGCAAGAGCTTGCTTTCTGAAATGGAAAAAGGTACACATTGATAGAGGAAATAGAAAAGAACTCATTCAGCTTGAACTACAGGGAATAATGAAGATGATAACCATCATCTTCGGGCATAATGTCCCCCTTCACCCATCCATCTCGATCCTTCCCTTCCCTCCTTTCCGCACCTTTCCGTCGCTTTGAAAAATAATTAATCTCTGTTTATCTCTCTTTATTTCACTTTCTATTGATTCCTCTCCCTTTGTTGGATGTGCATGTAAATATACCTGTTCTGGTCTGAGGTATAAATAGTTTTAATGATAGCAAATTGCTGCTGCTGTCATCCCAACACTGATGAAAATGATGTCATTCCCACTAGGTCTTGTCAAAATGTTTCGTAAATTTCTGTGCACATCATTATGTAATCACTACCAGCATAACAGCCCATCATTTCATGTTCAGTATGGTCCAGTAGTTCAGTACAGAGTAAAAAGTACGGAGTGTTCATCCACAAGCCTGTTCGCTTGCATGGCTGACTGCTTGAAGGAAAGAAGGAAGGAAGGATGGATGGACGGATGGATGGATGGATGGATGGATGGTCGGATGGACGGATGGACGGACGGACGGACAGACGGACAGACGGACAGACAGACAGACAGACAGACAGACGGATGGATTGATGGATGGGCTGACTGGTGGACGGATAGGTGGGTGGATGGATAGGTGGGTGGATGGATAGGTGGGTGGATGGATGGGTGGACGAATGGGTGTGTAATTGAGTTGATTGATTCATTGCGTTTGTAACTTTACAAACAGCGGAGTAAAATTTCTTTCCAGGTACCCACGAATAGACCCAAGAGAGGAATCTTATGTGTATCTTTTCAGTATGCTAATGGAAGCCTATCTTGACAACATACTGGGTCAGTTGTGCTGTCCCCCTCAACAGTTTTATTGCACAAAAATCCTTGTCCTCTGACTATGGATTATAAAGATGACAGGATGGCGGAATGCAACACTACTGTATCGATCTCTTGTCAACTATTTATCATTATCTACTGGAAATTTAATCCCCAGAGCCCAGTACTTGAATATTATGTTAGGTAGACAAAAGGTCAAGCGACCCTGAGAAGAAAAATGAAGATATTTCAAGTATCGCTTAGGCAAATCAAGTGATTTTGACATATAAGGTGACATCTCTCTTCCGACACAGAGATTTTTGCTCTTCCAATAGCATTTCAGAGAACGCCAACTCATTCCTACAGAATTTTATATGAAGTGTTATGAAAGTTTGGTGACATGCGCCATTTCCCCTCGTAAATTCATCGATTATTTCCTACAGGATTGTCATCATTTGCAAATTTGTTTTAACGAACATTTCTTTTTTTTTTCCAAGGCGGGCGAGCAGAGGACAGATCGAAGAGCTTACGTCATCCATCATTCTGGACATAAAGTGATGACGAGCTCATTTTTACTGGGAAATGCTTGTGATTTTTAAGGGAGCCAGATAATGATTTGTTTACATCAGCCATGGTGATACGTGCTATATTTTATTTCCCTTTTGCTCTTTGATGATGAACCGAACGCTATATCTTTCTGGCTGCTGCTAGCCTTTGGTATCAAATAGGACTGAAATAAAGTTTGATTCAGCAGAGTCTCCAAGCATGGTCTAGAGCAGTGGTTCTCAACCTTTTTTGTCCCGTGTTCCACTTCAACCGCCCCTCCCCCTCCCCCCACCCCCCCCCCCACCAAAAATACACGTGCGGCCCAACATGATCGGGCGAAGTTGGAAAAAGACAGCATTATCCAAAGATATCCGAGCTAAACAGGGAAACCGCCAACACGACATAAACAAATCACAGTTTATCTATACAGTTAAGTTTAAATACACGATGAAATTAAGATTACTATGAAAAATCCCTAAGTCCCATTCTGAAGTCCTATGTCCCACCAAGATATTGCCACGCCCCACCATGAGAAACACCGGTGTCTAATCTATGAGATGACAAGAATGAAGTAAATCATATAAAAATAATTATAAATCAATAATCATTTCCAGTGAAAGGAGGAAAGATGTGCTAGAGCATTTGATCAACAGCAGATAAACTACATGGCATGTTCTCCATCTTTCGGAGCTCCCTGTTTCTCTCATATTTATATTCTTCACCTCTTACCAGCTTCTACGTTGTCTTTGCCTTTTTCTTATTTTATCTCTTTATTCCCTCCCTAACCTTCAACTTCTTATGTTCTAGATTTTTTTCCCCATTTTATCTCTTACTTTTTCTATTTTAACCACAACACAGTGCGGACATATACACACCCACACTTGCGCACATATACACCCCTACACATACACACACATACACACAAAAACACACAGGTAACACTCCTCCCCCCGTCTCCCACACACATACACATACACACACACAAACACTCAGGTAACACTCCTCCCCCCCCCCCGTCTCCCACACACATACATACACACTTTTTTGTTCTCTGTCAACATTCGTTTTCGATGATGATTGCCCCCTGTAACAAACTGCCTTTATGGTCATTGCATTACAATGGACGGGCCGACTTGCGTAGTTGTGAGAGACATGAGAAAAGCAAAAGCACAAGAAACTATGGGGCGGGGCTTTGAGGGAGAGGACTGGACACACACCAGGTCTTAAGCAGATTGGCGGAACAGACAGATTATGTTACAGAGAATTGACAGGGTCTCGACTCAGTCAGAGAGGGTTAAGATTCATAACGGAGAAACATGACACAGACATTGATAAACGAGTCGAGCTGGCGCCAACACGGAGACAGACAGACAGACAAACAAACAGACAGACGGAAACAGAGTATTTTCATTTGCTTTCATTATTAAGAAAATACAAACAATTGCGACCAGCTGCTTTTACTTAAATTATCCGTTCTTTATTTCGAAACTTCTGTGCAGGTTTATACATACTGAAGTCCAAATTTTTTAATGTTCTGTTATTTTATCATTCCACTGGACATTTTTGCAAATGGACTGCCTTGAAATGTAGAAGGAGTAAATGTCTCCACCTCGTCCTTGCGCCCCTTCAGGCAATGTGGACTACTTTGAAAATCCATCTCTAATTTCACAAAACCCAAAACCAATTGACAATTTGCTTTACACAAGTTAACCCCTCCCTTGTCAACATTAAAAATGAAGCTTCTTTTATCTGAAGATGGTACAAGAGAGGAGAAATCAAATACGTGCATTTTGAAACAGGCCTGACGGCAAAACAACGATCCAACTAGACATAAATTTTAATGGCATGAAGAAACGCTGAGAGAGGACTTAATGTGCACTTAAAACATGATGATAAACAAACAAAAAAATAAATTTAAAAAATGGTATACAGATAGACTTCAAAATTACACTGTAATGGGATAAAGCTATACGTTAGGTACAGTTTACAAATTATGCCATTATCTAAAGTTTCTGTGAATAGCGTTTGATCAACAAATAAACGAAAAAATCGTGTTGCAACTAGTTTTTCAACTCATCAAAAGCTACGGGTTGTGGGATGCAGCCTCTCATAACCCATCGAACAAACATATTATTTTAATGGAATCTCCATATATGTGAGAAGATCTAGAGAAAGACCAGAAAGGTGAAAGAGCAGATTCCAGAGAAAGCCCCTCCAAATAGGAAAACTTTTCTATGGAAATTGAGATTTGCTTATAAAATGAACGATTAGCCATTTCTCTCCATTCTGTTAAAATATTTTTCTGGAACTCGTCTCAGAAATATTTTAATTTGATTTTTGTTTGTTTAAAGAGGTATAAACTTTTCACCCTATGCCCGATTTCGCCACATCCATTAACATTTTGGAAACCTTTCCTCTAACTTTTCATTCCACTGAATATACATGAGAGATAATGTAGACATCATTACCAACTCTGTTCTTGATCAGATTTCCTTGACTGGTTTCTCGAAATTTCCAGCACTAATTCCGTGATGTGGAACAATCTGCCTTACCTCGCAGGACAGCAAGACTTATATCATGCAAACCATAGTGAATGTAGTACAAATGCAACCCTATTAATTACTGCTTTTCATTGAACATATCTCTGTCCGATGAAAGTGGATAAAGCCATTGCAGCATTGCTAGGGTTTGTTTGAGGGATCATACTACAGATGTATCATCTTGTAATATCTTTCACGCAGATGGAATTGAGTTCATGATATCCTTGTTATGGCAAATTTTTGTGACAACCAGGACATCAAGGCGATATCATTAATATCTTCTGAAAAAGTAAAGTCGCTCGGGATCCCTTGAATCCAGGCAGGAAGTAATCTAGCCAGTTTAATGCCAAATATTACATTACATGTACGTATAATGACATAAAGCAAACCCTGAGTACAATGAAAGTGTCCTTGTTATTTCAGTATTTTGCAATCAAAATGTGAAAAACATACTGTATTTTCAGAATACCCCCCCCCCCCCAAAAAAATCTTTGTGAAGAGTACGAACAGTATTTTTTTCTCTTTTTTTTTCTACTAGATGAGGTTCCCGGCATTATCCGGGATAAGGCTCTCTCTCTCCCTCTCTCTCTCTCTCTCTCTCTCTCTCTCTCTCTCTCTCTCTCTCTCTCTCTCTCTCTCTCTCTTTTTTGTTCTAGACCTCTAGATATGGCTTCCCATATTCTACAGTTTTACCAGAGAGTAAAGAGAGATTTCACTATTGGTCAATAAACCACTGTTAGCATGGAGCTAAAAGTAGGTCGCTGCGGTAAACAATACCCATAGTGCATTTCCAAGGTGCGCAAGCGCTTACAAACGGCTCATAATTCCAATCAGCCCAAAAATATGAATAAACCACAGTAAACAGATATGCACACAATCTTTTGGTGAAGGCGGTCTCTTTCAATTCTTGTTTACCGCAGCGACCTAGTTTCGCGATTTGGCAGAAGTGAGATATCTCCTATAAATACGTACTCTCAAGAAATTGAAGAATTGAAAGAGACCTTCTTCAGACACTTAAACTTTATTATTTTAAACTGTCATTTACGCCGCAGCGTAGAGCAAAAAGAGACCAAAGTTGTACCACAATGAATTACTCCCGCCACTATTGTTCTGTAATAAGATGCATGACCACATTTTCTACCTTCTTTTCGTATTTCCTCTTGCCAGGAATCTGGTAACCGAATCTCAATCTGTTCATGCCCCCCCCCCTCCCCATCCCCCAACCACCACCCCAATACCGTCCCCCTCCCCCCAAAACCGGCAAATTAACCTCTTCGAGTTCATTGATGCGGCTCATGAATATCTTTCCTAACTCTCTGTCTGTCTGTCTGTCTGTCTGTCTGTCTGTCTGTTTGTCCGTATCTATCTATCTATCTTTCTCTCTATCTATCTATCTATCTATCTATCTATCTATCTATCTATCTATTTATCTATCTATCTATCTATCTATCTATCTATCTATCTATCTATCTATCTATCTATCTATCTATTTATCTATCTATCTATTTATCTATCTATCTATTGTCAACCGTTTTTTGTTTCTCTTATTTTCATTTGTACCTTTTTCATTTTCATATTTCAATTTATTTGGAAAAAAAAAACGAAAAAAAAACCCACAAGACCTACAGATCAAAGCTGTCCTTACTTCATGGATCATTGTTGTTATGTGGGCGTATCAATGTCAACGACTTTCAGGTTGGAAAAGAACAATGTCAGAAGATCTTAGGACAAACAACCTTATTGATTGCCCTTACCATAGTGAACACTACGTGATAACAAACGCATCAGGCTTGGTCGTCATTCATTCTTATATCAATATGTGTTCCCTTTTACAAGGTTCTCATATTTATGTATATTATGGGTCGATTCCTTAAATATTACACCCTTTTATTGTGTGTGTAAATAATATTGTACAATGTCCACTATTGGTTATTCTTCTACACTGCAAGCAGTTTTAGCTATTGTCACGAAATGAACGTGTGAAATCCGATAAGCTTTTGTTAGATTTTATATATAGCATCTTTTTCATCATGAGATCGATAGGGGCCAATTGAACCAAGTAAACTTTGCAAACCTCCGAGAGGAAAAAAAAATGAATTGGGTATTTTACTCAAGTGTTATGTGTCAGGCCAGGGCCCCGCAAAACATTTTTCTAAACAAGCCGCTGTGAAAAACAAAGTGTTGAACGAGAAAACGTCATGGTAATGGAACGACAAACGGAACACTGACCCTGCTTTTTTTTTTTTTCTTTAAGGACTCAGATAGAAATGCTATTTGGAATGTATTCATTCAGTGCATGACTCAATGATTACAGATCACTAAATAAAGAAATAATAGGTACCTAATTAAGCGAACGGAGATGAACAAATTAAATTTTTATAAATGTTTAGATGCCTATAGAAGTATGTTTGTACGTAGATACGTGAAGGAATTCAAGGTGAAGGACTAGGTAGATAAATAGATGAGGATGAGAATACACAAATAAACAAGTAAATGACTATACAGCTGGCTATGGGGACTATCCTGAGGATCGGACCCAATTGGAGTCTTTTATATCGCAGAATTGTCAACTACTGAATTCTGCGTTGGCGGCTGTTCTCGAACCCTGTAGGTCTTTAACATTATCAGCTGAACAGTTTTACAGGACCTTGCATTTCTTAATTTTAAAACAGTGGTACATGTATTTGTGCTTGCCAGGCATTGCCCGACGTTTTCCATAACCATAAGGAGTATCCATATCAGAAACAGGACGGATTAAGAGATCTACGTGGATATTATCGACAAGCCACCACTAAGGTGAAACAGATCATCACCATTAGAGTCGTCCTCTTTCCAGAGAACACGGCAATTGGTGTCGTTGGCAACCACGACATACAAAACAAAGCATGGACAAGTTCTTCGTGACATGCAATAACACTGGTCTCTCAATGCACACCAGAAAAAGATCCAAGTAATGTACAATCGAAACATGGTCGGAAACAACATTGACAAATGGACAGGGAGGGCACTGGTAGAGACGCAGACTCTGCTACATGATCGCCACGCATGGAAAAGACTGAAACACCGCGCGTTTTCCAGGCCTCCTATTACTCTCCATGAAAATCCCTGGAGACTCATGTACGCAAGTGAGGCAGTGTATCAGCCCTTCCAAGCAAACCATTAATTTTAGAAACTCTATATCATATTATTTGAGATTTCAATGACAGAAAATGTGGAGGCTCACTAAATAGGCGAAGATTGCTAAGAAAGTGCACTGCAATAGGCCATGAGCCAAGGTCTGGGACCGAATAGGTATAATTATGTCATAGCATCAAGGTGAAGGTATACCAGCCTAATGCATCCACAACGTTACTCTGTTCACGTGAGTACACCAAACATTGTTGGAGAGAGTTTCCATATTCAGACCTGACTCATCACCTACCCACGGGCGCATTCATACAATGCTAAGGAAGATGTTCATCAACACCCGTGTAGGACAAATAATGTCATTCCCCTTTGTCTTAATCTTCGATCAACCAGGCTTAATCGCTTCCCCACTTAAGACGATCATGCTGGTCATCAAAGATCTGATGTAGTCGAGTCCCCTGAACGCCGTAAGATATATTGATTCACAACTGATACCACTTATTCCAGCAAACAAAGTACTGATGGGAAAGGAATAATCCCAGAATACTATACTGCTAGCATAGACCATTTTCATATTCACGTGATCTGTGGGCCATTGAGCTCGTGTCATTGATCTTGTTGGTGTTACTACTGTTTTTGTTCCTGTTGGTGGTACTGTTCGTGGTTTACGTGAGGAGACCAATGAAAAAGTGTCATTCAGATAAAGTGATATTCAAGGATTCTAATTATGCACATATGTTACACATTGTTCATGCAAAATTTAGAAACGGTCTATGCCACCTGCGTTTGATGACGAAACTGGTAAATGAAACATGCGATGTTGATAAGAACGATCTCTAGTTCGATTCCTCATTGAGTTTGTTGTTGTTGTTATTATTGTTGAAAAAGATGATGATCATCATAATGATGATGCTAATGATAATGATGATGACGGTGATGATGATTTTAAATCTTCGTAATACTAATTTCACTCTCATAGCCTTATTATTCCTTTCCTTAGAAGCCCAATTTGAAAGACTTGACAGTGAAAATAATGATGATGATGATAATTTTGTTATCAGTTTGTCTCCTTGCAATTTCCCTCTCTTGTTTTCCAGTATCCGGAGCACTAGTAATCGCTGCTTTGGCTGAAATTATCACCGCTATTTTGAGCACATCGAAAAGCTTAAGACTGTCGCAGCATAATCATCACACAGAGAGAAGGAGCGGGAGAACAAGAAAAAGGGGGAGGATGGGAGGGAGGGTCTGCTCACCGAAAGTTGATAAGAGGTTGTCGATTTCACGCGGGAGAGACGACATTTTCCACTCACCTAGGACATTCCTCTGACGGCGCCTACAAATCATCTCTGAAATGGACCTCCCTTATCAAATCCCATATTGATTTCTACCTTATCTTAAAGAAAAAAATGAACTCCCCATACTCATGTCAACAATCTCTCCTAAAAAAAAATCCCCAAAAACTGGGGGGGGGGGGGGGGGGGGGGGGGGGGAATCCAGAGTATATTATTAATGGCATCATTTGATTAATCGAATAAGCTAACGAGACCTTATTTATTTACTAGTAGTCATCCTGACTGTGACTCACTTCATTAGGGACGCATGTTTTATTTTATTATGGACTGGTAATTATAGCAAAAAGAGAAAGGCATCGACACAAGGGCACTGATTTTCCAGGATAAACACTTCGATTACAGTTCACCAGTACACCCCCCCCCCCCACCCCCACCCCATCCCCCCAAAGACGAAGATTTATTGATATGCCATTAGATTAACAAGATTCGTAAATTTAATATATAAAATGGTGAAAATGTGTAGTAAATTTAATATATAAAATGATGAAAATGTGTTGAAAATCCGTCAGCTGGAATTCGAAATTGGCAAAAAACTTGACAAGCCTCCAACACTTTGGTGAAAAATTTAATGTCTTCATATAATTTATTACATTCCATTAACTGATGAGCCTTAGTAAACACAGCAATTCTCACTAATCTGTCTTTTTCTTTTAAGTTTCATAACCAAATAGACAAACAACTGTCATTACTCCTGGCTGACACACAAACCCAACATTTGAACACACCATTAACGCTTCGTTTTGTTTCGTTTTGTTTTGTACGTATCATTTGCTCTACGCCATAACGACCTGAAATATTCACTTTCATCTTGTCTCGGCACTATGAGAAATCATTCTGTTTTGCAAAAAGAGCCAAAGAAAGAAAGAAATGGTGCTCACATCGATATTCTGTCTTCTCATCCATTACTACTAAGTGTAGCTGACATCTCTTGGCCTCTCCTGCGGATATTCTCGATGGGCAGTAATGATGCGCCCACAGCGAGTACGCTCCATTACCGTCTAAATTTGTCATTTTCCCTGCTGTTATCACAACTCTGATGGCCTGAATTATGTATAATCGCCTTTTCAAGTTTAGGACATAAAGCTAAGCAAATATTGATTTTTTCTACTGTTTTTGCATTCTTATTCTATTGATTGATTCGACACACACACACACACACACACACTGAATGTCCTGACTGTCCTTGAACTATCAAATGGAGCTCTCAAACTTGGTGTGGGAACAACTGCTGATTTTCTACTAATTCTCTGATTTTATTCATTCTTTCTTTTTCTCTATGCTCTTATCACATCCACCCAACTGGTCTCTCCTCTCAGTCTTTGAACAGTGGACTATGATGTATATTTCTGTTCTCTGGGCTTCCACACGAAGCGCTGCACGTTGCACATCTTATTATCATGGTTGCTACACAATGCCGGACATTAAAGCATGCACCTCAACGGAAAACGTCTCTCTATCGATTGTTCACAAGTCTTCACGCATGAGCCATTATAATTGCTGCTATGCATACATCAGAGACGGTAAGTGTTAAGCCATAAAGTTTCAAATCGTAAACCAAGGGCGATAAGCCGTAAACCACAGAGTACAGAAAGGTGATAGAATTCCGTATCGTGATCATAAGCTTTTTAAGTATATCCGTGTACGTGCCACCAGCCAAGATTCATTTTGAAACGTTGTCCAAAATCGGTACTTCGTAAACAAAATGGTATGGCGTTTTAAAAATATCCATCGGCAAAATGTATAATATTTACTGGCATTTGATTCTACAGGCCTTACACTCTCCTTTCTTCTGAGCTGTCTCTACAAAAGCAAGTACTTCCAACAATTCTCTTGAACCCAACCTCCTCCTTCCATTAAAAAAAAAAAAAATCTCAACTGTCGCTCACTGACTAGTGGAAATGAAGAACCAAGGGTCATTAATCCCAGACAGAAAGAAAACTAATCATTCGCCGACTGCCCTCTCACCAGAACGGAAACATAATATATTCTATTTAATGTGTAAGACTTGCCCTGGCCATTGCAAAGAGCGAAGAGATAATGATATTCTACATCTTTGCGTACAGCAAGTGAACAGCTTATAAACTGCACCTTCTCTTTTCCAGTTCAACAAAGAATAAATTCACGTAACACACTACCACACCGACTTAATTACTGTGTAGCTGGTGCACATTGGATATAAATTATATTCAAAAACTAGTAATGCTGCTCTGGTGTAATTATGGTCAATGTAATTATGATCTCCTCTCCTGCCTCCAGCATTCACATTATATGCGTTCAATGAGCGTTCAACATAATGATAAGTATTATCCTCTCTAAGGTATTCAGTTTCTCTCTTATGGGCACGCCTATTTATCGTCTGGAAGATCATTACATGTATTTCACTTATTCCACTCTTATTATCAACCCATCAGCTCGCGGCACGGACACCTGGCAATAACTAGAGATCGTTTTCAAGGGTAAACAATAAGCAAGTGTATATATTACGTTGTCCACAAAGATCGAAAAAGTTTGAGCACCAGAATCGCTTTAGTTCAGTAATACTTAGGTACACAGAAGGGCAGATAATTGGAGTTTATTCACTTGTTACCACAACTGAACATTGTCCATATGACTCGTGGACATTCCCACTTTTCTCCGCAACAGTCTGCGATCTTTCCACCTGCTCATTTTAGTATCTTTACTATCATGAATCTTTCATCTCAGGGGAAAATGCCCGTGAATATCCCTTTCTTTACAATTTGTTTCAAAGAGGAAGATGGTGAATGCATTCTTACCTGGAGTCATGCTGCAGCAGTTACACCTCTCATGCTTGGGTCATTTGCAAGTATAGAAACATGCTGTGTCTTAGCAAGACACAACAAGAATCTGCCATCGGAATCTGTCACTGATGCTTGAATCTGTCCCAGGAATAAAGACATCATTATCTTTTCTTATTGCAATATATCTCTTTCTCCTGAGTTTCTAATAGATGGTGCAGCTATGACAGTTGATGTATTTTTTCAACCATCATCGTCCACAATAGATATTTGGAAAGTACAAGTTTCAGTTAAGGATTCCTTTCCTCATCCACTGCATTAGAGATACGCTGCATCCTAATATAATGGTGTTTTCGAATTCCCTGTTTAACACGGTGATGGATCAGCCTTTAAAACGGAATAATTTGCTTCCTGCCAGAAGAAATTCTGTACTGTTACTTGAGAACCAGGGCCGAATTGGCCTAGTTATAATTCAAAACAGTTTTTTTTTCAAATCAGTGAATGCATATAACATGACCAAATCTGACAATCTCATGGAATAAGTGTTGTCAGTCAACCATATTTCCTTCCGTCATTTCAATCGTGCCTATAAAAGGCATTATGCAAACTATTTGAGTACATACTCTATCCACCCAGGATTTTACATCAGTGGTGTGATTATAATAACAGCCAGAACATGATGAAATTTAAGCTAGGCTTTAAATTTTAAACCTTTATTCCCGAGAATAGACTTGCTAATTAAAAGACTGGCTACCATTTAATATAGATCGGGGTGCAACTAAAGATTTATAAATTTTTTCAGTAATATAACACAACATTCGAAAGTGAAAGAAGATGCCATATGACAAAACTGGTGGTGGTAGAAATCCCCACTATGATATTCTGCTCAAAAGCCTCATCGCTTTCTACTACTCGGTTTTATTGTAAAGATAATCTAAGACAATCAACAATGTGCAACCAAAACCGAAACGCTGGTCTTTAATATTTTGAGTTCTGCTATTTATAAAGTCTTTATTATGTAGTGAACACCGTGCGGCGAGCTAAGAAGTTCTGAAACGATTATGCTTTTAGTCTAAAGAAAAAAGACTCAGATCGACAAACTGTGGTGGTAAGAAACCCCTGCTGGGATACACATTAGCACAGCTATTTGAGGACTTTCTTAATCCTCTTAGACAAATCCCAAGTGCTTTCAGGTTCTCCATATTGGTCAATGACTTTTGTTTTGCTGGACCATCATGCATTGCCCTTGACAGCAAGAAAAGAATGCGGACGTCAGATGATCCAATCAGGTGCTGATCATTTTGACTTCACCTTGTATTCATCAGACAGTAAAGTATCTAGTAATAGCCTTGTTCGTGACTAAACGTCGTCGCCCCCTCTCGAATGTGAGTTATAAATTTTATTCAATAAAATTAAACACAATAGGCTTTGAAAAGGCAGTTTCAGAGTATTAACTGTGCTCTTTATTTACTGTTTCAGTGGTATATTTACTATGATTGTACTTCAAGTACCCAGACCTTTATCATATCTAGGAGGAATGTTTGTCACATTGACCACAATCAGGAGCGCTGACTATTATCAGATACGTTTGGCAAGTGCAATGACTCTGTTTTGCGTGTCCTATGTGGACAGAAAACATGACAGGGATGGGGCGAGCATGGAGCGCTGATGTCAGCTTATGCCTCGTTTATAACCGCAACACGAGAATGGAAATCGCATCGCTTCGCAATGTCAACAAAATTTAATTGCAAGTGTTGAAAAAATATACACACATCATTGTTTCGCGTAAGCCGACATGCCTCTTCCATTTCAGTTTTAAATTTCAAATAAACTTTTGGAGAAAGAGATCTTTTATGTACGATTTTCAATAGTTTTGTAGCATGCCTATTGAATATAGGAAAGGTTTGTCACATTATTTTAGTCTCGGAAGTCCGAACTTCTCGTTTTTAATTACCGTAATCTTATTTCTTTGCTCAACTGACAGCAGCTGTAAAATGTGTTTCATTCGAGTGAGATGTATTGTACATTCTGCCAAGCCGTGCAACCATTAAAATAATAATAATAAAGAAATCCATCCCATACATCCACCCTGAAGTTCGCAGCCGTTTTATCACGCATTCATGTATTTGCACACTCCCATCCCGTTAAAAGACATCCCACCCGACAACACATAGCTGTGGCAATAGGGTGTTTTTCTGCCACGACTCCGACCACATTTTTTTTTTCTCTAAACACTCGTGTTTGGACATGATCTGGAAATGTTTGGAACAACAACAACAAAAACAACAAAATATGAAACTCTTAAGAAAGCCATCCTACATGAGATCTGAGAGAATCCCAGTCAAACATGTGTCCCGCTCTTTATCTGAACTGTACAGTCTGTGAGGCCGAGCCGCACAGGGCACATAAATAATAATTATGTTGTTGAATCTTGATCAGCATTGCAAGTGGTGGAGCTGTATAATTTGTGAATATGGTGGTTTGCTCACTCTGGGAAATTATACTGTGAGATACATGTTGTATTATCTATTGCCTTTATGAAAAAAAAAAAAGAGGTAAAACACTGTTGCTATAGTCTAGAACATATTCTAACTATGCAATCTAGGGAGAGTAATGCAGTGCACAATTGCACAAAACGACAAACTGCCATATTTTATTATGTTAACAGCATTATCTGAGCTACAAGTGTGAGCAGCGTCCGCAGCTCTTTTCCGCAACCAATGGTGAGCTCACTGCAGTGCCGGAGGTGTTTGCTTCTCGAGGTGCTTTTCTGTGCAACTCTAGAAATTTATATGAAAGTAAAAAAATGATTTTGTTGCTAAAAAATATTACTAACATGCATTTTTTTCCCCAACACTTCAGTTTAAGTTTTAGAAAGTTTGTAAGAAAGCATTTTGATATCCCATTTAGTGATTCATATGCCTGACATTTACAAGAGGAAACAAAATAATATGAATATAATATTTCTTTCAATGAACATAGCAAGAACAATAAAAGTAATAATTTACTGGTTCTGACGTAAAGAAAATGGTTTTCATTTTTTAAAAAAAACGGCTTTGCCCATTTCTTTATACAAATACACAGTCCAAAAGAAGCATTGATAACTACACTGGTCGCCCTGCGAATGAATGTCTAATGTTTGTAATCTCTTATCTCCCGTCCTTACACTTCTCCTCCTCCTCCGCCTCCCAAACTACGTCACTACGTGTTCCCTGGTGACCAGTGACCTGTATACATATCCTGTGACTGTGTTATGACGCCAGGGCACCGGCACACATTAAACCCTAGGCAAACATTCGTGACTCGTCTTAACCGGCAGTAATATTTTGGCAGATAAATTAACATTCAAACTAAAATAGCCACGAATATGTCTAGAAGATTTCAGAATATACATTCTGTTGTGCTGAGTACCTTAAAACAATTAGCTAAATAAACCTTGTCGACATCTAACTGGATCAAGCATTGATAATTATTAAATTAAGAGGTAGAATAAAATTGCATGATATTAAAGACCTGTTCTGAGTCATCTACATCTGAAGTGTCCATGACTTGCTTTGAAACAAGAAATTTAGACAATAGCTACTTATTATTATTTGTGGAATGCTTTGTGTAGATTCAGGCCTCCAAAGAGTGACTAGACGAATCACTGTTATTGTTTTTGTCCTATCATGTTTTCCCAAATTACGTTTTACGGAAAATAATGAAGAAAAGGACAGCTCCACTAAATTCCTTCATTATTTGAAATACAGTGGTTTAATCGTTAAAGACAAGAGGAAGCATGGCCTCATTCTGTTCTCATGAATATCCATCGTAACAGTTGTAAAATATGAATACTATGGAAAGAAAGAAACAAAGATGATCCATCTTGTGAAATTATAAATACTCAGAATCTGTTGCAGGAGTTTATGAAAGAATTGATCACTATTGGTAAAGTTCTCATTTTTAGCAACACTTAATTTTCTAAAAAAAAAAAAAAAACCGTCCTTTCAAAAACATCACTCATAATCTTGTAAAAAAAATACCTAGCATTGTCCTTGGTGAAATTTCAAAGACACTGGATTAAATAATGTCACAAAAGGCCCACAAGTAAATTATTAGGATCTGAATTAAAAAATACAACAAAAGAAACCACTGTCACAGATGTAACAATCTGAGTTAATGCGATGTTTGAAACTTCTTCCCTTGTCAGTGTACATAGTTCCCCTATATATCAGTTCCAATCTGTTTGTCATTATACATTTCACGGTGGTTAGACTATAACTTCAGCACCTATTGATATTAAAAGCTCTTAACATGTGCAACTTACGGATCTTCGACAGTAATCCGAGCCATTGTCATATAGATGTGCTATGAAGTATCTGAAGAAGTGTGTGTTTAACATCAGCAGTGTTGAACTCGGGAACACCTAATCTTTAACCCCAACTTCCTAATTGACGCGGGTTTATCAGCGCTACTTAAGCCGTTATCCGAGTAACCTGCGGTCCTACTGCATTTTCCCCCGTGCCCCTAAATCCCCTGTTTCCGTGAATTCAAATATTATTGAGTTCATAATGAAGAGAATGCCATTTTCCTTGCTAATATTGTTGCATTGTTTTTCGTTTTGCTTTTATTATTACAATGTATTATATTTTGTGCTTGTGGTTCTGGATTAACAGTGATCGTGTGGTGCAGATTTGTTTCTGATATTTGTAACTTTGTGTGCAGGGAGTCGAATAACAGGTTTAGAATGTTTGCTTGTAAAGCTAAACAAAAACACAGTTATCTGTAAAATAAATAGTGAATTGTGTACATTATTTTAAAACTTGCTTTTTTTTTTTTTCTTGAGTTGCCATTTTGTTATGTTCTATGGTGACTGTGTGATGAGTATGTTTTATTGTTGTTGTTTTTGTTGTTGTTGTTTTTCTTCTTGTGGCATGTTTTTACCAACTCCATCGAGCTGCATTTGCTCTACACGATGTTTACAACAGAATAATAATGTCGACGGTGTTTGTGGTCTCACTGGTAAGACTGATCATAAGGATAGTTTGTTGGTAATGACATTACGGTGGAGATGATGATGATGATGATGACGAAAATGTTGAAATGGAGAGGATGGCTATTGAGTGGTACAGTTGTTTGTTTGGGTTTGGTACAACGTGATAATAATGTTCAATATTATTTGGTAAGGACGGTTTTTTTATACTACTGATTACACTAACAAAATTCATTACAGTAAAGAGAACAATTATATCCTTCTTGCATAGAACGAAGCGTTGTCGGTGGCGAAAAGTAGCCTACACTGCGTAGACCAGCAAGCTACTGTTTACATGCACATGGGTGGCGTTATATCAGATTCATAATTATCTGACTATCCTTGTTTCCACTGGCGACGCGTCTTTCGGGCTTTTTCGAAGTTATCTCTCTTGATCTTCTCATTAAAGAATTGTCGAACAAGCCTGCGACCGCCTCCTCGATGAAAATGTTGGTAGAAATTTGAACATCTCTGCAACAAGAACTGCGTATATTTAATTATCATAACCCACCCTGCTTTACGTCTTACAATGTCCTCACCTCGGCTCCAAGGCCATTAGACGAAAAGAGAGGGATTCAAGTTTTCCGGTTTTCTCAGGTCTTCTTTTGTCTTTGCCGTAACCTATGTCCTTATTGGTGTCGTTGCCATTCAAATCGTTTTATTTAATAAAAATGCATTGCCGAGAGTACCTTTGATGTCCTTCTCTTAGTGGTTCTGTTGATTTTTTGTTGTTTTGGCGACAGCAGGACATCGTTTTTTGTGTAGTTGTTGATGAACTTAATAGCCAAGCATTACAACAGTAGCCTACTTCAGTTGTTGTTCTTGTTGTTGTTGTTTCTTTCAACAGTTAACAACCGTGTTTCTCAAGGTGGGGTACATGGCAAGGTACACTTTTTTTTTTATTGAAGAGGGGCATGGGAAAAAGGTTGAGAAACAATGGTCTATCTATTACATTTAAAGCTATTTATATGGCCATGTGAATAGTAGTACTATGTATAATGAATTCTTCATACCTGCTGCTCTTGTCGCAAAGAAGCATAGATTTTCTTTTTGCCTGCAAATGTCATTCAAGAGATTGTCTCGGGGTTTTCTTTCTTAAATTGGCGTTTCAATAATATTGGACGATACTGGAGCAGAGGCTTGAGAGATGAGATTATTGCGTCACATGTACAATACTGCACATTATTTTGTTCTCACGATAGTAATCGACTTGTGTGTCTTAAATATCGCCCCGTCACCTTTTTAGTTTTCCATAAGTGTAGTTCGTACATCGTGGTATGGTAGATATAATATAATGTAGTTCTTCGGTAAATGTCTCTTGAAGGGAGGTGTAAGTAGTGAAAGGTGTACATTGAAGCTGTTTTTTTTTGTTTTGTTGTTGTTGTTGTCGTTGTTTTGTTGTCGGTGTAGTTTTGTTTGCCGTTATTTTAAGAAAACGCGTTTCAAATTAGCCATTTAAAATGCGTATGGCAAAGATGTATGTGGGAAAATGCAATATTTAAAATAAAATCGATTCATTTTGCTATTTGTGTTAAATCATGAATGAATGATCTGAAAACTGGAAATCCCATTTTCAGGACATTAATTATCATGTACCTTAAAATGACCAGAGCTGGCCCACTTGCCTTAGCGATGTTTCAGGAATGGGATACACGGCTTTTCATCAGTAAGTTCTCTTGTATACACGGCTGGCACTTTGGTTGATTCCGATTTATAGCAATATTTATGCCCTTACTGATAGGTCTGATGTTTGATGACACAGCAGAAAATTGCCACTTGAATGAGCCAACAATTATAGATAGACGGTTTCTCTGATCCCTCTTGGCTCATAAAGTGTCGTAGAGTTTAAGCTAAGACAATCAAGGATAATTTGTCATGGTCAGTTTTGTACAAATCTACTGTTCTAGTTGAAACATTCTTCATGCTGATCATTTCTCTCTCTCTCTCTCTCTCTCTCTCTCTCTCTCTCTTTGTCTCTCTCTGAATTTAGTCAATGGTAGCAATTTTCCAACAGTAGACATTAATAATGTACATCTTATGACTATGAATGCCGTAGCTGACGTGTCTTATTTCACTGGAACCAATGACTTTGAATTTTACCTATCACCTGTAAAAGAGTATACATGATAATAACCAGATATATCAACGTGGGTAAGGCAAAGTTGTACTCACCAATGGCCAACAACGCGGCTGCCTCTCGTCATACACGCACACACCGAGTTAAACACCGTCGACTGGCAAAATAATTGAAGACAAAACGGATATGTTTATACAGTGGAGTCTGTGGTTCCACCTAGATGACCCGGTGCAATACAGTGTGGCTTAATCGATACACGTAGGACCTAGCCGGAGTAACGCTAAGTGCACCTCCACTGTTCTGCAGCACTTGACCATGAAGGCTGCCAAAGCTGGCTTGGCCCATTGGTCTTTCCAGATTTGTGCACAGCTATGGTTCTGTGGTGTGTTGTTCCACTGTTTTCGGCTTTTCTCTGCCTTTGCTTATCCTTCAGTTGACCGTGCTGGTCACCATTACGGACTGATTCCGTTCATAACGATTTTTGTTATAAATCGCGCATACACTACGGCATTCCGTTTCTCTAGTTGGAACGGACGGGCTTAGAGTATACAAACCTAGACACCAGCCCGGGAGTGGGGGAACAATTTTATCAAGTTTATCATCTATATTGTTAATTCTGTGTGGAATTTTAGGTATTGCATTTTGCACATACAAATTTCAAACAAGCTGCGCTCATAAGGCTTGGGTAGGAAACTTTGTATTGAGAAGATTTTATATAAATTATGGAAGAAACCGCTAGCCTCAGTGTCAAACAGACTTATTGTATCTCTTGTCTACCTTTGGTAACTCAATTTCTTTCTCATCTCTGGGGCCTGCTTGAAATTCTTTTCTTATTTTTTCTGAATAGCCAACATCTGTGAAAGAAAATTGGTTCTCCTAATGTAGCCCACTGAAATTTATCGCCCTAATTTCAACAAGTTTAAATAATACTCTCCTATTGTGTCCAGACATTACAAAAAAGCCATCTGTGAAAATGTCACGGTACTTTCTAGGTTAGCTGTTTCTGTTAGAATTACAGATAACTCCATCCCACCCCCACCCCATTTTTTTTTCAGTGTGTTTCAGAGTAATTGAGAATCAGAGCTCAACTTCAATGAAAATAGATCTTCATGTTGGAAATGAATATAGTCGAATTGAGACAAGTATACCGATACCGTCCAGGTTAACCGTGCTACTTCTTTGCCATTTATGACTGATCGATCTGCAGAACAATGTGTGGTTGGGCATGACTGACTAGGACCAACACCGTGACCGTTGACCAACCATTTGGATTAATCCTTTCCAACCAACAACTCAACTTTCCCCACACAATGCCAGTCTGTGTGTCTTTACAAAAAGAAATAAATGCAACTGGCTCTACCTGAGAATTTCAAAGTTATAGGTAACTTAACCTATGGAATTTACGAAGTTTGCCTGTGCGTAAACTACAAAGTAGAAAGAGATAATAGGAAACTGAAAATGTAGTCACTGTTTGGGTAGCTTTGCATCTAATAAAGCAGTTATGAAATAATTATTATTTCAACGGCCTGAAGTTTTTGAAATGTTGAGGATATTTTAAACTAAACCTTTAAGATCCTGCCAACGTGTGGAATGTACTATAAACTGGCCAAAGCATTACTGGCTTACATAAATGTGAGAAGCATTAATTCTTGCAGATCGATAGCATTGTTCGATCAATATCAGAATCTCGCACGTCACAATATGGTCAATACTTGTCCGAGTGATTGGCAGCTGCGTAACTGATACTAAGTGATCGACAGTTACGTAACAAGCACCCGTGTTCCTACACAATACAGAAGGGAATACAATAATATTCTAAAGAGAGTATCTTCTCAATTATAAAATATACGTTTTCTGTTTAAAGAGGAAATTAGATGTACAGTACATGTCCATCGACATTAAACTATATGTAGAATAACAGAGATTGTTGAATTCTGTGGTTTTATGAATTATTTCATCTGAGAACTAGATGAAGCACACAGTGTTGCCTGGTATAAACCTGCTTCCTCCTCCCTCTCTCTCTCTCTCTCTCTCTCTCTCTCTCTCTCTCTCTCTCTCTCTTTCTCTCTTTCTCTCTTTCTCCTTCCCTGCCCCAATTCCCTCCCCTTTTGTTGTTGTCGTTGTCGCCATTATCCCACTTATGTTAAAATAACGATAAAATATTAAAGAAGGGTTGACGGCAATGTGAAAACCCCGTGCGATCATTATACACCTTTTACATCACCAAGAAAATGGATATTGGACGGTGTCTACCTTTACCTGGGATATCTCCACCGATCCCCGCATCAACACCGTATATTTCCAGAATGTATTGAGCCGACTTTGTTGTACCAAACATTAGGGTCTAAATAATATTAAAGTTCGAAAAGGAAATTGTCTGAAAAGTCTCTATAATATCTGCTGCCTTGTTTCATGTCCATTTCCATTCTTTCTGGAAGGGGAACTGCAGCAAATTTGAATGTTTATCAGATGCAGTGTTGTTCTTTATCCCGGGTACATTAGTGCTCGGCGCATACCTTTCTTCGGAGAGACGTGTTGAGAAGTTCGAGTATGGAGGTAGCATGTCGACACAATTACGGCGATACTGTGCTAGAATGACAGGACAAAAGTCCTCGGAGAGAATAACAAAAAAAAAAACACTTCTCGAGTATCTCCCTCATAAAACAAAATGAATAACTTAATGTGCCAATAATCATTAACAGCACAGAAAAAAAAGGTTAAACCAAAAGGCAAACGGATAAATAGACAAGCTGGCGGACACCCTTGGACTATTGCTGGTGTTGAATTAACCCCAGTATACCAAATTTTAGATTCTGCATTTTTTAAAAATGATCCCCGAAAAATGACTTGTGAGTTACAATTCCCCTGATGTCATTGACTTGATCATTAACCCATTCGAATAGAAGAGTCAAACCTTTGGATAAAGGGAAGCCCATGTATACAAAACATCAAACTACGCATATTACATGTGAAGCTCTGCTAAAACATTAAATTTTATTAAAATGGCACTATTACATTCATACACTTGTATCAGGGTTTTGTCTTGTAGTAAACTGAGAGTGAGCGACCATCCTGCATTATAATAGAAAACATTCCTGGTAAAATCCCTTCTCAGCTACCCAATTTTCGTAAAAAAATTCCCCCATTTTGCCCCATCACCATCCCATCCCAAACCACCACGCAATGTGACACAGCAGTTTATAACCTGGTCATGGTCCGTTTTTCAGAGAGATTGAAAGATAATGTGTCAAGATCGGCAAATTCTCATATCACCTAGTCATGCAGGTGCAGACATCACGTGTTTTCATTTATCAATCATGCACAGCTACTTAATAAAAGCAAATGGTCTGAAAAGTTAAACAGAGATTAGAAAAGTTATTGGGTATTTATTTAAGTAAGCTGTAAAGCTTGCAGACATGTTCACATTAATTTTGTAATACTCGGGGTTTTAAGTCCATCAAATAACGAATTTTGCAATACTCTCACCTCACATAAATATTATAACATGATCATACAGTAATGTATCGATCCGAAACTGCACAGAAATATCGATGAACTCTATCCGGCCTCTAGCGTGCCACCGAGAAGACAATGGACCTTGAGGACAACGCATCAGCGGACAATGTTATGCTCTAGCCAACATTTTATAGCTTTGAGTGCTGTATCAGATTTTAAAATGCCACACCATTCAAGGTGACATTTTGAAATGTGGACATAAAAACGAAACTGAACAATTTGCTCCTCGCATCCTGCTGTTATGTGGACTTTAAAAATTCACAGCCTCCATTCGTCAAGCCCAGATACGAACTATTCCTTTTTGAGGTTTCGGGGGTACGAGGGTGTGGGGAATGCCAAGACCTGCTCCTTTTCCACAAGTGTATCATCCGTAGATAAACTTATTAAACAGAAACAGTGTCAGATGCTGCAATAATGACTGAGATCAATATTTATAAACGTATACTCTAAGAATTATTGTGAGAATTTTATTCATGTCTTATAGAAAATGAAAAATCCACTCATTGAATTGTTGTGGGGGGGGGGGTGGGAATGAATCCATGAGACTTCGGTGTAAGGGAGAAAAAGTTTTAAACAGGTTAAGAACCGCAATCTTTAAGCATTAACATTTCATTTTCCCACGTGACAAGTACGAGGAATAACCCAGATATTTCACAGACAGCCCTGAAGCTTCAACAAGCCTGTGTCCACCTATGATCCGAGCTAACAAGAAGTCAAACAGGCAAGCGAGAGCTGCCTCAGATCTTAGGTCTAAGAACAATCAAACGCCTAGGTGCAGCCAATAGTGGAAAGGTATTGGATGATATTGATCCGCTTTTTGTTCACCGATTGATCGGTTATCGAACTGGGCGGGCATGGAAGCTGATTGTTTGATGTGGAATTACTGCAAGTTTATGACGACAGCTCGTGATTGTACATGCACTCGCACAAATCAAATGGTGAGGTTAAACCGTGCTATTAGAAGATCTTGTACCGGTTAAGAACACACAACGACATTCTATTGGCGGTGTTTCACTCAACATTCGTCACGGGGAACAGCAATAGGAACCTGAAAGGGATAAAAGCAGTCTTGGTCCAGCTTCGCCCTGTCCAGCAGAAAAAAACCCACGCACACACATCTGACATCTGTTACACAATGTTACTGCCTTTCATTAACATTTCATCTCACATCGACGGAGACAGAGAATCTATCTAGGCCTATCTTAACACTAGGTTATAATCAATAACATCAGATGAATAAGTTATTAAAATATCATAAATTTGTCCAGGCAAGTGACAATGAAATCAAAGGTAACGGGACGCTTGAATGTGGCCGAGTTTGTCTTTCACACATTTACATGGACCATAATTCCGATTTAACCCATTAAAGCAGAATGAAAAAGGATAGGGAGAGGGTGTCAAAACTGACCAAAATTAATATTTTGACGATTTGCTCAGTCCTAGGCCGAGAACAGTGACTTGCTCTTATAAGAATTAGTAATGAATTTATTTTTTCCTTACTAATTTTCTCTTCCCCCATCTTCATGTTAGAGTTCACTGAGGTCAATTATGTCACCCAGGTTGGCATGGTTCCAGTTCGCATACAACTATTTATGGTTTGTATTGCCATTAATAGCAGATTAATTATGCCTTCGAGGACCCTGTCTTTTCTAACGAATATCCTGTGAACCAGCAGCAAACTTTTCTTTGAACTGTGCCTCTTAAAGAATAAGCACCATGTAAATTGATTAGTAATAAGAAAAGCATCATTCTTGTGACTCCATGAATAAATGAGAAACTTTACAACGAATGCAGCATGTCTTTTTCTATTCCAGCAGTGTAATCCTTGAAGTTAATACACCACTTATCCATATTTATAAACTTCTGAATGCCGTTGCACAAATAAATCCAGACAACAGAAATTGTAAAAGATTCATCTCCGATATTAATTGTTCCAGCAGCTATTATTAGCTCAGCTTTCCAAACCAAGTTTTTTTTTTTCCGGAAAGGATAAAAATTCTTTGCAGACTCCTGCAGAAACTCTTATATTTGAAAAATGTAGCAAAGAAAATGTCTATTCTCATACGCACGGGACAGGTTAAATTTGGCTGTTTACAAATGGTACTGAATAGCACTCGTTATCAAACGTTCCATGTTGAAATGTAATTTCTATTCATTGACATCCTCTGCCTTTTCCTTCTCCTTCCTTACTTTTACTCCGTTTTATTTTTCAGCGCCCTCCCCACCCCACCCCACCCACCTTCCCACCTATTTCTGGTTTCCTGATCGGTCTTTGACTTGAAAAAAAAATAAATGGGTGACGCAGACAAGTACAGAGCAGTATTTTCCAACATATTCTTCACTTCGGGATGTAACGAAATGCTGTGGACAAGCTATGTCCTAAATACCATGGATTTTCACCACAGCACACACCTTCAACTTCATTGCATGTCTGATACACATCCATTGGATGATTACCCCTGGCACACAAGCTAAACATTAACTTTTTTTTTTTTTTTAACTTTTTTTTTCTTCTTCTAAAACTGCAGTGTTATTTCCTGCAGCCCGACTCTCTTAAGTAAATTGATTCTTGCCGTATGTTGCCGCCTCACGACTAACTGAGAGATTAAATTCCACGTCCACGTCAGCTCACTGCGCGGCTTTTGTATGAGCAAAAAAAAAGTTTTTTTTTTTTGTGTTGTTTTTTTTTTTACATAATGAAATTACCTCCGAATGTAAAGTATCACGGCCAGACCAGGATAAAGAATTCAAACAGTTACTTTTTCCATACATTCAATCAAGCTGTGGCACGTTTTGCTCTGTTGTATATGAAATCACGAAAGAATGAAAAGAGTAGATAGGTCTATCATTAATGGGCAGTCCAATGCAATCTTCTGGTTACAAGTTAATTCATTGTAGTAAAAACTTTGTGGAGTTTGATGTTCCTGGAAACTATAGAAAGTAAGGTCTTTTTGCTGAGCACTATGATGACAAAATGTCGTAACCGTGTTAACCAGTAGTTAGTTTTACACAAGGACAAATTTTTCAGACTTAAGGGGACGGAGGGGGAGGGTGATGTTTGTTAATATGACAAATAGACAATTTTAATTTTCATAATCGAATTCAGGATGTCTGAATTAGCAGAAAAAAAAAATGTTTAAAAATTTGTTTGTCATTATGGTTGCCATGGAAACGCCGCCATCTTGGATTTTGAGCCCCCAAAAGCGTCAACTTCAATGTAGAAAGGCTTCGCCAAATTTTACTGGATTTATTTGAAACTTCTCCTATGTCCTATTCAATCCGATTAACCACTTTATGCAGTAGGGGATTTTTGATATCTTCTCCAGATCATAGAAATTTCTGAAAATGGTATATAGCGAAATTCCACTTTCCCGTTTTTTCCATCGCAAAAAAATTCATTCAAAAAAAATTCAAAAGATGAATTTTTTTATTTGTTCAAACATGTCAATTGGTCAATAAATAAATTTAAAAAAAAAAACTAGTTCACAAATTACAGATCAAAAGTGCAATTTCGAAAAATTCGTATTTGAAAGTTGTTTTTTTTTTTTTCAATAAAATTGTTATTGAAAAGTGTCACACATAGGCCTACCTCAAAACATCCGTGCTTGGTATGCTGGGCCTCAACAATGATTTGCAAAATACTAAAGGTTTATGACAGATGTCTACAGAGGAGTATGGGGGACGGAAGGGGTGGAGGGGGAGAGAAATAGTATAGGTTATAGGGTAGAACGGGGTATAGAACAGTCGGGAGTGGGGGATACACTGGGGAAGGGGGGAGTGTGGGCTTGTATCATATGAACTTATGCGGCAACGGGCACTAAAAGGACTAATGAAGAACCTCTAGCCTTTCTACTAGCTTTTGAACCCGTCACGTCTCATCTCATCTACCCACAATTAAGACAATGCAACATAATCAGCACTCTTCTTCTGTTACTGGTTTACACCTTCTTGAGATCTCTTGTCTGACTTTTTGCAACTGCGGGGAATGCAAAGTGGCTTTCTACTTGGACATCTTTCACAGACGGTAATAAATTCCATGTCATAGCGCAACGTCATAAAAACAAAAACTTGACACAAAAGAACTGCCCAGTCAGTTAACATTGTATTCTTTAGGCTGTTGTGTAGGTCACGATCTAAATATGCTAAATATGGAGGACGTGTTACCTTGACCTAGACATGTGGGCAACATATAAATAAACGTCTCGATACCAAGTATTCACTAAAACGCGTGGTTTTGGCGGCGACATTGAGATGTTATTTAGGGCTAATCTAATTTTGCAGCCCAATGGCATGGTTCTTGTGACTTTTTCTTTACCTCCACCTCACTAAAAGGCATATGTGATGGTTATAAACATTCAAAATTGGCTTATGGTTAGTAAAATAGTGTTCCTAGATGGATTAACCGAAAAGTCCAAAATCTCGATATCGATATTTTGAAGCCTAATTTCGATTTCAGGACCCCCAGCCCCATTCCCCTTAAAACCACTAATTGCCATTCTACTGATGCGGAAAGAATTGTTTCATTTGCATTAGGCTAACAAAACGCGAATTTTTGAAGTCATAATAATATCTCTAGATGACCATTATAGAGCATACAAGTGTGACATCATTCTAAATTGTCAGGAAAACGTTCAAGCTGAAGAGGGGATTCCAGCATCATTCATTAAATTCAAGTAACTGCTTAAAAGGGATTAATTTTAGTGAAAGGGAGAAGCATAGCGTGTCTAGGGAGTCGAGGACTCCTCATGATTACATCATAAATAATTTCAGCACCATACAATTAGTACTGACGCTTTTAACTATATCAAAAATTTCAACTGGTAAAAAATTCGACGACAATAAACATTTTTTTATTTCTTGCCCTTCTGACACTTTTTTCACCACCCACTTCATTCTCATTGTGATCGATGCCAAGAAATGCTCCAAACTAGGAATGCCAAAAACGGTTTGAATTTACTGAGCTTACAGTTTAATTTGACTGTGTTTCAGGTGTGACAAGAATTGGAAAAGCCAGATTTGTACCAAATGTTGAAACTTAACAACATTGCTTCAGACCAACATGTTTCTGTGTGTCGCCTTTAAAAAAAAAAAAAACACCTGAGATTGTAGATCGGAAACTATAGCAAACTAACAACGGGAAGAAATATGGAAAATGAAAAGTGGCAGAGAAAAAAAAAGAGAACAAAAAGTATGTTTTTGTCACGAACGATTAATTCAGTGCCATTTTATTTTAGTTTCGTTTTTCCTTTGTTTTGTATACATATAAATTATTTGTACAAGCTATCTCGCACTTCCATGATGCAAAAATCTTTCTAGACGGTTTATAATAATCTGTCAGTTTAGGATCTATTTCTTTAAATGGGAGAGCTCATATTCATGACCCCCTCCCCCCATTCCCACTGTTTCGATCTTTACACACACAAACATACACACTTATTCACGTAAACAGACAGGATGGCTGCTTCCCCAGTTCTCCCTTTTACACAATACTCTATGAGTCAATAAATATAATGCAAACAATTATCTTGTCATATTTATTTTCTTTTAAGCATCTTCTCTGTCTCAAAATACCTGCGTGTTTCAGGAAAGGGGGAAGAACATTCAAAACCATTGATATATCGATGTTTTAATGCTGCTCACTCAACAAACTTGTGTTATTTCTGTTCGTGTATCCCATGATAAGAGCTGTCTGAATCCTCGACAAACATGCATGAGCCACGTGCCAATCTCACGCTATGTGTGAGGTGACAGTACTACAAGCTCAGGGTGAACAACTGTTAGAGTGTTTCACTTGAATAATATTAAATAAGTCACGAACATGGAATTTGCAGAAAGCGGATGGATGTAATAAACGTAGGCCTAGTTTGCATTTCGTAGATTTTTTTAAAACTGAAATAGTAAATTCTCCCTTCGCGTCTTGCGTGCGCTTTTACTTGAGTGCCGTATCTCTAATCACACATCTGCCCACTGTTCCTAAGAAATGGAAAATCGTGGCAAAACTGACATTCATTGTTAATCCCCTGAGATTCTTATTCGTACACAGCTCTGGGAATATTGACAAGCCATGTCTACGATGACTGCCAAGGAGCTGGCGATGTATGGAAAGAATTCGTGAGCGTGCTGTAATGAAATACTGTGGTAGAATGACAGAAGAACGACTTGATTTAATCGCACTTGATCCAGCAGATTCGCATGTGGGAGCTGCGTGTAGGCTCCCTGGTTCTGTGTTTCGTCACGTTGACAGTTTCAATGTATATATATTTAGGAAGGCATGCACTGCCCATTGCATTTTTTGTTGCAAAAACTGGTGACTGCTACAAACCCAATGAGACTGAATAATAACGATTACATCCTATGTTCTACAAGAAAAGCTCTCTCATTTACCATGCGTTTGGAAAGACAGTGCGATGCTGAATATTGGATTTAATTTTTGGGTGCCGTGAGTTTGTTTTCTCTACGGTGTCTGTTGCAGTTTATGTCTTTTTTAATAACCGTATTAAGTGGTATCACAGACCTGCTGAGTGAGGATGACTAAACCTGAAGAAGAGGATGGCGCGGTCTATAAAAATAGCAGTACAAACGTCACTCCCGTGTTGACGAATGAGAACGTTTCCGCAGCGGCATTAAAATTGGACTCCTTGAATTTGGACCCCCCCCCCCTATTTACTTATTATCACAGCATTATACTAAGCCCCCCCCCTCACCCCCGCCCCTATTTTGTCAAAATATAATGTTACATTCGGACACCCCCCCCCCCCCCACTTCCAGACCACTTAATATTTGCACACCAGAAGAAGAAAAAAAATAGTACAGGAAACTCACAGCGGGGAGGGTGAGGGGAGGGGTGTCCACGCAAACTCTCGCACTCACACCAGATCTGAACTGATACTGGAGACGGTGCCATTCATAGCTCCACACCCACACATACACATTCATTAAAAAGATCTGGTCATGTTCAATGTGCCCACACAGATTGCCATGCTCTAACAAGCAAGTTCAATTCAGTAGAAACTTCTTGCTCATAATGGTGCTACAAGCCACAACCCAGTTAAATTAGTGTCGTTGTTGTTGTAAAATTCTGCTTCCATTCTGTCATGATTCAGATGTTGTTAAAACTCACGCAGAGAGTGAGTTGTTTTTTTACCAGGGCCATGAGAAATTGGCTGGTGGCCTTGAACGGTCCTCGCGAATTATAGTTGGTGAGTAAATAAATGTAAAGTTAAACTGTTAGATTCACGCTTGTCGGTTTTAATGTTCGTGATTAATAAGTAATGGAGTAGGGGTGAAACAAGGTGGGGCTAGTTGACATTGTTAAGTATGACTAGACAAGTTTTTGCACGTTAACTGGCTGGTAGAATAGTGCAGACGTATTACTACAATTAAAATGGTGGGAGGTTTCGACCTATGAGATAGCTGAACTAATTGGGCCAGCGGACTAGCACGCTGGGTAGTTAGATAGTATAAGACATCGTGTAACGTTCAGATTTAGTGAATACAGACGAGCAGAAGCATCGTGTCGTGAAGTATCTCCGGTTGACCAGTACCTGAACTGTGTGCTTTGAAGACAAGAAGTCCTTGCTAACGGACTGACTGAGCTCTAGAAAGAAAGGTCTGAGTGGGCTGACCTTTGAAAGCCCACGCTGCGCTATATTGATGTTCGCGCCTACCAGTAGGCGTGACCAATGGTACTATATCTTATTTATTCAAGCATAATAGAGATCGGAGATAGAGAGAGAACTACAGCCTCATAGGAAGACTAAGGAAACCCCAGCTGGCACTCGACCACGAGTGTCCTGTATCATAGATCTATTGCCATAGTATGATTGGAATAATATAGCACATTGTTGATGAATTGAATAGTGATTGTGCATAAAATATAGTCTTTTGGCAACTGCTTAAATTACCTACAAGCCGAAGAGTGCTTCTGTAGGCTTTGAACATACTGGGCTCTCCTAACACTCAAGCCCATATGATTTAGGGAGAGTTTGCCTGGCGACTGGCCAGTGGCGACTCAACTGTCACTTTAAATTGATATCTAGTTTCGTATAATATACCTATTTGCTATTGATTGCAGTACCTCCATAGTTACATGAATATCATTGGTTAAGTTATTAATTAGAGTTTTTTTGGTTTGAATATATACCCCTATTGTCTTTTGTTTTGTTATTAATATTTATGTAAACTATGGCCTGACCGGCCTGACATATATACGCTCTAGTTATTTAATACTTTTCTTGTGTGGTTGTGTCCGAGTGTGAGTTAGCTGCCTCTCGTGCAGTCGTAACATCCCCAAGACCCTAACTCTGCTCGTGACACATTCGTCGCCTAGAAACGCGAGACACCAGAGGTAGGGTTTGGATGTGAACGAGTTCCCTATTAGATATCATTGAATTAAACACTTTATTTTTTATTTACTTATTATTAGGAGCGGTAGTAGAATTAGCATTGTTAGCGGTTATACCAATTATAGCCTTGGTTGGAAACTTGCTTGGATTCCCTGCAATCTGATCATCCATTACCATCTTTCTGTTGTTGTTGTTGTTGTTGTTTTCGGCATGTGGACGATCGTACCTGAGTCGATGTTCTGTTTTTCGAATATTTTGATAGAGTATGAACGCGATGACGTCGTTCCTAAAAAAAAAGGAGCAGTTCCCCTGGACGTTTGATCTAAATTTGATATATTATTTTCTATTCTCTAGCGTTTGGGAGGCAAATTTCAGCAGAGAATCGTAACTTCAACCTCGTATTTTGTGGTGAGCCTATGATGACGTATAATGTTGAGGGCTGAATAATGAATATGTTATATGAATAAAACACGTCATTCGAATAATCGTCCTACTTTGTCTCTGAAATATTCATAGCTATTGCCTTTGACCATTACCGCCCATTTTTTACTCGTCGTTCAACTTTTGTTCCTATTGTGGGAGCAAACACAGCATTGCCCTACTTAGGTAAGACCAATGACATAAATTAAATACCACATCAAGTCCCACAACAGTCCCATGTCTTTGGCTTTGAAAGTAACTAATTCTTCCCGTCACTGCAGGTGTGGTGATGAATTACATATTTTATAAGCATTCCAGTTCATTATTCTTTGAATGGTGACTTGTTTATTTGGCTATTGTTGATACTGTTGGTCTTGCTTTTGTTGTAAAACACGTTGTTATAGTAAACGGAGCATAAAAAGGCAATGTTGTTCCACTTCGAGTCGGAAAGATTTTATGAAGTGATGCAACGTCACTTGGAAAGGAAGGTGGGGGGGGGGGGGGGAGGCGGGGAATGAGGTAGGGGGGTGGGAGATGAGAAGTATGGAAAGGAACAGAATGCGTTTGAAAAAAAGGTGATGATGGCCTAAGTGAGAAAGAAAATCAAAGAGGACGAGAGGGACAATGTTTGTAAATATCACTTTCCTTGTAGTATACAAAGAAAAGAACATCTCAGAAATTCGAGCCCAAATTTTCCGCCTAAATCCCCCAAGACAGCTACTGCATTGCGCCCTAGTTGGACGAGATTTTTTATTCAGATAATGTGAAAGTCTGAACGTCACAGAAAGTAGGCTTACATATACAACTAGGGTCAGTTATTAGCTCGACAAATTCGGAAATACTCAATTCCAAGAGAGATAAAAATAATATTTACAATTATTCCACAAAAGAGGTCTGATCGAATACTAATACTGTTCTTAGAAGGAGGAAAGTCGGCAAATGAGTAAACCTGAACTGCGAACTTAATGTTGACGGTCTCAAGGGATGTACCACTAGGACTACAAACATAAATACCTTGCTAGACGCACACACTGTATAATATAAGGTTTTGAAATGGAAGGACGGAAGAATTCCTTCTTCATCTCTCTCCCTCTGTTTAATTTTGATTGATGAGAAAATGATTCGAGCTTTAGATTTAGGCCAATGAAATGAGTTTCAGTCAGTGGATCGATGTTTCAAATGGACGTTTCCATTACGTGCTGGCAAATGTACACAAATGAAGCAGACGATGAAAGAACGTTTGCACCAGCCAGCGTGCTCACCTGAGTAGCAGATTGGTTTATCCATGGCAGATAACGTTCAAGTTCTTTTTTGTCGTCTATTTCATTCTTTCTTTGATATCTCCTTCTCCGTGACTTCCTTCTCCTTGTTTTCTTCTTCTCTTCCTTCTCACAATAACTTTCCTTCGTACTAGCTTGTTGCCCCTCTTCAAATTTCCACTTCTTAATAAATGTACTTCTCTACTTTCATGTCCCTCTTTTTCTTTCTCACTAGGCCTACTCTTCGAATGGTTGCTTGGGTCACATCTTCCAGTTCCTTTGGAAGTTACCGTGTATTCCTGCAACCAGTGTTGTGAACACAATGATCTATGGTGAGTGTAAGAGATCAAGCAAGACTGCACAATCACGTATTTCAAGTGGCCACCACTCCTTGGCAGTTTCAAGGTACCGGTACTGCGCATACGGCGTGGTGGCTTACTAATCCAAAGATACTAGACTGATCTTTTCTTGTATCTTTGCTATATATATCTCCCTGCTCTTACCATTTAACAATTATTATGTAATCTTGGTATAGCTGTCTCATACAGTTTACACTATGATAGAATCTGGCCTGCACCCTAACCCAATTCCAACTACCAGTCATTTGCATTACGATTTAAACTCAATGAGATGCCGGACTAATAATACTAATATCGGAGCAGGACTTAGCCCTGACGACTAAATGATAGGCGACGTCCCGTTTGAAGAATTCACGCAGAACCTTTCTTCGAATTTGGTCGAGTTGGTCGCAATTCCGAGAATCGGGGAAATTAAGATATTGGTCATAAAATATCAAGGTTGAAACACACAGAACATGCTTGAAACGCTCCCCGCCTCATATATAATACGATCATATCCATGTATATTGCAGAATGCGTGCACTAAACTGCTGAAGAATGTCGTGTCTAAGTAATTTGTTCGAAGGAAAACTGATGTTGGTTTGTAATGAATCTCTCTCTTTCCTGGGCTTCGATGTAAGAATTCTGCTTCTAAACGGGGGCTGAATGCGAACTTTTAAATAACAAATTTCATAATGTTAGTTTTAGGTATTCCCGTCTCGGATTTTGAGAAGATAATCACGCAATGTAGGCCTACAATGCATACGGCAATCCAGACTTAGAAAATTGCGAAGAGTAGGCCTACCTCAATTTCTACTTGTTCACTCATGATATTAATATTACAGCCTTATATTGCGTGCAGTATTATTCTCGACGAATGGCCCCTTTATTCAGTGCCGGGTTTAGGCATTGATAAGCTAAACAAGCTATAGCATAGGGCCTCACAAAATTTCAGAATTTTTATTTATTTTCTTAAATGTTTATAAAATCGTACTTTTCTTTTTAAATATATTGCTATTAAAAGGCATTATTATTGTTATTATGTTTTGTGGCGACCCAAGACCCTGTTCTGGTGGGCATCTTTGTAAGATCTTTCTGATATACATTATATGTCGATATACAGCTTTGGGTGTCGCCAAGACGACATCCGGCTCTGCCTTTATTTTACTTAATTGTTGGGTTCGGTGCTCCAAATAAAAACTGTTCAACATGTATTTGCCACCGATTTGATTCCTTAACCTTCTGCAACTAACGGTAACGACTGTTCATGTCATATTTTATTTCCACGGCATGAAAGCTATACCTTTTGCAGTTGAACCAAAATTGCTCCCAACTGGGCCTATCGCTAGGGAAATCTGTGTCTTGTCAAGTAGGCCTACACATAACAATACAGTGCAACATGATGCACACAACACTACTTTTCAGGTTTTACAGAGAACAGCAACAATTATTTGGCCTTGCAGCTCCCAAGGCTGGCTCTGCCTTCAGGGCAATATCATACATCAGCTACGAAACAAGCAACATTAAGCGCCCAAGATGTTTTGAAGCTTTAAAACGGTACTGTTGTTCTGTCTCAGGGGCAATGACTGGGGGAAAAGCCCAATAATTTTTGTATTCAGCATTACTGCCCAACATATTTATGCGTCGCCAGTGTAGTAGAATCAGCTTTATACCGAGGGGATGTCAGTCACCGTTATATCCACCTGTATAATCTGTTACTGCAGTGTTGGAAAGAAGGCGTGATACCACATGATATGAGAGACGCCAAAATTGTCACACTTTACAAGAACAAAGGAGACAAAGGCGACTGCAACAACTATCCAGGCATATCCCTCCTCAGCATTACTGGAAAGGCTTTTGCTCGCGTCATCCTCTGCCGCCTTCAACAACTGGCGGAAAAAGTCTTACCAGAAACACAATGTGGCTTTCGAAGCAAACGATCAACTATTGACATGATATTTGCACTTCGGCAAATCCAAGAAAAATGTAAAGAACAAAACAGGCCGCTTATAACATGCTTTGTGGACCTAACAAAGGCTTTCGACACCGTAAGCCGATCTGGCCTGTATGCAGTCCTTAAATCCATAGGCTGTCCACCAACATTGCTAAAACTTATTGCATCCTTCCACACTGACATGAGGGCATGTGTCAACTTTGAGGGCTGCACATCCAATTCATTTGCTGTAAACAGCGGTGTGAAGCAGGGATGTGTTCTTGCTCCTACCTTATTTGGTATATATTTTGCAGCCCTACTCAAGAATGCCTTTGGTCAATGTTCAGGTGGAGTACTTATTAACACCAGAGTGGACGGCTCCATTTTTAATGTTGCCAGACTAAAAGCAAAATCTCGTACAGAGCATATTATGTTACAAGAGCTCCTCTTCGCAGATGATGCTGCAATCGTGGCCCACGATGAAACCACGCTCCAGGCTCTCATCAATAGCCTTGCCAAAGCCTGTGACAAATTCATGCTAAAGATCAGTGTCTCAAAAACTGTAGTTTTGACACAAGGCTTGAGAAACTCCAACCCAATCATGCTGAATGGCTCTCCTCTGGAGCAAGTGGGAAAATTCTGCTACCTAGGCTCAACCATCAGTGGTAGCACAGACATAACAACTGAAATAAATGCCAGAATAGGAAAGGCGGCCACAGCTTTTGGCAAACTCTCAAAAAGGGTGTGGAACAATAGCAAGCTGACCATCAAAACAAAGGTACTCGTGTACCAAACTTGCGTCCTAAGCACCCTGCTGTATGGCTCAGAGACATGGACCACCTACTCCAAACATGAAAGATCCCTCAACTCCTTCCACCTGCGCTGCCTACGCAAAATTCTCAAGATCAAGTGGCAAGACAGGATCTCAAATATCGAAGTTCTGAGCCGAGCCAACATTCCATCAACTCAGGCTCTCCTAGGCAAAAAAAGACTGCGGTGGCTTGGACATCTCCACCGTATGGAAAATGATCGCATCCCCAGACAAATTCTCTACGGGGAACTTGCTACTGGCAACCGACCCAGAGGTAGGCCACATCTGCGATTCAAAGACACTTGCAAGGTCACGATGAAAGCATTCAACATCGACCCCAATGAATGGGAGAACCTTGCAAGTGATCGAAGCAGATGGAGACAAAAATTGCGCAGTGGCACCGTTACTATAAGCAATTCTATATGGAGTATATCAACTGAATATGCTTAATACTAGTCACATTATTTGTAATGTATAATTCTCTAACACCCTGGGAGCATAAATACTTGTACATAAAGTAACATTTTATTGATGGCTGTGTTCATTTCTGATGGATGACTAGGACGTCAGTAGAGGTACCTGTACATAAAATGCACCTAAGAAATTTTACATTGTTGTCCAGTCCTGTCTCTCTATGCCAATGCATTGTATCATGTATGTGTATTATATTTATGTCAGAATTTTTTTCTTTATATAATATAACCCATGTTTGTCCGAACATTATAAAATGTGAGAAAGAACAATTCGTCTTTTACCAGTTAACTAACTATTATCACTTCGTCATTCTCAATCTACCGTAAAGTTCGGTCTATTGAGAGCACCTGTATTATATAAGCTACATCCACTAGATCTTTTAAAAATCTGATTTTTTTTCAAAAATAAGCTGCGCTGGTTTAAAAGGTTATAAAATACAGGTATGTATCGGTATCACATTTATTCAGTGCCATCATCGTCCTGTCCACTGAAATCTTATTCTTCGGCATCGGAGTTAAACAGTTCTAGTAGCGCTTCTTCCGCCATTTTGTCACTGTCACCAACTTAAGCCTCATTTTCACTGTCGCTTTCCTCTTGAGGCAAGGTGAAGGTCGCTGAAAGCTGCATCGTAGGCATTTCATCGCGTTTTCGGCATGATGAGGGTATGTGTGTACTTGAGCAAATGATCTTTGATTTATCGGTAGAAATGTGAGCAGTTAACACTGTAACAACATCAACAGACCACACTTTAACATGGAGCGTGAACCTGAACAGTTAACACTTAACATGGAGCTAAGAACAGGCGACGGAGTGATGCTCTCGGAATGGGCAAATTCCGCCAATAAGCCGCATCGTTGTTAAGCCGCAGGGTTTAAAGCTGTGGGGAAAAGTCGCGGCTTATGGGCCGAACTTTACGGAACACCATTGGTTGACAGTTTTGATTTGGAGTTTGGATAATCTACATTGTGCCGGGAAAAAGATGATAGACAGAATATACCAAATCAATAGGACAAGGGGATGACCCTTTCAGAAGTGCCCACCAACCACATGCACAGCTGGCTTACAAGTCACAATGATCCTGACTTTCACGGGATAAGCAACGTCAATAAGATGCATACATTTGTGATATCAGATTTTATTCAATCACTGCATCACAAGAGTTTCACATCTGAAAGCTTCAGGGGCTCAGTGTATTAATTGGCAGAAATATCTCTTTGGCTTAACAAAAGAGAGAACAAATAAAGGATGCACTTTAACTGAAAGACAATGTATAATGTCACCTCACCTGTCACCTGTCGGCTTCATCGTCATCGATGTTAGCTGCTACAGTGGATGTCACGACAAAATCTCCTCCACCCAATCCTGTCCTTAGCTTTCCTAGTTAGTTCACTTATTTCCAGCTGGCTGACTTTCTTGATGTTATCGTGATATGTAATGGGTGGTCTTCCTTGTTTTCTCTTTGTTTCTGTCTTTCCTTGAAGGATTGATATCATAAGGGCCGTGCTTTTGTTTCGGGCCGCGTGGCCGATGTATGCAAGTCTTCTTTTATTTATTTCAGGTGTTATTCTTCTGGTGGTGCCAAGCTGTTCTAGGATGCTTGTATTTGTTCTCCTTTCTGTCCAACTTATTCTGAGTAGCCTTCTGTAAAGCCACATTTCAGCTGCCTCCAATCGTGTTATGTCTGCCTTTTTGAGTGTCCAGGCTTCACAACCATATAGTAGGACTGGCCAGATCAAGCACTTAAGTATGTTCACTTTGAGGTCCGTTGGTGTGCCTCTATCCTTCCAAATGTTGTTTAGTTGAACCATTTTGTGTTTTGCCATTCCTATCCTTGTTTTTATGTCCTTTGAGCAGCTTCCATCTTGCGATTTATGTGATCCTAGGTATTTGAAATCAGTCACTTTTTCTAGTGCTGTTTTGTTTACTAGTATCTCCTGGTGTTCATGGTGCCCTGTTCCAGTATGCATGACTTTCGTTTTCTTAGCATTTAGGTGTAGGCCTGCTGTCTTGCCCGCTTCATCCACTCTGTGCAACACTCTTTTCATGCTGGTGATGTTATCTGACATAAGAGCTGTGTCATCAGCGTAGCGAAGGTTTGTGATGTTTCGGCCTCCGATCTTTATTCCCATATCTTCTATGTCTGCGTTTCTCATGATCTGCTCAGTATAAATATTGAAAAGATGAGGTGAAAGTATGCAACCCTGTCTGACTCCTTTCTCGATGTTGAAATATGGACAGTTCTCATTGTTCCATCTAATCGTTGCCTTTTGTTCGTGGTATAGTGCAGCGATGAGGGTCACAAGGTGTTTCGGGAATCCCATCTTAATCATTATATCGAACAGGTGATGGTGCCTAACGCTGTCGAACGCTTTGCTGTAGTCTATGAACGTGATGAAGGCTTCGTTTCCATTGCTTCTTATCTGTTCAATCATTATTTGTAGTATGAAGAGCATGTCAGCGGTTCCTCTGTTGGTCCTGTAACCAGCTTGACATTCTGATAGTTCCTCTTCTACCTTAGATTTCATTCTGTTGAGTATAATGATGAGCAGGATTTTGCTGGTGTGACTGATGAGGGCGATGGTTCTATAATTTCCACAGTCTTTGACATTGCCGCTTTTGTATAGCATGACGAATTCTTGTAGCTTCCAGTCTGTTGGCCATTCATTTGTCTGCCAAATTTTGCAGATCATTTGGTGGAGTGCTTTTATTCCTGATTCGCTGGTATGTTTCAGGAGTTCACCTGGTAGGTTGTCTAATCCAGGGGATTTTCCATTCTTTATTTGTTTTATTGCAGCCTGTACTTCCTGTATAATGTATGGAGTTTGAATACCACAAATGTGTGATTTTTCTGTCATACACTGGCTCAAAAGCAGAGACGAAAGAGAAGCTTACTGAAAAAGACAAACCTACCTTCTTAAACAATGGTAAAAACAAAAAATAAAGAATAAAAAGGCTAAAAGAAAAAACGCCAAAGATAAATTTGAATTGGTGCACTGTTGAAGTTATACTGGAAAAACTACTGCCATTAAAAATTTGGAGACAGTCGATTAAAGGAATATTTGATTAAATATTTAAAATTTTCATTTGGAGCAATAATAAAAACCTCAAAGCAATTGCAGTTTTCATCAACACTAGTACATGATACCTGGATCATCAGGCTTATGATAATTAACCTGTAGACAAATGGAAGTAAAACTTTTCATGATAAACCGCTCTTGCATGCCACAGTCCCACTTCCCCTGGATGACTTGCATAAAACACACAGATAAACAATGCTTTAATCAGGGTATGGTAAGGCCATATAACTTTATATCCTTGCCTTTAACATGTGTTTCTTTTAAAAAGTCAGCTTACTTTCTTTACCAAAGTATATGAAGATCATATGAATAAATGACACAGTATGAGACTTGTTTCAAGGCAAAAGAAACATACCTGACAAAACGACAGAGGCGGAATGAAAACACTCGCCAAAGTGAACCCAAAAGACTGACCTGCAATCACTGCCATCGCACTCTCGGGTCAAACATTGGTAGAATAAGCCACGAGAGAAGCTGTCAGTCAAAGTGAAAGTGAATATTCTAGCTGCTAAGACCGTCTGTAAAGACGCTAAAGGCCCTATATATGAGACTTGTGCAGACTTTACTTAACAACAGATACAGTCTTTACAGTGGAAGTTAGTAATTTGTATGCAAGAAAACTGGTGAAATGAGAACACCAATGATGACTAGTCTAAGCATACAAGTTTATGACATCCTCATCTCTTCTTTCAGACAGATTTTTGTGAAATCAATTTGCAGAAGTGTCATAGAAAGTACAGTGATATAAACCAGTGGGTGTCATGCTGTGAAAGGCATTCTCAAATCATAAAGATGGAAAGTATCCTGTTTGGAATGTTTAAAAAAAAACGGAATGATATAAAACCGCCTTTTTTTATTTACCAACTGTTCCTAAAAGTTTAGGTATATACATGGCAGTTTAGCTCTCTGACTAGTATCTGATATGAGAACATCAAATATCCTAGAGATGCATTCCTCTGGTAATGATAAAAAAAATATTCTTCTTAAAACTTAATCAAGCTGTCGCAGAATCTATTCACATCTCCTTCCTTACATCCAAACAAGAAATGTAGTCAAAGACATAGACAGATTAAATATGCTGTCCTTCAATTTCATTTTGTCAACATTTTCTCTGACAAGAAAAAATGCTGTCACTGATTCACTGCAAATGACATTAAAATTATTTATACAACATTAGTGTCCCAAAATCTCATTGTCCTAACCAGGGTTTTCAAAGCCTTGATCCTGTACAAGGTAAGTGTATTGAATTTGCAAGTCACTTGTATTTCTTTTCATTTAGATTATGTCAATCATTTCACTAATTTGTTGATTTTAGTCTGGTTACTTTTCAGTCTGTCATTAGCCAAAGTCACAGAGTCTGTCAGCCCATCAATTGTTGCCATCTGGGAATCCTGCTCCACCTGAATATCTAGAGCCAAAGATTTCAAGTTACTTAATGTTTCACTCAGTTCTGAAACTTCTGCATTTGTTATAATCTGAGTCTGGGCTTCCTTTTGCTTCCTCTGCTGTAATGAATACTGGTCTAATAGTTCAGCTGTATCGGTACTGCCACATGGACTTGTCTTTAAAGGCTCTGATGTTTGGCCACATGCTGAAACGATTTAACAAACAAAGGAAAAATCACAACAGAGTTAACTAAACTAAATTATAGTAATTATAAGTACTTATCTGTTGCCCAGAGGTGTTGCACAAATTTCCACCTGTACATTCGCTTTATAAAAGTATAAAAGGTGAATTCATGATGATTGTCTTCATTCTGAAACAGCTCTCTCTTAAGTAGGATTAATTAAATTAATATTGCTTCCAGTTGTACTTTCTGACAACAGCTATTGAAGATAAGTTTAGTAATACCTAAATGTCAGGTGAATACCATGAAATGAAAAGTAAAGCCATAACAAAACATTAGTGCAAGACTGTTACTATATCAATATAAAACAATTTTACAGCTGCTCAATGCGTGCAAATGAATTCTTAGAAATGTGAGTTTGATAATATAGTCTCTTATATTTGTTGTATGAAAATTATGAAATATATTATGTAGACTTACATTATAAATTTATAACAGAGACATGGATAGGCAGTTTCATAACAAAATCTCGAGCAAGAATACTGGGAATCATAATGAACCTCAAACATGTACTGGCATAAATTTATTACTCAAGTAACATGAAAATAATAAAAAGAAAAAGTAATAATTCAAGCCAAAATTAAAAATATACAAATGACTGCATCAAAATGGCTACCCTTACATGTAGCCCTACCTCTGCTTTCAACTGTATGCCCATCAAGAATTGTGCTCTTGTCACATTGATGCCTGTTCATGTCAGGGGGATTCATGTACTCAATCTTTCGTGGCACAAGTATCTGTAGTTTACTGAGGGCTCTTGGCATGGCCATGCTGATTATGCCAAAACTCAAATCAGGCTGTCCAATCAGATATCTTGTGACAAGAATTTCCCATGGGCTGACAAGTCTTACTCGTGACACATCTGACCATTTGAAATGATGAATAATCTAAAACAATGGAGAAAAAAAAACCATATTAAAGTCTGATGCATTTTCAGTTGAAACTATTCATAATAACAATATAATGCAGTTTACTTATTACACAGAATAACACTATTAATCACTGATGTCAGACTGTAGCTAATTTGTAATTTTAAATATCTTCAAAAGGAAAATGTTTCACTTGGATTGTGTTTCTCGGACAGCATAATTAGACTAAACTGATGAAATAATAATCAGTTAAAATGGTAAAGGCTCCCTAATGTAGGTGTTCAATTATGTTGAAGTGGACCTTAATCAGGAAATTCAAAAGAGCAGCCACATTAAACAAACCTTCTGCTTCAGATCAAGGACGGTGATGCCATCCTTTGCAAGGCGAAAGACCCCAGAGGTCTGTGGTCCAATTTTCACTGAAGTGACCTTTGTATACAGAGCTTCCAAATCCATAACATCTGGAATGTCATTGCCTTTCACTAATATTAACTCCTCTGACTTGTCTCGTGGTGGCATTTTCCAGCGCCCCATCCATGAGTCTAAACCTGAGACAATGCGATCTACCACATTCAAATCTTCATGCAGATCCTGCATATTACTAGCTGCACCCTCAAGCTGCTGACCCTGGTGGACTAACTTCACTGCAGCTTTCTGTAATGTTTCCTGAGAATCATGTACACTACGCAAGAGATCAGAACCAAACTTGGTCCTCCCTTGTGAAGTTAAAGATTTTTGTGTCTCAGAAGATAAAGACAATGGTGGCTTCTGATGAAGAAATGCAAGAAAAAAGTGCTGAATGACAAGAAACGTTGAATTTCTATCTTGAAATGATGAAAACCAATGAATATTGCCATTCTGAGTGACGACTGTTACTGCAGAAAAAATTAAAGAGGATGAGGCTTTGTTAACACCAGTAATGTCATTGAAGTCAATATACACTGTCAGTTGATTTTCACTTGACTGTGAGTGTGTTTCTTCAGCTTTGGAAGGGTAAAAACTGATAGCATTTGAAGACAGCTCAAGTTCACCATAAATCCATTTCCGCAATGATGTATTGTACAGGCTTGCACTCCAGCAACGGATAGTAGCAACTGGGTGACCTCCACATGCCATGTTTCTTCAGGAAGTCTGAAACAAACAATCATTTGTAATAAAACTCCTCAGTTAACAGTATTAGTGTATTATCTTCAAATTTTACACTGTTATTGATGATTGCCATCTCAATATAATACAAGTCCCATGAAAATCATCTAAGCATCAAAATTGAAATATTGAATATTATGTTTTATTTTAACGACATACGGAGCATTGCATTTTGGGGTGGCGAAAAAGTACCAATTTCCTCTAATATTAGTAATATAAAACGACACATGTCCTCGCCTCTCACTCTCCATAAGGCTGGACTCACAGTATCACAGCTAAAAATGAAATCATCTACATGACATAGAACTAAAAATAGATTTATACATAATAGGAATAGAGCCATATTCATTGTTTAAAAAAAGAAACAGCCCCCGTACTTTAAAACAGGTCATAAACTGACCCCACCTCCCAACATGTAGGGCCTATACAAATGAATCCCATCTTTCCCCTTATAGTCTTGTCATTCTCTTTAATTAATATTAGAACGTGAGGGTAATTAAGGTTATAATTCTGATTTGGCATGTGAACTTGCGCAAAATTAGTTCTAGATAGGAGATAAGTAGCCTAGGGCCTAGAATAGGTCTACTAGAATTATCTTTGTTGTTTTCATTCCAAACATTTAATAGTCTAGCTTATTTCTGAATTTGAAATCTGGTAGGCCTAACTAGCCTACTGGTGAAAGAAGCGGGATAGGATAGGTCTAGATCTAGGCCTATGTCAAATGCCAGAAGTTCACACAAACACGACAATTTCTCACCAAAGACAGATCGATATCTAGACCTGGAGGAATCAACAAAATTGTTGAATGTTGTTGTCGCGCATTATAAGAAGGGTCGTCACTGTGGCGAAATAGTGGACTTAAATTTAGATTACATTCCCTTGAACAATGTGATAGATTTTGCCCTGGGTTCAGTGTTTACTCCATTTGGCGTTTAGGTTTTATCGAGCACAGTCACTGCGAGCAGGTTGGGCAATCATTGCATTTTACTTTGGGATGAGCCAAGGCTATATACTTTATAGGATTTAATTGCAGTTCAGGACAGGATCGGAAGAATTAAGTTGTGTGACATTTGCTGATTAGTCGCCTAGAACATCATGTAGACTTTAGCCTAGTTGATTAAAACGGGAGGCATCGGTTTAGCACCAGTTCGAGATATAAGTTTTAAACGAGATCTAGATCTAAGTAGATCTAGTCTAGGCCTATACTTAAAATCTATTGACAAAATTAGATCTAGCTCTAGAACTATAATCTAGATCTGTATCTTCGGCGATATCTTTTCAACCAACCCAATTTTTTTGTGATCTTTAAATTTCATTTTGTAATCAATTTTTATGTGAAACGAATTTGTGGAATGAGTAACTTGCAAGAGTAGTGACTGACATTATAGTAATTTATAGTTAGTGACAATCGCACACTATGCTGCCGGTGTGACATCCTGGAATATCCCCCATCCTATTTTAACCCCCCTGATAATCTAGGATATCCTAGAACATCCCCCTCTATTCTAAAGTATCCCCCAGCTCGATTTCACCTTTTTTAGCAGTGGTCCTTAATCCTTTTCAGGCAATTGGCCCACAGACTCCAAATTTTCTTTCAGCGCCCACTTTTCCCCCTATTTCCCGGGAAAAAAAACAACAAACATGTTGATGATACAATATCAAGCAGAAACCATTCTTTGTCAAATGCACTAAACAAAAAAAAAAAACTCTTTTCTGTTCATCAAACCCATGTAAGCATGATGTAGAAGTCGTCAACGACTGTTATGTATTTGCCCCCAAATCGCTCTTCATTGCTGGTTCCCCCCAACTTCCATATAGCCCCCATTCCTCTTTTTCGCCCACTTGTCGCCCTTTTTTTTGTTTCCTCCCCTCCCCTCCCCCCTGGAAATGAGAATCAGGTCACCAGGGGGCTGATATCGCCCACTCTGAGAATCACTGTTCTAAGTTTGGGGTTGCAGACATTCAAGGTCAGTAAGTCACACTGCCTATCCCATAAGTGAAGGCTGACAAAATGCAGTATGTGCATTGTAACATAGTAGGGAAAAACAATTGTTGCGGCGTGGACTAAAGGTATATTAATTCAGCACCCCTTTTCACATTTGCTGATTGTGTCCTGCTGCCTTGACAGAAGTACTTCCAGGAAATGAGGCGGTGGTGATAGGGAGAAAGAGTTTTATGCTATCATTACATAATGGAACGCTAGACTTCCAAGGAGGGAAAAAAGGTGGTGTGACCCGTAGAAAGGAAAAGAAGTCTCAGATGAGGCTGAAAGATGGAACATTTTTAAGGATTAAAACCAGGATGCAATTCCCTGTAATCCATAATAACTTTTTTAAAAGGATCTCTTACTCAGAACACGCTAAGTCTGTAAAAAGTGTTGGATCTGGAAGGCAAAAAAATTTGGGACTAGATCTATCTGGGTACACTGGAATGGGATGGGTTGCTTGTCACTTAACAAATCTTCACCTCGACTTATATGTGTATCCCCGAATGGTCCAAGAATCTGGATTTTTTTTCCCGTCTGTCTCGAATCTGCATTGTCTTTGAAGGTTGATTGAATCCATTCTTAGCATTGCGCCCCTGATTAGGAAGTTTTGTCCATGATACCCGAAAACAGGACAGTCTGTAGGTTTTGATGACTATTTCTCATGTAAACTAGAAACAGACTCTTCCTGTTGATGCTGCCATTTGTTCGGCTTTGGTGACAGACTACTTGCAACATACATTAGAGGATTGATAACAAAGAAGACTGGGGACGCTGAGCCAATTACATCTTCGAACTTGGGCAGCCTGTCCTTGGAGCTGTTGAGAATATTTCTGAGATGGATGTGTGACTAAATGCAATGGAGAGGGGACAAATCGGCTGACTTCTCCAAATGGCAGCTCTCAGAACTGACGACAGTGATAGACTTTCCTGAAGCTGGTGGTGTAATCTTCAGTAACATCCTCCACAATGTTGCTTCGAAGGGGGAAATTCTATCAAAGTTTGCAAATCCCTCATCAGCACTAGATTCGTTACTGCTGTGGCAGGCACTATGCTTGACGTGCAATAATTAGTTCTTTAACACTCCTCTTGTCCCGTGAAGTCAACAACTTGCTACCAAAGAGTTTATATGACATCTTTGCTTGCTACCGACTGTGCTGTTCAGACAGTATTTTCCATGAGCTAGTCCCTCAAAAACTTGGAAATTACACCTAAGGTGCTTTATCACAGGATACACATTTCCGTCGAAGCATAGCCTAGATGAGAACTTTAAGATCACAAGTGGCCGCTTAAGATTATATCTCGACTTCATTTTGTGCCAGCTTCGATTCGGTATTGTCAATTTTAGCACGCTGGTGCATTGTCCGTTCCTTTTTCTCCTCACAATAAAGAATGAGTGCCCTGGTTGTCTGTTGATGCTGAGTACAATGTACTTTATTCTCATTGCTCCATACACAGACCACCCCTGAAATTTAATCTCTTTAATTACTACTACTACTAAAAATGAGAACATTTTAACAGCCTCTTGAACAGACCTCCACCAAGCAACCCACCCGACATTCTACCCGCAAGAAATGATTTACCGATCAGTTGCGACCCTCCGACTAAAGCAGAGATTAATGATGCCATAAAGCAGTTAAATCGAGGCAAGGCAGCTGGACCAGATCAGATCCCACCAGAGGTGCTGAAGGCAGATGCTGCTGGGGCTGCAGAGGGTCTGCACTCACTATTCTCGAGGATTTGGATCGGAGGCAAGTTTTCAAAGGACTGGAAGGAAGGACACCTCGTGAAGCTTCCAAAAAAAGGGGACCTCAGCAATTGTAGTAACTACAGAGGAATTACACTTCTCTCCATCCCAGGAAAGGTTTTCAACCGGATTATTCTCAAGCGAATACAGAATGCAACAGACCCAAAACTTCGTGAGGAGCAAGCTGGTTTCAGGAGTAATCGATCAACAACCGACCAGATCGCCACGCTGAGAATCATAGTAGAGCAGTCGCTAGAGTGGAACTCCCAACTGATAGTGAACTTCCTTGACTACGAGAAGGCCTTTGATAGCATCGATAGAGAAACACTGTGGAGAATATTGAGACATTATGGAATCCCAGAGAAGATGGTGAACCTTATCAAGAGCATGTACGAGGGGACAAGTTGCAGAGTCGTACACGATGGCGAGCTTACTGACAGCTTTGATATCAAGACTGGTGTTAGGCAGGGTTGTTTGCTGTCCCCATTTCTGTTTGTCCTGGTGATTGATTGGCTTATGAAAGAAACCACCAGTGGAGGAAGAAATGGCATACAATGGACCCCATGGACACAGCTGGACGATCTAGATTTTGCAGATGACTTGGCACTATTGTCGCACACACACGACCAGATGCAAGCAAAGACTACAGCTCTAAACAAAATTTCAGAATCTATTGGATTGAGGATACATCCTGCGAAGTCGAAGGTCCTAAAAATTGTTGCACCCCCAAGCGCACAAGTCAGAGTAGGAGATCAACCACTGGAAGATGTAGAGTCCTTCTGCTATCTTGGTAGTATCATTGACAATAAGGGAGGAACAGAGGCAGAAGTCAAAGCACGAATTGGAAAGGCACAGGCAGCTTTCACGTCCTTAAGCAAGATTTGGAGAACCAAGGATATATCTCTAAAAACAAAGCTGAGGATATTCAACTCGAACGTGAAGTCAGTCCTGTTGTATGGATGTGAGACTTGGAATGCGTCCCAGGTATTGGATTGGAATCCCCAGGGCAAGAGATCAAGAGGAAGGCCGCGCGGAACGTGGAGAAGAGCCAGAGAAAATGATGTGCAACGAAGCGGAAAGACTTGGAATAATGTAAAGAGACTGGCCCATGATAGAGAGGGATGGAAAGTGTTTGTTGGTGGCCTATACCCTGATCCAGGGTGAGAAAGGCAATGATGATGATGACTACTAAAAGCTCCAGAAAAGGGTATGGTTGATGGACTGGAGGAGAAAGATTTATGCCCCTAGTCCAATTCTAAGGGTCGGCTTAAAACGCATGTTAAGTCACACTTTGTAAATGTGTATTTTTTGTGCGTGTGGCAGAGAAAGATTGTATAATAAATAGAAACACACACGAAGAAAAGGGGGGAAAAGGCTACCCAAAGACAGAAAAAAAAGGTGGGGGATAATTTGTAATGGGGGGATAAAATAGGATGCCTCGTACCCATTGGCAAGTATCCCCCATCCTATTTTAACCCCGGGGGATAAACTGTTATAGAGGGGGATATTCTAGAATATCCGGGGGGATAAACCAGAATATTCCAGAATATCCGGGGGTTATTCTAGGATATCCTAGAGTATCCGGGGGATATTTTGAAATATCAGGGGGGATAGATTTTGGGGGGGATAATCTGGGATACCACACCGGCGACAGGTCGGCAAGATAATGGCATGTTATTTGATTATTCTTTCCACGCCTTCCAAGTGTCTTACAATTTAGGCTACATAGCCACTTCACTGTCTTCAGCTTATTATAACCTTAGTTGCTATTCACATTTCTCTTGTTAAAAAAAAAAGGTGACCTCTGCTGGATCTTCATTGAATCAAACTAATAAATTTGAAATTTGTATCCACATAAATTAGACTACATTAAAAAATAAAACAAGCTAGAAAAATCATTTGAGAGTGACTTTCGTTAAAGCATTTCATACTCAATGAATATATATATTATCCAAGCATCATTTCTTACTCTCAGTCCCAGTCTACTGCTTTTTTTATTTAAAATACCTACATTGTACTTAATTTACAATCAGTAAACGCCTCAAATTTGAACTTTGACATTGCTTTCTGTTTACTTGTCTCTGCCTCTGGTTGGTTAGGCTGTTTATTGTGTTGCTCATCTATGTTCTAATTTGTTTATAAATTATGTCTGATAGTAGTGTACAGTACTTGAATTGCTGTTTAAATTAAATAATAATGGCAGCATATCCCCATGACTCTATAACTAATTAGTATAGGCTAAGATTAAGTTTTCCGTTTCCTGATGACAGAAGCAGACGAATTAGGAATTTTTTACTCACTGCAGTCATAGTGCAGTTACTGTCGGTCTATTTTACTGATATTGTGCATTGTCAGTGGTGCGGAATTTGGCTCTGAAGTGTATCTAATTACCAAGATATAAGTGGATTTTGAAAAAATAAAAAACATTGATTTTCAACCATGTAACTGTGTTAGTCTGTTATGGCAAGTTTGTGCAACTAGGATCGTTTCAGACTGCTTAAATGTGCCATGCTCACAGTTGATGTCAAGAATTGTGTGGTTCTGATGTCAGGTGTTTAAAATTTTAGTTTCAGGCAAGCATGAAGCGATTCCAGACTTTGTACCATTCAGCACGACACTATAGTAAAGTCACCATAGACAATCCATTAATTAGCTCCCCACAAGTGACGCTTCCTCTCAATTTTTTGCACGGCCGTCGAGAAGATTCCCATGGTTCCTCATCATTCCCACTCACAGCTCCAGCATACGGTAAATGAATTTTACGACTAACTAAGCCACAGGAAAATGGGTTCAATACATATCATAATTATGAACTATTCCAAAATGTGAATGGGTCATCTTTCTATCCCTCTTCACATTTGTAATTTAGAGTTGCAGTTAGAAGGTTTCTGTTCAACATTGTTTTCTTTCATATTCATATATTATATATTTCAACACATAAGAGATAAAAGGGATACAGTGATATCATTTTTTGAAAAAAGACATTGCATTATACCTGCAGTTATGCCCAAACAGTTTTTGTATTTTTTTTTTCCCATTGGAGATCTGCCATTCAAGACTTAAATTATCGATAAATCATGTCATCATATCATGTAATTTGAAAAAGAAAAAAAGGCTGAATAACAAACTTCCATATATTATTTTATTGTGCATTTAGGTCAAACACTAAGGGACATACCAAATTCAAATGAAAAAGATATTGATGCAGCAGTACAGTCAGCCCAGCAGTCATACAAAGTTTGGTCCGAGTGGTCAGGGTTTGATAGAGGACAGGTGCTCAAACGTGCAGCAAACATCATCAGGGTAAATTATCAGAGTTGTGATTCAAAAATGTCATTCACGAAATGAACTACACCAGTTGCAGAGATAACAAGTTTAAACCTTAGAAGACTGGGAAAATATTATGATGTTTATTGTAAAGTCATTGCAGAAAGTTCTGTCAGGGACATTCGACCACAGGACAGTCGTGTTCCCAGTTTGTGGTCCATATTCATTATTGGCGTTGAAAAAAAAGCACTGAGTTGTTCATTTCTTTGATATGAATGTCCTGAATATGAAATTGTATATGTTGAGGGAGATTTGATAGCTTAATTATTCCCCCAAGATGACTTTCAGAAGCCTTCCATTGCTGGACTGCACTGGAAGAAATATGATACATATTCAGGGTTCAATAATTAATGAAGGTAATGTAAGGCATAATTTACATGGAACAAAGTCTTTTAAATAAATTCAAAGAGCAGAAAAATGGAAATTAAAAAAAAAATTGAATGCAGTGTTTTCACAAAAGTAATAATTTATAAATAATGTTTTTCTTTCATTTGATGATGTTTTTAGGACTGTGTTTTTTGTGGCATTTTCTACTTTTTTTAATATGGTTTCAGCTCAGAGTAGAAGAGCTGGCTCATACTGAAGTATTGGACACTGGAAAGCCCTTATGGGAAGCTCGTTTTGACATTCTGGGCTGTGCTGACACAATTGAATATTATGGAGGTCTCGCTGCAGCCATCGCAGGTAGTATTACGTCTTGGAAAGCAAACATTGTTGATGTGCATACTGTAACAAATTTTCACCACCATGGAGTTATGAGTCTGTGATGGCAAAGCAGACTGTAGCAATCAGTTCGTAACAGATTCAAAAAATATTTGATGGGCATATAATGATGCTTCTAAGGAGGGTATAAATAATTTCGTGATTTGCTAAACATCAGAATGAGCATTGTGATAAAGACATTGGAGCTTGCCACTCTTGCCAAAGCTGTTATATTATTATATTGAGTGATACTGATATTTTCATCAGTTTGCCACATCATTGATTTCTTATTACTGGGATAGACTTCCTGATCTTTTTAGATAATTCAAAATATTTCAGGGTCTTGTTTATAGGTTATTCACATAAAAAGTCTTTTACTGAAAATTAAAAAAAATTATTAATTATTTTGTTGTAAATGAAAGGATCATCCTTGAGATTGTGAATTAACTGTTGAATGAAGAAGAAAACTTCAGAAATTACTGTTGTTCTTCTTTGAGCATTGGAAATTTATTCGGGAAGGAGACAATTAGCAGAGCAAAATGCACAGTGGCATGCACTGCTGCTATGGACATGACGCATTATGTTAGATGCAAATTTAAGAGGTTCACAAGTTTTGAAATCTAATGAGCAATGCTTTTCTGCCAGGTGAGTTTCTACAATTACCAGGAGGCAGTTTTGCATACACCATAAGAGAACCCCTCGGAATAGTGGGTGGAATTGGAGCATGGAATTACCCTTTTCAGATGGCATCATGGAAGTCATCACCTGCATTAGCATGTGGCAACACATTTGTGTATAAGCCCTCACAATTTACACCGCTTACTGCTGTTATGCTGGGAGAAATTTACCAAGAGGCAGGATTACCAGATGGTTGCTACAATGTAATACAGGTGAGATGTATTTCCTGGACCTAGAAATTTGTAAGACATGACCCTCTCACCTTCTCAGATTTTAGTCACTTCACTAATGCCTAGCATATCGAATGTGGTGCTCATGCATTCATATTGTTGTACAAGGTTGTTGGGTAGTACAAATGAAAATACCTGATAATGATCTAAAAACTTAGATGAGGACTTTTTGAAGGCATCTGAAAAGTCTTACTGTACAACACTATTCTCCAAATTCCAAAAGGAATTTCTTCTACAGTAACCATTATCATTCTGACCTGGTACCTGGTTAATTCCATTTACCTTTAAGAATGGCCGAGAAATGTTGAAACTTGAACGCTTCAGTATTAGAATTGTACACAAATATTTTTTAGCTATTAATTAACATGTCCATCATGACAGGGAGAGGGTGAAAGTGGACAACTGTTGACTGCCCATTCTGACATAGACAAAGTTACATTTACTGGCAGTGTTCCAACAGGCAGCAAAATTATGGCAACTTGTGCAAAGGTGAGCTAAAGACTTTATCAGATCATAAGACAGAATTGGATAAGATTTATAAAAGTAATATTATTTTGGCAAATGACTACAAATGAAGAGCAAATGTTAAAAAATGTCAAAGTTATGTGTTCAAACTGTCAGTGGTTGAGGTGCAAAATAAATCTGCTCAGCTTTAGTAGTGATGGTAATCTAAGAGTAAAAGTAAAAATGGAACCTAACATCTGGAGAAAACTGAAATATACGAAATTAATCCAATGGTTAATTAACAATTTGATATTATCTGCGAATGTGGTTTCATTATGCAGTGTAATTGGATTTCTATTATGAGTAAGCGTTTGTAATTAATATGTACACTATTCACAAATCTTATATACATTTTTGTGTTCTGAAGGACATCAAGCATGTAACATTGGAACTTGGAGGAAAATCCCCACTCATTATATTTGCTGATGCTGATTTGGATAATGCAGTGAAGGGTTCCATGTTGGCAAACTTTACCAATCAAGGCCAGGTAATGCCCACGTTTGAAAAATTGATGACAAATCTCATACAGGGTGAAGAGAAAACTGAAAAGCATCTGGCTGCTCATGAGTTTATGCATGCAAATGCACTGTGTGAATGCATATCCCCAAAATATGTTATTTACATACAGACAATGATTATGTATAGGCCATAATTCTAGAGATCGACAGATACTTTTTGATAATTGTTAATATTTGTTACACGTTAATAAGACTTAGAGATGTCAAGTCAGATTCAGTGTCTTTCACGATTTTTGAAACACTCGATCTAGGAGAATTGTTTTAAAATGCAGCTGTCCATTGACATTGAGAAGGTCCTAAACCATATATAACATTTGTTCAATAGTGATGGCAAATACCAACTGAGCTACATTCACTTTTTAATCTTTATAAAGGGAGCCAAGCACACATGCAATATCTGCGATGGTTTTGACATGCTTTACAAAACATCATTTTTCTAGGTTTGCTCTAATGGCACCCGTGTGTTTGTGGAAGAAAGCATAGCAGAAATCTTTGTGGAGAAGTTAATGACACGAGTAAAAAGGATGAGTGTCGGAGACCCCACATTGGAAGAAACTACTGTTGGGGCAATGATCAGCCCACAGCAAGCTAATATTGTCTTAGATTACATTGAAATTGGGAAGAAAGAGGTAAGATTACAAAGATTTGGTAATTTCCTCTCCAATTTGCCAACCTTGTGTAATTTATTCAATTATGCTGATTTTTTATAAGACATTTTTTTGGAAGCAGGGAGGTCAAATGAAAACACAGTAGAATGCTGCATTAGTGCATTTGTTTCTGGGGTAATTTTACTCTGAATCTAAATGCAGTGTAAGTGTAAAAAAAGTTTTGGAGGAGATATATATCTGGAGATTGGGAGTAGTATGGCAGTCTATGCCAAATGCATGTGTATTACAATGACAGTAATATAATAATTTAATAATATTCACTGTGATCACATCAGAGATTCCTGTCATCAACTGAGAGAAGTTGAAATGGCATTTTTGGTATTTCTTTTTGTGGATGTAAATTTGATTACAGGGTGCCACAGTTACTTATGGAGGTGAACGTGTTCAAGTGGAAAACCCCCAGTTAGCAGGAGGATACTACCTGAGACCATGCATTTTAACCAATTGCAAAGATGATATGAGGGTTGTCAAAGAAGAGATCTTTGGAGGCGTAATGTCAGTCCTGACATTTAAATCAGAGGAGGAAGTAATCAGACGAGCAAATGATACAGAATTTGGTTTGGCCGGTGGGGTTTTTACAAGGTCAGTACTCAGTATCTTAATACAGAAAATTGGCTTCTTGCATTCAGTCTAAAAACATTTCAATGAAATGTGTTACGGTACTATAAATCCGTTTGTTTTGTTTTGTTTTTTTCAGATAAGGCAATTTTAATGTATTGTATTATGCATAACTCTTTCCATTGTGAAGAAAACAATTATTAAACTATCATTCATTATTAAATCAAATCACTGATTGTATGCATGGTCAGTGTTATTTTCTGTTCAGCTTCTTTGGATTGATGAAGAAATTCTGTGCCTACCACGGCTGTTTAAATCGCCTCGAAAGCGGTATTCTAGTTGCCGACCGAAATCCCCCGCCGACCTCCCGCGATGCGGTCATAAATCACCTGTCAGCTGTGTGCACATCCGTGACGGCATGCCGATCCCTGGCCAGGCCTGAGTAATACGATTCCATCAATTTTCGCATACCTTTGCAACGTAATATCTTCCGATCTAATGATGCTAGAGCACCATGCGAGATCTCATTTTAAACGTCAGGATTTTACCGACAAGACGATATAATTTTTGCTCCTTACTTTACAAAATTGTGGAACTTGTCGACGGATATTTGCAGTGTGTGTTTTTTAGAGATTGAAATTTGATTTTCAACAATAAGTCACTTTGATCATCAATATCTTACACATGCCACCTTTAATTTCAATATAAAATCCATGTTTTGATAGCACAAAGGTTAATCTCTAACCTGTGCAAGTTTGATGTGTACGAAAATTCTGTGTGATTTTTTATGATTTTTTAAAAAGTGCGAGTTAATCGACGTGGTTCTGTGTCATTTTTTGGTGTGTATTTTTTGCAGTTTGTTTGATAATTAATATTGCAAAATGGAGCACCACGATGAACGTGTACACGTTGAGCGTCTCCATCAACTGTGTAGGACATGCGGTGGGAGGACACTAACCAAACAACAAAAACGGCAAAAGCGAAATGCAAAGAACTGCACGGACTTTGAGAGTGACATTTTGCTTGTTTTTGGTGTGTCCACCACCGGTGACTTGAATAACATTCATTCATCAACCATTTGTTTCTCGTGTGTGGACAAGATAAGACATGTTAAACGCCTTTCTCTCAAAGGAACTATCATTAACGCCAGGAAGTTGGCTCAGGAAAGCGCGCATTTATGGACTGAATTTCAGCCAGACATGAAGGCCGCAGACTGTGCATCATGCACACATTACTTGGAGACTGGTTTGGGCAGTAGACACGTTTCAACAGATTCCAAAACACATCCAGACAGACACCAGGCAACAATTTCCACAACAACAGCAACATGTTCAGTCACTACACTACAAGACGTAATCCCCCCATCGATGACACATTGTCATAGTTCAACATGCGAGGACACAACATCAACACAAACTATTGCATCATATACAGCACAGGACACAAACCACCACGACATAATGGAAACCACATCAGCTACATTACAAGACACACCCGACCTATCAGTAATATATAGTGCAACATGCGAGGACACAACAGCACCAACAGAATACACGCCGTCATCTAGCAGTGGCCTTAATGAGGCGGAGTTGAGCGGCCCCCCTATTGCTACATCAACGCCGCACAAAACTACAAAGCTTACGAAAGATAGCAACATATCACCAGCATTTAAACACGTCAAGTTATTTTCTCATTCATTTGACAACATTCTTGACAAACACAACATTACACCTCAGTCATACCATAGCCGTTCATTCATCGGAAACCACTGCCACAAATACATCACTGCTAAAGTTTATAAAGACATCACTTTATTTATTATCAAGAAAACGCAGGAAAACACACACAAACAGAGCATACTCACCATGGCTTTCGTCTTGCGGGACAAATTTAATGAGATAAACGAAGCATACGCCAAAGTCCACACTTTAATTTCACATGGAAAACCTGTGCCACCCGACAACATTCCACACATTCAAACTTGCATTGCTAGGTACATGGAATTGTTCAGGTGTTCTTTCCCCAACAAAGTCATACCTAAACAACATTTTCTAGAGAAGCACTGCCTTCCCTGGATATAGAAATACGGGTTTGGTTTGGCACTACATGGTGAGCAAGGGGGCGAGCTCATTCACGCTTCTGTGGCCAAGCTAGAAAGACGGGCAGCAGCCATCAAAAACAAACAACATCAACTTCAACTCATCATCCAATCACAACATCTACAAACCTCCCCAGAACTCCAAGCATGTGCTCCACCAGTCAAACGAAGGAAGACAAAATCTTAATCTGTGATACCGGTACTATTTATTATTTCATTGTTATTAATTATTTGTGATACGTATGTGTTGGCGGGTTAAGTGCAAGCTTGATGCGACAGTGAGGAAAACGAAAAACTATTGTTCAAACTCAAATAACTCGGGACTGAATATTTTCGTACGGATGCGGTCAAGTGAGTTTTGGAATTTAACCTATTTCTCATGTTATATGATGATTTCATCACCTTAGATGGAGGCGATCATATTTATTTTCATATCAGAAATTTATTAACAATGTATTAATTTGTGAAAATACTGTTTAAGTTCGTGCCTGTATATCTCTATTACGCTGTTCAATACATTTTCATGATTTATTGTATACACTTACAATACATCGGAAAGTTATTGTGTGTTTTTGAAAGTATGGCTTGTGGACTTATTTCGGCGTGAGACTGCTTTGATTACCGATAAAAAACAGCCAGTTAAAAGCGCCAAGCGGGACCCGGGAAACCCCCCCTTGAATCGAGGTCACTGACCCAGTTAATGAGGTCGCGACCGGGTCAGGCCAAAAATAGCGGGGAGGCCGCTCGACTGGGTTCGGCAACTAGAATACCGTCTCTTAACAGCCGTGCTACACAAAAACAGAGGATTACAGTACTTTTTATACTTTCAGGGACTTACAACGGGCTCATCGAGTTGTATCCAAGATGGAAGCTGGATCAATTTATGTCAATAACTATAATGTCTACCCAGTTGGTGTTCCTTTTGGTGGCTACAAGAAATCAGGCATCGGAAGAGAAAATGGAGCAGATGCATTGAATTATTATAGTCAAATAAAATCAGTTTATATGGAAGGAGGAGATGTGGATTGTCCATATTAGTTTTTCTTGTGATTGTAAAATTTTAATATGTATGCTTATAAATTGAAGTAATCTGCATTTAACGCATGATTGATAACTGCACCGGTCTATTAATATTTAAATAATTTCATTTTGTGAAGAGAAAGGGATTTGACAGTTGTCATGATAAAAGTGTTTGATCTATGAGAAAAACAATTTAGGTGGACATCAGTGTGGGTTTTTGATTGAGCACAATGTTTAACTTGATCATTAGTGCATAGGCGCCTACCAGTACTGAAAAATCATATTTTGTATGTATTCGGGATCTAAGTATGTAAGTCAGTATTTGTGGCAAAGAGTATGTATTTGAAGAGTTTCTCCATTTATACATCAAAAACACAAAGAGAAGAAAATAGAAATGTATCACAGACTTACCCTATCGTGTTCTGCCATAGGCATATGGCCGAATGTATGATAACTTTTGTGCGCTCCATCAAGGCCCCACCACCAAGCAACATTTGTGTTTTTTGTTTGCATGACTACTTATTACCCTTCAGCACACATCTTCGTCTGTGTCCACGCAGTCTGACTTTCACAGGAGCACAAGTAGGGAAGCATGTGTAGGTTAGGTCACACTTATTGTACTGTAAACAATTAGGGGGTCAGTATTTGGGGCTGATATCAGGAGTCTGCTTTTGGGTTTGGGAAAGTTGGCAGCTATGGTAATGTTGCAGAATTTTCACATTATATAAACTTCAGGCATGTGACAGTTGTTAGCCATTTTACATTGTGGAGACACTATAATTTGGTATGATCTCCATATAGTTCCTGTGCTGTAGCGGTGGTGTAGGTGGAAGCTCAGAAGATTCATCGCAAATGAGTTTCATGACATGCAGATGTTAATAAGCTTTAAATGTATCATTTACTGAGATTTGTGATATTTTATTGGTTGGTTGACATTTTTAATTTGGTCTTTTAAGCACAAAGTAAATGATTAAATACAACCAGCTTCACTATTTCTTTTCTCAGTTTGTTCTCTGTGGTGCATTATGTCATCAATCCTACCACTTTATATTTTTGTCCCTGAATCAATAAACAATGCAGATGGTGCTGAGGTCTTCCAAAAATCCTTGACAAAAACAACAAACTGTGAAGCTAACACCAAAATCATTTACTTTTTCTCAGTCGGCAGCGACTTCATAAATAAAATTATGGCACCTCCCTACTTGTGATTGATTTTCAACATCATGATTCTGGACACAGATAACATATGGTCGTAAACTAGTCTGGCTTTGTATTTAAAATTGTGTATTCATTTTGTCATTTTAGTAATTAAGAATAAGTTCCAAATGAATGTCCGTGGGCAAATGTTTCATTTTCAATTTCCTCAGGGTGTTAGAGCATTGCTCAAAATTTTGTATTAAATATAACCATGCAGGTTCATACATCTGTCATAATCAGAATTGTATTCTTAGTAGAAGTTGATATTAAAATGATTCAACATTTTTTTCATGATCAGTATTTTTCTGTATGTTGTCTTGTTTTTTTCTTCTGGCAAATGCCAAATGAATACACGTATATCACATGTACAAAATAGTTTTTAAAATATAAATAAATAAATAAATAAGAAGATATAATTTGAAAGCATAATTATATATTTTTATCTGTGTATTCTTTTTTTTTTTTTTGGCTTGTTTGCGTAATTTTTTTTTTTTTTGAATTAAAATAACATCGCTTGTGTTGCATAAGATTGACTAATTAAATCTCGACACTATACGGGTGGTATTTGCAGGTATATAAATATCTCAATACTGCACTAGCACGTGTAGTTTGTTTTTCTAAAACACATTTGTAATGGTGAAAAGACAAAGCTTGTCTACTTGTGCAAGGCCTGTTGTATTAATCAGTATCATTACTTGCGTGCCTTTTTACAAATTGGGCCATTAATAGGAGCTACATGTATAAAAGTGTGTGGACATACAGAATTTTGCAAATGCATTTCCTTTAATTAAGAACTACATTCACAACATAATAAGCTGTGTCACTGATAGAAGATAACTGCAAGAGATTTTAATGGAAAATGGTTAACCTTAATTAATGTTCTAAGATCAACAAAGCTTTGGTGGTGGTTTAAATACATGTAGTTCAGTGCCTTAGAATGTACAAACAGATTTTTCAAAAATGATTAAATACAATGCAGAAGTCTGTTTAAACTTCAAAAAAGGGCATGTTCACAGCAACAACAAAAATCTCCTTTCATTACCACGCAGTAATTTTTATCTTGTTTATATTTGACATGCATCTAGTGACATTTTGAGCGGGACAACTGTCTTGCCTTCTTGGTATGCTGATTATTGAAATACAATGTACATGCATGAGAGTTCCAAACTAGGTTAAGCTTCATGAACAATTCTTATTGATTTCTTTTTAAGGTATTGTATGTTGTTAATGTTATTTATGAAAGATGTATTATGACATGTACACATACAAACTGGCATTGCATTGTAATTGGGTAATTGCCAGTGATACATGTAAACGTATGACCATTGGTGTTTTATGTAGTCTCTTCATGAGTTCAAGTAGATCCGCATATAGAATTTAAGCTTTTTTATCAAAATACATTCTTGTGAATTTTTCCAATGATATTTCTCAAAACTTGTGAGTCTTAGGGGAAAAAAATACTTTCAAATTTTGCGCTTATGGTTTTGCCATTAAAGCGAAAATGAAATACAAAATTTATCTGCCTTTCTTTATATAGGGTTGTCTTCTTGCAGAATGTGAATCCTGCAGAGCTGTGATCAGACTCCAGCAGGTTGAAGTATCCTTTTTGTGAAATCATGCTTCTTCTCATCTGGGGATTATTATGCATTTATCATTTTATGCAATACTGAATGCAATTTTTCAATTTTTTTTTTTTTTTTTACCATATATATATACCTATACAGATCTCCTGAAGTTGTATGATTTATAGCTAATTTTATCCAGCTTGCTGAATTGTGCAGGAGCAAAATGTACTTATTTAAGGAAAGGTCTGGTAATAAAATATGCTATTTTAGAATAAGACTGATCCTGCAATAATTTAAGGACAACACCTGAGTGTAGTTACAGATGCATTTAATTCTGAAATGATTCCCAGATAAGCAGATTTTAACATTTTATGGATTTGGGTTTCTACTGTCCTAGTTAATGCTATGTTCCTTTTCAATGATTTTGTTCGTACCAAAATATATTATGTTTCAGGAATAAACTGATCTTTCAATCATGGTACATAGTTTTATGTCATTTGTTTGTTGTTGTTTTTTTTATTCAGTTATAAAACATTCTGTTGCTTACAGATATGGTAGGCATGTAATAAGAGGGATATATTACATGATGTAATTGTGAAAGAGTCAATATAAATTCTTATGAACTGTCATGGGATAAAGTTTTAATAACATTCTGCTTGACGTTGGCCACCGATAGCTTATGGCTGTTTGTTGCAGAACAATGGCATTCTGAAGAAATGGGCCGGATGGATAGATTTCTTTCTTTGCTTTGGTTCTCCTTTGCCATTAACCGTTCTTTCATCCAGGAATGAAACTGTAGTGTTTGTGCATGCCCAGACACAGTGCATGTATTTTTGCATTCTCACACATCATAGGGTTGCCGCCTTTAGCAAGCACTGGATGAAAGTGAGAATATTAGCGAGTTCAGTATCTCATTATTATCAACACAATACAATTTGTTTTCCTTTAGTCAGCCAGATCCCATGAAGATGCACGCGGATCTGTGTGATAGTTTCGCTGACCTCCCTGGAAATCTTAAAGAAAAAATAAGAAAACGGTTAATGGTAATGGACACGGGACAGTGCTGATAGCAGTTCATAATTTTTCATGAGTGACCGCCCTTAGTTCTGGAAGCGAAGAGAGGAAGCGACTGAATTTGTTGTTATAATATAAGTGTGTTACTGCCCCATAGTTTTATGAAACAATACTGTTCAGTGCGCGAGTATTCAGTTCGCGGCAACGAAAACTGATCGTCAATGACTACGTCTTTACACTGATCTGTGCACGATCTCTACTGTTACATTCTACTGTCAACTAGATAGATCTACCAAACATGTCTCGAAGGCCAGCAGGCATAGCAGCCATCAAGAATAAAAACCTTGCCCAGGTAGGCGTGAAATCATTAAATTTTGACGGGTTCCACAAAATTTGAAAGGAAGATAGGGTTCCATGCAGCGTGGATTGAAAAAAAAAGGATCTAGATCTAGGTAGGCTACATGTCTAAGAGTGAGAGATTTCAGTTAATGACTCAATGAGCCTAATGACTAATGTCCATCGTTATTTTCTTAACTCTGCTTCTCCTCTCCCCAGCCATTGGGCCTGTAGGCCTAGGCATAGAGTCTAGATGTCTTATGTAGACAGGCCTACCAATGTACCATAGAGTAGAAAGATTTTTATTAAATCTAGATGTAGGCTAGATCAGTTTAAAAATTTGCTCCAGTGCAATGTGATGATCCTCTTCTACTCTAGTTTAAATTTAACCCTCACCCTGCGCAGGGCAGCAAATGTCGGTATCGACTCACCAGCGCTCACTCCGCATGGGCGGCTTTAGTCGGCAAGGTCAAGCTGACCGCGCCAAGCACAAGCCGTATTTTCACACATCGGGTCACTGACCTTCTTGAGACATAACCACCGTCTTATTGTTCACTGTATCTCTTCTAAATCACAGGCATTGTGACATGGACATGTTAACCAGTGAACCACTGACCAGTCGGAATCACAAAGACTAAGCTTTCAAAATCTCTCCCCATACTTTCAAAAGATGTAACATCGACATGACATGCGAACTGTTGCTCAACAAATTTGCAATATTATCTCATTTTCTCACAAGCTGACCACCATCTGGAGTTGTCTGTATCTAAGAACCAATCAGAAACAAGCTCTGAAATAATCTTTGCCCCAAATGCCCACATTGGTTTATTAGTATAATGTGTCAATCAGGATGAAAGCATTTGTGTAGGGCTTGGGAGGGCATGGCTAGTTATCATGCTTCATTCTCATGAAAACTACAGCTGTCAATTTGGTGTCATAAGTCAGATCATTGGTTAGAGACTGACAGACTAAGGTTTTGCTGGTTAATTCATTATCAAGCGTGATAAGGCATAGCAGTGAATGTTTTCATACCGATCAATAAAAACCGAACCACGTGGACAGCGTGTGTGGTCATCATTATAGCGGCAAGGGTCAGTGACCCCAGATAAGGTTCTCTGTGAGTAAGGTCACTGACCGCACAGCGGGCTTTAAGCCGTCGCGCACAGGGTGAGACTGAGAGTTAACCAATATCTGGGAAGAGTAGTAGCCTACACTAGGCGTACATGGTTTTTAGATCAACTTTAAAAAAGAGTTCCTTGATGTGCAATTCTATCTAAATTTTGTTTTTGTTTTCTTATTGAAAGGATAAGGGGTAGGATTAGAGATAAGTCGATAAGATAAAGTTTAGGGTGAGGGATTAAAGACAGGATTATGGACAGGGTGGTCAGGGATTTAGAATTTGGAATTCTTTCCAAATCAGCTAACTGCTAAGTAACACAACAGTGTTACGTTTACAATGAACTTGGTCTAACAGTGAAATGACAAGATTTAAGTTCAGTTGAATGTTTCATGTGATTCTGAGTGAGAATTGTTTGAAGAAAAGTGTACAGAGACAGTGTGGCAATAAACAAGGGTTTAAAGGGGGGAAAGAAGAGTTTTGCATGATTCTGTGAGCTAACAAACAAGGCCCTTGTGTTTGTAAGTTCAGTTTTGAAAACACACAGATACATAATATATATATATTATGTCCAACTACAGTCATCGTATATTATATGGAGTGATAATAAAGTGATGTGAAAGAAATAAATAATAGATGTTTTCTAATTCTAATCTGGGGATGAGTTCTGAATATCAGGACTTTCTAGTCAATCCCTAAGCAGAAACCTATTCCTAATCCTTTTCTTATCCCCAACCTAAACCTAATCACATTCCTAATCCTGCCTCTCATCCTGTAAACCAGAAAACCAAAAACAAAATGTTGAGACAGTATGTAAAGAATTGTAGGAGGTTCAAGTGGTCAGGATAAACCTCTTTCTCTAATCTGCACTAAATAGTTTTTTTCTGGCTAGACCTTCTAAGTTTCAGGATTTGTCATTTATTTGAGGCTTGTATTTTGTATTTTACTTCAATTTCCATAAATAATCGATGTGATGTGAGCTCATTGTGCAAACACTTTTAATTAATTTAGCATGGCATTAAATCAGTAAAGCATGGTTATTTCTTTGAGCCAATACCTTGTTGTTAAATAACGCGTGTATTTTGAATGATCTTTCAATTTCAGGCCAAATACAAGGACAAGGGTACAGAACTTGCAGAAAGTCAGTTTGCTCAGGTAAATTTTTATAAAGTGAAAGAATTTATAAAATATATAAATTAAGGTCACACATCTAGCTCATTTCTTTTTCTTGAGACATTTTTTAGCAGTGGCAACAGGTTTTTTTTTTTATTTTTTCATTTAAGGACAAAGCATCAGAGAGTTGGCTCAATGCAATTTTTTAAGGTCCAGATGGATCGAAAAACTTATTTACTAGCAGATTTTTTTCTTTATAAGCTGCGTAATTAATTTTTAAATGAGATGTTCGGAATGCTCTTTCTGGGTTTATATATATTGTATTCTCAGCATAGAAGGAGATGAAAGCTGAAAATCATATGCAAACATTACTTCAACACAATTATGTAACAAGTGCAAACGCATTCAGCTTTCATTCTCACATTCATCTGAACACAAGTAAATGCTTTGCACTACAGTAAACATCAGATGTATATATTAGTTATCATGTATACGTGTGGTTTCATATAACAGGGCTGCCAGGTGTCCCGCATTGCACGGGACAGTCCCGCATTTTGGATGCTCGTCCCGCATGCACGCATAATGTCCCGCTGAAATTCCAAATCATTTGTTTGTAGTGTATAATAGGGTGGTCAAGTAATAATATGCAATGTACAGCATGACACAAAGGGGACATGGACTCAGTTCCACTACAACAACTTTTAATCTTTTAATTAAATTTGAGGTAAGTCCTTATTTACCATACATTTTATTTGAGCATATATCATGATGAGGAAAAAAAAAATCTTTTCCAGCTCCCCGTGCATGTGTCCCGCGAGTAATTTTTCCCAACCTGGCAGCCCTGATATAATGATCTTTTTGATTCAAGTATTGCATTTTGAACACCCATTTTGGCAGAATATATAGAAAATGTCATATGAAGGTCCTCTTAATATTTAAATTCGATTATAGATGAGAAGGTTATGTACTTATCAGTGTTGAGGGAAAAACAAAACTTAATGGGAGGGTATGTGCAACTGAAGTCTTGCTGTATATTTCTTCAGATGGGTAAGCAAATGGAAATGTTCAAGGACAAACTGGAAGACTTTGCCGCCCAGCATAGAGATGATATTCGTCGAGATCCAGAGTTCAGACTTCAGTTTCAGGAAATGTGTTCATCAATTGGTGTCGATCCTTTGGCTTGTAAGCTTCCAACATAATAATTATATTATATACAAGAAAAATTTATTATCTGAGTATTAAGACATTTGGTCATTTTTGTGGGAATGTGTATGGAATAGAAGAGTATCATTACACTGCATTCTGTTCTTTTGAGTAAATCACCAAAAAAATCAATTTCAGTTACAACTGATGGAAAACACATCTCTTTATGTTATATATCCTGAAATTAGAAATACTTTTTATAGTGCAGTTTTCATTCATTTATACCATATATTAAATACTCACATCTTTTTGGTAAAAAATAGTTTGATGTTGGAACATTTTCTTCAGTTAAATTATTTGGTTCACAAGGATATTTCCAGAGTTGTATCAAATGAAGAAACTCTGACTTTGACAGCTGAGTTCACAAGTTTTAGCGTATAGCAGTTGTACCAGTTTATGCTGCAAGCATATATCCAGATACATGTATCTTAATTTCTTGATACAGTTTCATGTTTATGAGTGAGTGTGTTTTGGCCCTAGCAATGAAAAAGACATTGTATTAAAAACGTTTTTTTGCGATTTCAGCCAGCAAAGGTTTCTGGTCAGAAATGTTGGGAGTCGGTGATTTCTACTATGAGCTGGGCATCCAGATTGTGGAAGTGTGCATGGCAACAAGCAAACGCAATGGAGGTTTGTATGTTGTAGCTGTGACATCGATTAACCTTCAGAGTTGAATTCAGTTTGTTCATCCATCACATGTGGAGTTCAAAGTTCACTCTACACACTCCCGTTTCCAACTAGCTATGGTATCACTAGTCAAGGGTTACCACAAGGTCATATTTTTAGACATGCAATATTGTAATAAGGTAAACAGCAAATTTACCTGGGTAAGCTGTAGGCAACCGCACTTACATAGACAGGTACTGAAAATCATATGGGATGATGTCAGTTCATCTTTATCTTTCAGCAAATGCTTTTATGCAGTAATGTGCAGTTATTAACACCCCTATATGTTTTAGTCCTGAAAGATTACTGCAGGATGAGAATTTCTGGTGTTTGTTTTGCCAGATCTTCTTTAATCATCATGTACTTCAAATTATTTGTCTATGGCATCAGTGGGTCAGTGCGATTGAGGAGGAATTAAAGCCCTTCCCTTTTACACTTCCCAACAACTTCTGCCACTTAGTAACTATTAACATAATGGCCTATCAATCATGAAGGGAAAAAGGACTTGAAAAGATGAACTTCCTCTAGCTGAAAGTGATGTAACCAAATTTCACTCATATGGTCACCAGCCAACACAAAGTCAGGTGTTGGGTCACTGTTCCTTGCAGAAAACTGTATAAATATTAATTTTTTCTATCAATGGAACATCATTGATTTAGCCTTCAGTTTCTTAATTTTTTTTGCATTTTGAGACTTACTGAAGAGAGCAACATTGGGTGACAGGGACTGAAACTCGTTTCCAGATGGCATGGTATTATAGTTCGTTCCAAAATTCATGACCATGGCAATTGTCTTATATTTTTTAAAATGTCTGTTTGTCTAAAGTGAAAATTTGTATGCAGGTTTAGAATATCCATGACGTTAAACAATATTTTTTGCACCCCTAAAAGACCAGCAGTTTTAAATTTTGTCTCTTAACGCTATATAAAATACTACAGCAACACACTGAGTAGAATGTTAGATAGTTTACACCACTAAATTTTCTCAATTTGTGCTGACTCACTCCAAATGAACGGAAATCATGAATGTCGGGAACAAAAACACTCGTAATTACAATGAAATCCCCTACGTTCAGACTGTGTGCACCAAGAAAAACGTGCCTTCCGTTCAATAACTTATGGCGTCACGCTGACACACCAGTTGATATACAACAGTTGAATTTTTCAGTGGCGTTTTTATTCAATCCGTTGAAACTCGTATTTTTCATTATCAATCACACTATAGTTCACTATTATGGCGTTGAAGTACAAATTTACTACAGTTCGAAGTTTTGCTTTGCAATTGTTCCGATATTTCATACGAGAAACAAGACGTGGCTGTCTTTATAAATTATGTTGACATCAATGACCCATTTAAAAGGACTCGACATGCTTTGGGAATTGGTCTAAAGTCTCTCAAAAGATGGTTGCAAGAATCAGACATTGCGTCCACCCCGTCGAAAAGAGGAAGAAAGGAGAAGATAGATGATTTTGATAAGGACGTGATAAAGCGAGAAATTGAAAACATATTTCAGAGGAAAGAATTTGTCACTTTGAGAAAGCTTAGATCTCATCTTCAGAAAGAAAATGGATTTCAAATTTCAAAAACACGTTTGTGGAGGATTGTTAGAAGCATGGGCTTTGCATTCAAGAAATCTTCATCCGGCAGAAACTTACTTTGTAAAAGAGCGCACCTAGTGGAAACGAGGAGTAAGTACGTGCGTAAAATAAAGGAAAAGCGCACGCATGGCCTTGATATTGGCTACCTGGACGAAACATGGGTCAATGCTCACCATACATATGACAAGGAATGGCAATCCAAAGCTGGAAAGCACAGGAGAAATATTCCTACCAGTAAAGGTGATAGAATTATAATAGCGCATGCTGGAAGCAGAAATCAGGGGCTCATCCAAAACTCAGAGCTTGTTTATAATTCAATTTCAACGGATAATCGAGACTACCATGCAGAAATGAATGGAACAATTTTTAAAAACTGGTTGGAACATTCTCTTCTTCCTTCACTGCACAGACCTTCATGTTTAGTTATGGACAACGCATCATACCACAACATCAAGTCAGACGATGAGAAAACTCCAACATCCAGTAGCAAGAAAGACGATGTCAAGGCATGGCTGATGAAGGAAAATATTCCTTTCAGCTCAACTCATCTTAAACCAGGGTTGCTTTCTCTTGTGCGAAAAAATAAGAAGCCCATAATATTCAAGGTCGACTAGATTATCCATCAATTTGAACACACAACCTTGCGATTGCCTCCTTAACATTCATATCTCAACCCCATTGAACTCGTGTGGGCTAAAGTCAAAGGGGAGGTCGCTATGGAAAATACAACGTTCAAGATGTCAGATGTCAAAAAAATTGCCTGCGCAGCTATTAAAGAAATTGACAGAGAATTTTTCACCAAATGCGAAGACCATACAATGCGTTTGGAAGAAGAAACGACAAAACGACGGACTTAATGTCATCCAACCAAATATTATTATCAATCCTCTGGAATCGTCGGATTCAGAGCTAGACAATTAATCAAACATCCTATCTAAACATACGGCACAACTTTATATTGACATGCCAAATCAACCTCGCTGCACCTGTTGAATCAATCCCATAAACAGTTGTATTACTATTAGGCTATGACCCTAGGCAGCTCATGGCCCCCCTGTTACACCTGTTTGCTACGCCACTGACAAACCAGCGCGATAATGTAGTCAAAATGTAATCTGCTGTTATCTGAAAGAAAAAAAGCCGAAAAGATCAAAGGAATTCACCGCTTTGAGAAAACTATAAAAGTTGCAAATTTCATTTTTCGGATTCATAACGTCATTGAAATTCGAACACCATGCAAAATCTCAAATTTGAATGTAAAGTCTTTTTTGAGAAAATGAAATTTTTCTGTGGACATGAATTTTGGAACAAACTATAGTAAGTTTTATTCCATTTTTTTTTATAGAGCTTTAATCCACAGGAGCCTGGAATTTTAAAACATGTGATTTTCTTACTATATTTCTCTAGAACTTGGAAGTTTTGGTATTGCTTTCTTTGAAAGATGTCCTTAAAGAATGTAAGCTTAAAATGTTCTCAGGAACTTTGATAATCAAAGCACTTATCAAAAAATTTGAAAAATTGTCACATTGTACTATTGACTAATTTGCATTTGTTTCCTTCAGGACTAATTGGGCTTGATGAGTTGAGGCGAAAAGTTGAAGCATCAAGAGGACGTAATTCACAAGCCATCAGTGTGTGAGTTGTTTGTAAATTTCAGCAACGGAAAGAATGTTCACAAAGCTCATGGAATGCAGTCATTGATTTATTAGTACTCATTGCACAATCCCGTACAGTGAAGGGATGTAAAGTTGTAAAATTTACTTTTATTCAATGCAGTGTGTGAAATATGTCAATAAGCAACAGTGAATGCTTGATTGATATTCCTGAAAGTTATAAAATACCTAGCTGCCATTGATTGTTAAAGGTTCACAATTATGAGAAGGTGTAGTCACTGAGAAAATTATATTTTATCAAAAGGGAATGTGAGCTGTGAATGTCACGAAACAAAATATTTCATCCATACTGTAGCAGACCATTTATTTTTTTTTGTTCAATTATGAAGACCAGATGGACACATTTTTGTTCGTGTTCATCCTATGGAGACTTGCCTATCATTCTAGTCCCCCCTGGTTAATGTCTCAAATTCTATCTTACAAGTGCACCTAGTTGTCTTTTGCAACCATCTCATTTGTTTTTCATCTATTTTCTCTATTGACTCCTCTTGTGCTGTCACTGTTAATTTATCTGCACTTTTCGTGTCATGTTATCTCCCTGTCAGTTTCTCTTGTATACTCTACTTGTTCAGTTCCCCCTTTTTTGGGGGGTAAATTTCCTTTAACTGCAACCAAACCTTGTATACTTGACTGAAAATATTTGCTATTTCTTTGCAGTGATGATTTATTACGAGCCATAAAGAAATTAAAGATCCTCGGCAACGGTTTCTCTGTGCATAAAGTAGGAGGCAACTACTTAGTTCAGTCCATACCAGGGGAACTTACTCTAGATCACACTGTTGTTTTACAACAAGCACAGGTGAGACTTGGCATTATGTCCATACTCAAATATTAAATTATCCTTGGGGAACAGCAATTATAATGTGTAGGTACTTTCAAAAGTGCTCATTGTATTATTTAAGTATGAAAAGATCTTTTAGGTAACCTTGTCCAGTTTGAATGACATTTAATGGGGGGGGGGGGGGGGGGGGAAATGTTTAGGAATGTCTACTTCAAATGAATGCAATTGTTGTTACTCTGAACAATTTACGAAAAGCCAGCGAGCACTAACAGATTTTGATTGGTCGTCTAGTTGGATGGTGACATCATGACATTGAGTTTCAGTGAGATCCAACGAGTTGGCTAGTGAGCTGAGTCTCATTGAAATTCAGTGTCGTGACATCAGCATCCAACTGATTGGCTGATCAAAATCAGCTAATGTGCATTGGTTTGAAAAACTGAAAATAATGAAAATGAGTAGTGTTCATTCTGTATACTCGTAACCAATGTTTTTTATCGGTGTTTGTGGTGATGACATGGAGACCAAATAATTGTAACATTAGTTTCTGCTTAATTGTAATGTGTTTCAGAGGCTTCTGTGAACTCTGTAACTTTCACTTATTTCCAGACAAGTTGTATAGACTGATGTTGAATCTGCACATATTAATATCATCGTTAGGGCAATAATTATTAGATTCTCATTCCATATGATAGGAATGTTCACTACTAGTCCCATAGCCTTTGAGATTATAACTCATCAGAACCTTGTTTAGAAATAACATCATAGAAGATGAGACTTGTCTGCTCCTGTATTGTCTGAGTAAGCAACTATGCCAGTCTCATGCGGTGCCAGTCATCATGACTTAGTCAAAGGAGGCAAGTAGTTTCTCTGAAAACACCAGAGAAAGCAAAGAGAATTTCCAGGCAAAACAGGATAACCAGAATTCTTCCTCCTCCGTCCCATTCCTTTTGCCAATTTTTAATATCCAGTGTAAACAGGTATTATATCATATATGTGCAGCGGTCTGCGAAAATTGGGAATGTGTCGGCAACTCAAGAACAGAGATATAGGCTAAAATAGGTGCTGGGGTCACCCGAGGTCAAAATTGAGATTTAGGCTTTGGGGGATTCCCGGACATCGTAAATATATATTTACGCAAGCTTTTGTCCGAAAAACATCTAGAAATATTTTATTTTGATTTTTTTAATAACCTGTGCCACTTTCCAAAATGGACAAAAATGCCAAGAATTGTCAAAAATGGAGCAATATCAGGTGAGGTACTTTGGACTCTTTTTTCTCATGGGTCTATTTTAAGAACCTATACATGTTACATATCTACTTCCATGGGTGTTTTTCCGCTGATTTCAATGGTGGAGAGTGCGCATGAATATCTGCTACCCAAAGCTGCTGCGCATCTAATATTTAAAGTAGTTCCGTTTATTCTCTTCTGCTTCCTTCGCTTCCAGATTTTCCTTGATTTTTTCCCCTTAATATTTCTCCCAGTGATTAAATACACCTACATCATAATAAATTTTAATTATTATCTTAATTTAGAGTATCAGCAGTTTTGAAGTGGTATAATTCATTTAAAGTTCACGTTTTATCCGTCAAAAAAATGTTGGTGACCTGTGCTACGAGCCTTGTAGTCAAGGTAAACAAGAAGGCAGATGCTACAAAAGAGCAAGATATTGCTAGATCTAAGCAGTCTTGCAGACTTTGGGATGTCTGGCTTGTTCAGAGGACTTTCTGAGAGATGTAATCACTGATTACTTTAATGAGAGGGATGAGGAGAGTGAAGAAGAGGAAGAGTCAGGTGAAGAACAAGGCGATTTGTATCTAGATCTATCTCAACGCATGGACATGATTTTCTCATTTTTTGCTTTTTTGTGTTTTGTCACTTCAAATGTCTATATCTCAGCTTTTAGAAATGATAAATCAAAACTTTAAAAAACAGCAGCACCAGAAACACCTCCTCTTACCACACATACCAAAAAGTCAAAATCAAAAATTTTGGAGACATTCCCAATTATCGCAGACCACTACACATATGTTTAATTTACTTCAGCAAAAACAGAACTGATCAATGTTTAATTTTTTCTAGTAGTTTTAATGCAACAATGAAAAGCAAACAAGTAGTGTTTTGTTTACTTGAAATGTTTATTTATCATCTGGAAAGGAACAAGGGCATGTCACCAAGTCTGGTCTGATCGACAGTTTACAGTGGGAAGAAGAGAGAGCGTCCAGAGCAATAGTAAGACGTTGTTCCTTAGGACTTTTAATAGTGACTGAAGATAAAGAAAATTATTTTCCCCCAGGATGTGCCCTGGACCGCTTACAATGACATTTCAGAGAGAAGTGATTGATTGATGTACATGAGAAATAATGCCCACCTATGTAACATTCCTGCATTTATTGAACAGAGCCATGCAGTGACATGACATACTTTGGTAATAAATGAGGGCAATCAGATTGCAGAATTCACATTGCTAATCTGATATTTTACTGCATTTATTTGAGCTTGTCAGCATAAATGTAAAACGCGAATTAATTGTTACAGTAGTTTGAATGACTGAAGTTAAGAACGAGCTGACTAGAGAATCCCGCCCTCATGCCATGAGGAATAAAGGCCTTTGTTTACCATTGCAAACTCTTGGTACCAATTGTTCATACTAAACACAACTTAGGAATAAATGTGAAGAAATGTTCTTCTGAATTTTTAAATTCATTTTTAGGGCTTGGTAAGAGCTTGCAATTGGTCAGGTGGCATGTAAAATGGATTATGAGAAGCTCTGTTCAGGATTGATTGTTGGTCTGTTTCTGTATGTTAAACTGCTGATTGGCAGAGAAAAAAATAAGACAAACTGCCTTCTGAAGCAAGTGGATAGAATATTTATTTCTTTTCCCTTCCAGGATTTTATGGTCAAAGAGGGTCTTGCTTGGGTCGACGAACAAGATGGAAGTGAAATGTCTTATTGGTTCCCCAGCCTTATACCAGATTTTTCTACCAGCTGAGTTTCTGACCCTCTCTTTCTTCAGTTTTTAATCACCTGTTTCCGTATAGATTTATGGATTCTTAATGTTTTTTTGTAGTCACTTTGACATCAAAATGAAGGCTGTTCTGTCAATTCATTGCAGTTGAGTGTGATTATTGTCAGCATTTTTGTCTGAAGTTATAAGTGCATAGGATGTTGGCTGTATTCCCACAGACTAGGTTTGAAATGCTTCTGACCAGAATTAACCCTCACCCTGCGCAGGGCGTTGAATGTCGGTATCGACTCAAAAGCATTCACTCCGCACGGGCGGGTTTAGACGGCAAGGTCAAGCTGACTGCGCCATGCGCAAGCCGTATTTTCATGCGTCGGGTCACTGACCTTTTTGAGACGTAACCACCATGTTATTGTTCACTGTATCTCTTCTAAATCAAACGCATTGTGACATGGACATGTTAACCAGTGAACCACTGGTCGGAATCACAAAGACTAAGCTTTCAAAGGCTCTCCCCATGCTATCAAAAGATGTAACATCGACATGCGAACTGTTGCTTAACAAATTTGCAATATTATCTCATTTTCTCCACCATCTGGAGTTCTGTATCTAAGAACCAATCAGAAACAAGCTCTGAAATGATCTTTGCCCCAAATGCCCACATTGGTTTATTAGTATGTGTCAATCAGGATGAAACCATTTGTGTAGGGCTTGGGAGGACGTGGCTAGTTATCATGCTTCGTGATCATGAAAACTACAGCTGTCAGTTTGGAATCATAAGTCAGATGATTGGTTAGAGACTGACAGACTAAGGTTTTGCTGGTTAATTCGTTATCAAGCGTGATAAGGCATAGCAGCGAATGTTTTCATACCGATCAATAAAAACCGAACCACGTGAACAGCAGTAGTGTGGTCATCGTACTTCAGCAAGGGTCAGTGACCCCAGATAAGATTCTCCGTGAGTAAGGTCGCGGACTGGACAGCGGGCTTTAAGGCGTCACGTGCAGGGTGAGCGTTAAGACATCACTGAATAAATTTTGTACTGATAATTTTGATGAGCAATGCTAATCTATGATGAACACAGGCTTAGTTGCAAGGTATGAATACAATCATCAGTGATAGCAGTAAATTTACAGAATGTGCCATGCTTTAACTTATTCCTTATGTCTCTTGTTTTTATGGCTGGACATTACTATTTTTTTGGCCCTATGTTTTTAAGAGGTTTGTGTATTTATCACTTATTTCTAGCCTCTTAGCCTTTCTAGCATGAAGCAGGTTATCTTTGATTAGAAAACAGAAATACAGAAACAAAACTATGAACAAAGTGAAGTCATGAATATTTGATCTGATCTGCAAACAGTAAGCCAGATAAACCAGTCTACCCAAGAGAATAAGCCAATATGAATTGTTGGCCATAAAAATCTGTGTCGTGTTATATTGAATATTCATGAGACAAAACAAGGCATAGGGAATTTCTGTAGATTAATACAATGTCAGGAATGCATAACGGATTTACACATTTTATTGAGGAATTTCAGCGTGTCTGAAGTGAATAAAAATTTGATGAGGCTATAAATGCACGTGGTTCATATTTATTTGCCTGTTGTCAGTTGCTGTGTGTTTTTTGTGGACGAATGGAAGTTTAGGTTGCAAATGAGAGATTAAATTCCTATATAGTCCACCATTATTTATTGGACCTTGTTAAAGGTATGGATTTGAATTGTTTTGTCCACAGGAAGATGGCACTTCGATATCATCTCTGTGGATTTTGTTTGAATTGTCATCATTTGTGCATATGGATGTTTTGTTTTTTGTTCTTGTTCTTTTATTCTTTGAAAGGTTTTCATCAGCCAGTCCAGAATCATGAAAATGTATTAAATTGTTATTGTATTTAATTGTATTTTATTGATATTGATTTTCCCAATATTTCATCTTTATCCTGCATGGATGTTGAAGCATGAACAGCTGGGCACAACACTAGTCCAGACCAATAACTGGTTGAAAGGGATGGTTAAAATTGCGTCTATAATCGGTGCAAGTGACATTAGCAGTCCAGCTGCAGGACCAACACTTATAACAGAAGTTGTTGTATCACCATGGAATGAAATGCGTAAGATTCTTTTCTTTGACAGCACTGAATGAAGTATTTACTCTAACTGGACAATCCCTGTATTTTAAGCAGTAGATCATATTCATTCCAGTTAACCTTTACTTTACAAAGTATTTCTCTCAGTGAAAGTCAGGGCAACAGAACCAATTAAAACTGCATATAACTCAGAGATGAGAAGTCAAGACATTGAAAAGAAAAGCTTGTATTTTTTCATTTATCTAAACCTCTCCAATGGAACGAGGAATGTTGGGGCCCCAAAGAGACGTTACAAAGACACTCTCAAGCAATCACTGAAGGCCTTTGCCATTGATGTGAGTGAGTGGGAAAAGCTCTCGCTTGATCGTGCAAATTGGAGGGCAGCCCTTACCAGAGGCAGCAAAGCATGGGAAGCTGACAGAGTCCAGCAGGCTATCAAAAAAAGAGAACGGCGCAAGAAAAGGCCCAGTGGTACTGAACCAACGGAGCACTCTTGTCATTTATGCGGAAGGGTCTGCAGGGCAAAAATAGGACTTATCAGTCACATGAGAAGCCATAAGTCATGAAAGAACAGTATTTCCATTCTGTCCTCTGTGTCCTTTAGTTCTCTTTATTGTCCATGTGTTGAAATTCTCAACAATTTCTGTTCTTTATTCCTCTGGTGTTGTTAAGGTCATCATCATACCTGATGGACGAACTATTATTATTATTATTATAAACCTTATAATCTAACATGTTTTTGCTTACATGCTCAGTTTTTTTGCTAATATGCTTAAAAGTTTTTATTACAGCAATAAAAGTCATAACCATCACAAGTAAATTTTGTAGGAAAAGTCTACAGAAGCAAATTTGTAACATTTTTCTCAGAATTTATGAGTATGAGGTAATGGAATGTAAAAACCTGGGTCTAGGGACACATTCAGAAGATGGAGGCAAATCAGAGGTCTTGGCATTGTTTTGGTGTTACTATTTATCTATGCAGATATGGCACCAAAAATATCAATTATATTTACCGAATGTTTCTGTTCACCAAACTCGTATATATACATGTACAGTGCATCACCACAGTATATTATTGTTTTTGAAACACCAGTGGACATTTGAAACATGGCATTTTCAATCACTTAATCCATTTTCTGGAATTTAAACATTTATGAGCAAACCTATAATCACTATTTTGTACCTCTTGGAAAAAATTCAAAATTGGATTTAGGTGGACAGGAACATACAGTAACTTTATGCGTGTAGGTTAGAATTTTATTCATGATTAGGTAAAAGAGCAATCTGTGACTGAGCCACAATGTGTAGGTTTTTATATGAATTGAACATTTGTCTCTGTGAAAGATACATGTATTCAGTTGCATCAATCATGAAGAACAATTTGTTACTTATGTAGTACAAAATAATGCGAAATAAACTTTTCATGATAATCATGTTTTTGTTTGTTGTTATATAAACCATTACTGTTTGAGTTCTGTGCAAAGTTCAACTCTGTTAAGTTACTATAATAAAAAATATTAAGTAAGGAGCCTTGAATCAGTGATCTCAGGGAAAACAAAAGATTTATAACTTGACTGGGCCAGCTGCCCTTCATAATCATGAACTGTCCTACATCAAAACTATAAATTATATATTTTTCTTGAAGTGGCTGAATAATACATGTGGATTGTATCTTGTATGCTGCACACAGTTTGTTACATTTTTCAGTGTCTTACTTTTATTTAGAAGTACAGAGTACCACACTATTCACAAATATTAGCTATCTTTCCCCATGCAGACATTTCTTAGATGTTCTAGAATAGAAATAGATAACTCCATCAATTCCGAGTACAGCTCTGCAGCTTTTGTTTTGTTTTGTTTCTTTTGTCTGGAAGTATTGGGCTGCAAAGCCATGCAGGAAATACATGTTCCTATTTTTCACTCTTGATGTCTGTCTGACAGATCTGATCATTTGATGCTGTGCATAATTTATTGTCACCATAACAATTATCTTCAACAATCAGACTTTTATAATGACATGAGGAAAAGATCATATTAACAAAGAGATTGGCTGGCGAGAAAATTATTTGTTTGAAAGTTTGTAAATGTTGTAAATGTTGTCTTTGGACTATAGATAATGTAGAGCTGTCTTGCTTCATATGGTATTTATCCAATGGAAAACAGCAGGCAACACATTCCCATCACTGTATTCAACTGATTAGCCTCACTAGGTTCCCTTTTGTTGAACTTCGTGCGTCATTAGGCTTTCGTTATACACCTTAACAAACATGAAGCAGAAATAGAAAATGCAGAAAAATGGCACTGACGTATATTACAGACAAAAGGAATAATGGAATAACAAGAGAATTGAAAGAAGCCATATCAAAAATGCATTAAGTGGGTGAAATAGAATAATGGCACAGTAGTCCGGCATATGAAAATATTAACTCCGCACATTTTTCAACAGACCAATTTTACAACTGTCAGCCCCCCCCCCTCCTCCCCCCCCTCCCCCCCCCCCCCCCAAATCAATTTATTTTTGTTCATTGCCGTTGCTGTGGATCATTGTCAAAGTCTTTATCACCCAGGTGATGGTTGATTTATAGTGCAAGCTTTTACGTTGTTAGAAAACGCTTGGAAAATGCCTTAATTTGGATGTTGTTTGAGTGCTTTAAAACAAGTCCCCCAGCCGTCACTGGCTGATGAAATGGTGCTCTGTGGCAAAGAGGTCTGGATATCTACTCCAAGTCACTGGACACACCGCAAAAATCTCAGCTGACATGTAAATGCATGTACATTGAAGTTTGTCGTCAACGTGATATGATCTAGACTCTGGTCTGCTCAAAAAAGGGCAACAAGTTCAAAAGACCTTTAAACAAGCTGTGCACATTAGAGATCCCGTGGTCAGTGGAAATATGCCAGATTAAGTTTTACAATACGAGGCTACCCCTCCGGGTAAATCACATTATTAATGCACCAATTCCACTAAAGAAAATCTATTGTATAAACTAAAGCCTCCACAGACCACAGTTGATTGTCACGGAAAGAGAAAAAGAACTGTTATCCGTCCTTGTGTGACATCCCATTCCAATGGTAAAAGAGAAAAAGTTTATGATGTGATATTAAGAGAAATTAGAATATAAATATACTTTTGAGAGGGAAAGTCGAAGAATCTGCCAGTGTTTGGGCAAGGATTACTAGGGACCTAATGGGCGAGCAAGAAAGAGGAAGGTTCTGTCGTTTTTTGACACCCACACCAAATTGCAGAACACGTAAGTGTAATCTTGTCTTCCTGCCATTGTAGGCTTGACATGTGAACAAGACACCCTTATATTCGTGGACAAAAGAATAATCGGGCCAATTTATCGCTGTAGTGTACAATGATTAAGGCAAATTAGCCTACGTATAACTGTGAAACCAGGATTTAATCACATACTTGCACATTGTACTAGTAATTCAAATCTTATGAGAGCTGCAGTGCCAATTAAAATGTTAGGAAATCAAACAGCCAATGTTTTCGTTTTCCTGCAATTACGTTTTCCATGTACATGTACATGTACTTGTTTTGTTTCGTTTCAGTTCTTATATTTTAGCAAAGTTTTAGTCCAATGGAGGTTATTTTTTTTTGCAGTTTAAAATGTAGTATTGGCCATCTACATTGTTGGAAACATGTTTTGAACATACAAGCACATTAAATTTCCAGCTGTATACTTTACAATGCACAAGACACATAAACATGAACAGGCAGATGTTGTAGAGAGAAAGAAAGATCAAAGGACTGTGAGTTCAGATGCCGACATATTAAAGAAAAATGAAGCTGAACCATTGTCTAAGGGTACTGAACGTTTATTTCCTGTCATTCAAAATAATGAAATTTGTCGTGTGATTTTCATTTGAAATGGAAATAATAATAATTGTCACACTGGAACTAAAATAGAGGTGTGCATTTTTTATCTAAAAAAAAAAAAAAATGGTTCGACACTGTGTCGGGTGGGGAAGGGGGGGAGGGAGGGAATCAGGAAAATGGGGCACTAGGACAATAAAAAATTGTACCAAATGAACTGTTAACTGAGAATGTTTTAGTTAAAACAGTAGCTTTCCCCGAAAAGTTCCTGCATTATTAATTGGGGGGGGGGGGGGGGGGGTCTGCAATATTTTTTACTATACACTTTAGAGACTATGAAGAAAATTAAATAGGGGGTTGGAAACTAAATTTTATGAAGGTCTTTATTTTTATTTTCAATAATTCTGATGTTTGCTGAACGTTTGTACTAAAATACATTATACTGTGCTCCTCACTTTACCCTGGTCAAGCTCCGAATGCCAGAGAAATATGTCACACCGCATACTTGTTGCACATCTGCTGGTTCCTAGCGACCTGCGAACATGAAAAATACAACATTGACACATCAAGCAATGAGATCTTTGATAAGCACTTTCGCGGTTTCATAAAACAATGACATGTGACAAATTGAAATCGATTGTGAATCTCATATTTAAATGCACTGTTGTCACACCCAAGTTTCTTTATGTACAACTAAAAATCAATAATGTCAAATAGCAATGCATGTACATAAATACAAAAACAATGACATGCTTTGATGTTTGTGGTCCTAAAAATATCCCTATTGGGAAAAAGATCTTAACGTTTGAAGGCTGTTGAAATTCAAAACAGTAACAACTACAGCTATCATTTGTTAAACATCAGAGACCTGTAGTTTTTAAGCTGAACCATGAGCCAGAATGTAACGGAACTCCCCGTCCTGGCAAATAGTGCGGTTCCAGAGTGTTATGACTTTGGTGCAGTTCGCGTATCTTAATATTCTTTGATGTCCTCTTTCCTCATGCATAGAACTACTTGACGTGACTCAGCGGAACCAAAATTAAGTATTTCCAATTTAATGCTGGCCTGGTCTTTTTTCTCAATGCATGTTCCCGTTCTGCAAATTGATTTCCAGGATGGATAAATTTGTACCCAACAGAATGTCCCACATGGGTGTGCAATGTCTGCACGTTACTCTTACTAGGCCACTCACTAATTTTCTTGCACTCTTTTGACCCTTCTCTCAGGCGAACGGATAAACAGTTTATATTGTGATTCATGACTGTATTCCTGTGGCACTCCCACTCTGCCCCCGGCGACTGTCTCCTCTCCCCTCTTTCTTGCGGTGGTAAATGTTCCGTACTCTAATAACGACGGCTATGGTGTCCGTTTGGCTCGGTATTGAACTCAGTTCAAATTTTCACCCCCTCTCATGACTCTCCCGTTCGATCTGCTATCTCTCTTCTCTCTTTCTTGTTCTTTATCTTTCTCTGTCTCGTTCGACCGGCTCTTTGTTTCATCCCACTTTCTGACCTCAGCCTCTCCCACCAAACTTTCTAGTGTCAGTTACATTTACCCTTTTATCCTTGCAGCAAGGGCAATAACCTAAACGGAACAGCATTCGGGGAAATACGTGATACTGTATTGATAAAAGAAACCCAGCCAGCGTGTCACAGCCTTATTTGAAATGTTAAAAATTAATTCGTTTCCTTTCCACATTGTTAGACACTTTTATAGTCAGACAAAAACGCCAGAAATATTCACAACTTGCAGGCATTGATATACTCCGACAATATTGTACGATGAAAGAAACGAGACTTGGCGAAACAATAAATTATTGAGCATACTTCTGCTCAAAGTGGATTCAGCATATTAAAGAATACATTTCTCGTAGACAAATGTGTGATATTTGCGAGAAAATGATCTAACAGGTTTAAAAAGAATAAACCATGGTACAGGTAAATAAACCGAAATCATACACACCGCTCAACTGTTGCCTTATATACAACTAGATGACCTACCGGGCATTGCCCGGAATAAACCATCATGTGATCCCCCCCCCCCTCTCTCTCTCTCTCTCTCATATAATAAAAGTAATAGACTACAGTCTTGCTTCAGAACTCATGCCCACCAGAACACTACGCACCAAACTGAACGCTTGATACGGTTACTTTTTATGACATGCACGGTACTAAATAATACGAAATAAACATGCGAAAATACAGATGTTACATAGCAATAAACATTGTCATTTTTTTAAAATACATGCTTGAAGTAAACAACTTTTAATTATAGCCATCATCTTCCTTATCTCAATTGCCACCTTCCTGCCAAATATAAGGCCTGAAGAGTGTATAGTTTGGTCAGTTAGTCATGCCAAAGGTTGCAAGTTACTGAAATATTTAATAGATTTTAGTTAGGCCTACATCTCTACAGTTTTGAACTGATGGTGCACAGACATTTCGTTACGCAATCATAATGCAGGCGTTCTATCTCCCTTGACTCCGCCTTTAGAAATTTGGCTTCAGACTTCGAGTGTGTCTGCACAAAGATTAATGAAAATACAGAAACGCTGACTACTATCACCAACTGATGGACAAAGTAGGACTCTGAAGACTTGAATTTAATACATGTAGGAGATTCACCACATGTTAATTGAAGTACATTGACGACATGAACTCATTTTTTGCGGAAAGTTCACATTTAACACTTGTGAATGGGATGAGGACTTGTAAGGAACTTACCGCTTCTTAGGCAGGGGTAAGGGATGAAGTTATTGTACTGTTTCTTCATACAGATCCCCATGTAGCGTCCTCTCTTCTCCACTGGTTTGGAAGCATCTTCTTCGGGTAAGACAGCAGGGTTCAGACGAGCCTCGTCAACCAACTGAAATACATACTTGTCTTAGTTTTCTGTTCAGGGGACATTATACTGACATTATACTGACAATGCCTATCTTTGTGCAATGTGTTTATGTCAGGTTTTGAACAGAAATAGTTGAACAGTTTGAAATGTCGTCGATCTGTTGGTTCAATCTGTGATCACAGATCAAAATAGATGTTATGTTATAGGCCGAACATACTCTCAAATTCTCTTCCTCCGTGCACTGTAGTTGGCACTGGTGCCAGTTCTTTAATCTGACAAACAAAATTATACATGACTGTATAACAAAGTCATTCAGTCAGCTATGAACGCCAATTACATGTAAAGACTGTAATGATGATCAAAGAGGTTTCTTGCGGCGAGAAGTATAGGGCATTTTAAAAAATAAACACAAAAATTTTAATGGACAAACGCGCGCGCGGAATACAAACATAAAATGCAAATGCTTGAATGAAAAAAATCAAAACCATACTCCTAGTGATGACAAGACACCGAGACAAAAGCAAAAAAATGTTGTCTTCCGTCCCCAAAGGCTCCTTCCTCTTCACGATTAGCTGACCCTATGCAAATTTCAAACTTTGGAATTTCCTTAAATTTGACATAATTATCTGTCCATATAACAGTTTTGTTGCTGCCTCCCTAGTTGTATATCTTTACCTTCCACCTTCCGCCAGTATATCAAACAGATGCAACCTTTTCGAACAAATTCACAACACGTGAAGCAAGGTCTATCAATACAGACTCCATCAAAATAGGACTAATTTTTTTTAAAGGCTCTTCGAGAAGAAAGTAGTGTGTTGTTTTTTTTTTGGGTGGTTTTTATGCACTCTCTCTCTCTCTCTCTCTCTCTCTCTCTCTCTCTCTCTCTCTCTCTCTCTCTCTCTCTCTCTCTCTCTCTCTCTCTCTCTCTCTCTCTCTCTCTCTCTCTCTCTCTCTCTCTCTCTCTCTCTCTCTCTCTCTCTCTCTCTCGTTTTCAAGAGTGTGCTTCACGATTTTTTGCCTATCGTGTGTTTGGTAAAAAGTGTGTAAATTTCTATCCCCTATAAATCTCCTACCATGATTTCTTAAAATTGTCGGAAATTAAGAACACCTCACGTGCTGCAAGCTTAGGTTTCATGATTGTATTATTTCATTTACTGTACCATTTCCTCATAATATCATAAAGAAAGGTGAAAATCATCCCAGAATTATGGAAATGCATCCAAGCCTACCATTTTCTTTATCATTATCTTCGAATATAGTAACAGCAAAGCTTTTGCAATGCTTCATTATTAATTAGTTAGTCTCCGATTCGGTGGTGTTCCTAAACTAGTGTATTGATCCGAGTCTCTGCCCAACCTTCAAGAAAACAGAAGGTCGGTCAATGATTCGGTCTGTTCCACAACATCTTCACACCCGCCCAAAATGTTCACCACGCTCCAGCACCTGCAAAGTCCCGTCCTTTTCTGTGTGGTGATCACATTCTGAGTGTTAGTTTGAAGAGATAGCGGAAGGTTGGGAGTGGACACGGCCAGCTTCAATCACCTGGTAGTTGAAAATGTTTGTCCTTTGAATTTACGTCACTTTTTGCATTCCATTTCGCTGTGTTGCTGCTAGTGCTACTTTGTATTTAAATATAAGAGAGTAGTCTTAAATGATCAAACCTAATGTATCAAACCCATGTCAAGTTGTTTCAGTGTTATATCATTCTGTTGTTGTTGTTTGTTTTTTTTTTGTTTTTTTTTTTCATTTTGACTGTAAAACTTAAGGTCAAGGAAGACAGCAATGAAAATGACAGAATTCAAACACGGCGTTTTGAAACGTGAGATCGTCTGTACGCTTTGAAGTCACTGAAGTCACATAGGAAGTGTACATAGTCTACGTTAAGATATTGTGATACAATGCTGCCTGGGGTGTTAATAGCGATTCTATATTAAAAAAATATAAAATACACTCTTCTTGATTTACTGGTCCTCGTCTTACCTTGTTAGCTGCAGAACATTACCATCTGTTTTGATGTTATTGATCTCAGTCATCATAGCCATCATTGGGATTATGATAATGTTTTGAGAATCATAGCCGCGTTGTTAAAATTTTCGTCGCATTGTTACAGTATTATTGGGTTAAGTCTAGAAAGTTGAGCAAGCAGCTTGTGTCAAGCTGAATAAAGACAGTCTGAGGCAACTACAATGTTTTACTTCACCTTGTCAACGAAACTAGGGTATGAATCGATCGACATCCTGCTAACCATTTAATTATGCTGAAACTGGTCCTAGCAAAAGGGAAAAAAATCTGAGAAAACAAGAGAATTTAGAGCAGTAAGTCCTATTTTCCTCTACGCATGAGAATAAACAGCACCGATACTGTCTCTCGCAGATTTCTGCCAATAAATTAATCAAGCAATTAATACACGCCTTCAAGGCAAGACGGAAGCGTGGACTGCAACATTCAGTCTCAATGGGAAGCCTTTAATTAAGAATACATGCTACAGTCACATTGTCCCCCGCCCCCAAAGTATTGCAGCAAAGGGAGTAAAAAAAATATCTAAACAATCAGTTGGTAACACCTCGTAATTATCCAGTAGGTATGGAAAGGCCTACATTGATGTGGTAGACATATTGCAAACTGGATTTGTTTTTTGTTGTCGTTGTTGTTGTTGTTGTTTTTAATGCATTGTTATTTCTTCAAGTAACCTTTTTACATATTCCGTTTGTATGTCGGTATTTTGTTGTTGTTGTTGTAGTTGTCGTTGTTTTCTGTAAATTTATATGTCTTCTTCTTCTCCTTCTTCTCTCTCTCTTATTCCCCGTTCCCGGAACTTAATCGTTAGTATTCAGTAAGCTGCTTTTCATTATCCACTCGAATTCTGCAAACATTTCAATATTTTTGTGTTAAATATTTTCGAGTGGTGAAAGTTTTATGTTATAGTAACATTGAACAACCCTCAAGACCAAGCAGTAGTTAGGTTGGAACAGAAGAGGGACAACTAAAAAGGGACATGTAGGGTCTACGTATTTTTTGTGCTCGTGACAATTACTGGCATTTAAGTCACTTTAACAACCACTTCTTCTGTGCACAACAACAAAATAGTATTGAAAACATTCAAGTTGGTGCGTAGCAAGATTTTCTGTCCAGTTATTTGGGCTTTACAGTTTGTTAGCAAGTGAGAGGGTATTTTCTCTCTGTACCCCTTACTTGTTTGTTTGTTTCTTTTGCCGGTGTTTTACATTCCGTATTAACACTATCATGCTGTTTCATAAACGAGTTTTATCCAGATAAGATTTTTTTAAACCATAAAATCGAGAAAGTGTGACTATTGAAAAGCTGATACTAAAATATCAACTGAATGAATTATTTCAAATGCAATAGACTTTCCATGACAGAATCAGAGAAAATGATACCAAGAGATCTTCTTATTTCATTTTCATATTCCACTCGCCAGTTGAGCTTGTGTAGGCTGTGAAGATAACAGCTTCTTGACTTCCTCCCTTTTATTCCTAGACCCATAAATGCAGATGAAAAAATGAGCGTATTCGGTGCATATTCACATCATCTTGATACTTCAGTTCGAGTGTCATTATTACCGAGTTGTGGGAGCCTCGTTCTGACGGACACCTGACTGCAATAGCCGTGGCGCATGCGCCCGAGAAACAGAAGAGAAATGAGAATGATGTGAAATGAGGGCAAAAAATGAAGAAAAATAAAGCAGCATGTCGTGGAAAGTGTCGCGTGATGACTTATCACGATCCGGGCTATCCTAGTCTTGACAGGACAGAAATGGAACACAAGTCAACCATTATACTGCTGGATCAGATGGAATGACGCCTGGGACTCTCAGAATCATAGTGATCCAAGTCAATCACCGGGTTTTCTTTTGTCTTTTCTTTTAACCCCTTGAGATGTGATCTTCATGTCCCGCTTTTTAAAGAATAACTGGCATCTACGTAATGAGTCGATCAGGGCCACAACACTCACAAGGATAAATATCAAACAGAAACATCAACAATTAGGGGTTTAAATTTGAAAATAACTGAATTAATGTCGGCTAAAGGCCATTTGGGAAAGGGACTTTAGTGGAAAATAACATTTTTAAGACCACAAATTTCTCTTTAATGACAAAAAAAAAAAAAAAAGAGAAATGATTCATTTCAGTGCTCCACGTTTGAAATTCGACCTGAGAATATTTGTCGAAAATCCCACTTCGGCGGACTTAATGTGTTGAAATTATAATCAAATTGTAAATTTACTGATTGTGTAGAAAGGTAGGCCCATCAGTTTAACCAACGGCAGTTTTACTCACATTAGTCGCCCTCATTTGGGTATTAAAAACAAGCTAGCGAAAACTGGTAACTATAGAACGGTGGTTCACCTTTTATTTTTGACTTCGCATTCCGCCACAGTTGTGTCTCAAGGCTTATTTCTCTCACAACAGTTCACGTTCGACTCCTCACACTTAGTAACACTGATGGGGCAACTGGGGTCATTGGAACTGGGAAACGGAGATTGAACTGCGACACTATAAATTATTTTGCACAATCACGAATAAGAATAATAGGGACCTTGCACTTTCATAATACATTAGTGGGCATTATTGAATGGCCTAGGTATCACCCCCCCCCCCCTTTTTCCCCAAATCCCCATGTTTTTTTTTCTTTGTATTTTGTACCTTTCTTTAATCCCATTTGTGAAATTTGCCTTAGTATCAATGCCGCTCAGTTACAACTGGAGAAGACACGTCGTCTCCACAGTACAGCGTCGGTCTTTTTTGGGGGTGGGTAAGGGTTGTGGGGGTGGTAGGAATAAATATATTTCACTTTGCAGGATAACTGCTTGTTCGGCCTGCTCTTCTCGATTTCCAACTGCCAAAGTATCTTTAACTTGTACAACATGCATACGGGTCCTCCGAATTTTTCGTCCTTATCCGAGAAGACTAGGTGCTCGACCCTACCTTTCATAGGATCAGGGACAGAAAAATATGAGAAAAATCCCAGATTTCCAACATGCCTGCACCGACCGGGATTTTCCTCCCAAGGGAAAATTACGCAGCATTTGACAAGCATCCTTTAGCCCAGGCGCACACATCCGACTTTGATGTGTTGCTGTCGTGTCGCAGTCTCGTCGCATTTTTCAAATCTAGGCGAATGAACGGAGATGCGCACACGAGTGACACCCGGGTGCATTACGGAGGCAATGGGAACATCAAACTAGGACACGACAACAAGTGGCACATGTGCACCGAGCCTGAGGGATGGTGTAAGAAATGGTCTTCCCTTCCTGTGTCAAACGTTTCCCACAAGGAAGTCCGTGCGTAAACATGACCGTTAACCTTCGATCCTCACTGTCATCTAAACACAATGCGAGATCCAATATGCTACATGGTGAGATGGCGTCACAGACCCCTGTCATTTCTCCATGGGAATGATTTCATTAAGGTAAATTATTACTTATCTTATATAATCTCGATTCGGCGCCCATGGCAGATGGTCAACTATTGGAACTTTCTATGGACATAAAAGCGCTTGCAAACAATGTGGCCCAATTTTAATACCGGTATTGAAAATGACGTATTTGTTTGATTTTTCATGAATTCACCGTCACAAAACTGTAAAGAAATACTTGCCACATTCGTCCAGTGAACAGTTCTATATGCATTTGTGCTTTTAATTCCAACTTTGCCAAGCAAAGCAACACAACAGGAATTATGAGTAGTTGGCTTCCTATGTTATACCCAATATACGTTCAACCTTTTTTCTTTCTTTTTTTTTTCTTCAGTACAATGATCTCAATAAATTTAACAGTCTTCGTCATAGTCTTGTGGAAGGCAGAGTGAATAGTAGCTGAACACCGTCTCAATCGATAACTACCAACCTGCGGCGGAAGAAGTTAACGAATGAAAACAATTGTGAAAGTGACAATGGCTAGGCATTTACTCATCTGACAGTGACAAAGGGCAATAATCCCGTTATTTGCAATCATCCCTTCTTTTTCCCTCATTGAGTGCATGGAAACTCTGAAGTCGAGAGACGTTTCTATTTTGTGAACTTGACATTCCACGAAAATATGTATATTTATAAGGAACATTGTACAATTATGCCGATCTTAATTAGTTTGTCATGTGGCATATTTTAAGACGTCACAACAACCGGTAACAAAATCCGTTTGGGGAATTGTAAATGATGCAGACTCATGCTCAGTAGTTTTTTTAGACAGAGGCTGTTTTGGGTCATGTAGAAAAAAAAAGATCTTATTATCAACTTGTGGATAAATTTCGAAGGCTTTACTTTGGCCATATCCAACTAAGAAGTTGCTGTGGCCAGTTAGCGAAACCAAAATCGTAACTCCAGCCTTAATCATAGCCCTAAAACTGTCCAGAAAAATCCACAGTGGAAACAAAACCCATTTGGTCACCTGGCACAAAATATTACTCAGTAGTTTCTATGTAATAACAACTATCTTCTACTGAATGTTAAGAAAACAAAAGAGCTTGTTTTTGACTTAAGGAAAAATAACAACGATCCTGTTTGCCCTCTTACTATCAACAATGAAGAGGTTGAAATTGTCACAGAGGCCAAATATCTTGGCATTACTATTGATTCATTGCTTAACTGGCATGCGCATGTAACATATGTATACAAGAAAGCCAACCAGCGCATGTATTTCCTCAGAAAGCTCCGCTTTTTAAAAGTTAGCAAAAGCATTCTGAAAATATTTTACACCATGGCTATTCAGAGCGTTTTGATGTATGGAGTTGTCTGTTGGGGAGGAAACATCTTACAAAAAGATAAAAATATGATCAATAATTTAATTAAAAAAGCATCCAAAATTTGTATCTGTGATCTGCCATATTTTGATGAGCTGTACACTGGTGCTTGTATTAAAAAAGCTAATATTATTATAAATGACCCCCAACATCCCCTGAACAAGGAATATATAAGATCTGTAAGAAGTTTAAGGCTGTTGTCAAAGAAAACTAAAACTGAGCGCTACTTTAAATCGTTTATTCCATCATCAACTAGGATGTTACAATAATGTCGTCATCTTGATCGTAATCTGTGCACAGTTGAATTATGTCCTGCGTGTCAGGTCAATGTGTTTTAGTTAGGGAAGCATATTGTGTGCACTGTTAATTTTGTTAATTTAGTTAATTTATCAGTGTGTGTGTATATATGTGTGTGTGCGCGCTATGTATCATACTTTCTGCTTCTGTAACTGTATTGTTATGTATTCAATGATCAAAACAAATTTCCTTGTACAAGGACGAATAAAATTTATCTTATCTTATCTTATCTTATCTTATGACACTGGCTATGAACAATCAGATAGCTTGGAAAGTCAACAATCTTCGGCGTGGAAGTAAAGAAAGCGTGACAAAGACACAACAATGGGATTGTGACTGACGTGGTGTCCATGTTTTGATGTGCCGGGTCAAGCAAGGCTATCAGCGTAATTGATGTCCAACCTCTGATTGGCTGATGAAATGACCACTGGCCATGGCCAGCAGGAGATAATGTTAATGGTAGTCTTGGCACGCTACCATGAATGACCTTTCATTCAGATGTCATTATTATCATATACAAGTGCATATTTTCCGTCCTATAATCCTCTTGTTGATCATTTCTTAGTAGTGTACAACATGCAAACATCAGGAAATGAGAATCTGCCACGTTTCTCTTTTCATATTTAATCGTTGTTCCACTAGACGATAACTATTAATTTTCCGACGGCCAAAGTTACTCTCCGGCTTCTACATGTGCGACAGCAGTAAGTTTTATCGGTCCAGAAAGAGGCTTGACGATTTTCGACCCCTACCCCCCCCCCCTTTCCCGCTCGTATGCGTGCCTTCAAAAGCCGCCCCCCTCTGATTATAAGGCCGTGATACCCTGAAACTTTATAGCCTATATTTAATTTTTATAAAATCATATATCTTAGTTTTGTGGAAAAAATATAAATGAAACTAAACTTTTTAAGTCATTACTGTACTCGAAAACCGCACGTACGCTGTACAGAAACTCCCCCATTCGCCATGCACCGTTTTCCATCCGCTTGAGACAACCCGCCACCTCACTCCTTCCTATCCGAGCTTGCATACTTTATGGATGGCCCCAAATACAAGATGATCTGTTAGCCATATTACGTCAGACACATCAAATTATCGGTATTTATAAATACTCGGGAATGTGACAGGAAGGGGTTCGGAAAGAAATAGACAGACAGCCTCTAGAAGATTATAAAGCATGAAAAATCTCACAAAATGAGACAAGATTGTAAATATTGGCCGAACTCTTTTAGCTTGACAGACCCTTGCCCGAGGGAATAGACACTGAAATTTTAGTTTTATAAAATCCTTATGGAGACACTCAGAGCAAAACGACGTTTCATTTTCATCAGCAACTGATATAGGAGATGGATGCCAGTGGAACACTCTACGAGAATATTTCTTACAATAATAAATTGTAATTATATCTTTTGTTTCTATTAACATGAACCATGGTTTTCATTGCATCTTATAAATAACAACTGACTAGACGACCAACAAAATTTTTTTTTAAAGTGCGTAAAACATTTACCTAGTGCGCTCTATTAAAAAAAGAAATGTCCGATGGAAAAGTTTGGAAGTGGAGAATATTTAAAGTCGGTGCGAGCTTACTTCAGATCTCACTGAAAACGGGGCTGTAGGCGCAGTTGGATAAATAGTACACTGGGAGAATAAAGAAAAAATGTAATTAGTTATTCTGTTTACCTCTTGAATGCTGAGAAGCACTAAGTCTTTGAAGACGTCCAAATCCCTTCTGGTGTCCATGTACTTCGGGCGTTTTTCCAGCGCCATCCCAGAGGCTTCCTGTGAGGAGAAGGAGGGAATTCAACATGAAACTTTCAACACACATTCTTTCATCAGCAATTCTCCAGTGGGAATGCAGCATGATTAAAAGGATACTTCCCAGTTTGTAACGGTTTTTCTTTAATTCTGCCATCAGTTTTATTGTTTCTGTTAACTCTCGCCCTCCCCCTACCCTCCCAAAAACTGAACTGTAATGACAAAAAATAACTCCCCATTGTCGGTTTCATTTAAAATCCTGGGACACGCTGTTTCTATGGCGCTAAATGAAAAAAAAAACAAAAAAACTCTTCAATATAGTCTGACGAAGAGATTGAGTTAGATGAGCATGGAGAAATTCAACTTTGTCAGCCATGGACACCAATGTTACTCCATTTACCGCGGTCATCGGCAAGCCCCCCCCCCCCCCTCGAACTTGACATCATTATCAGTAGCCTTCAGATCCATTTTGTTTTGCACACATGCCACCGTCCAGGCATGGTCGGCCTTTGGTTCTCCGTAGAGAATGTCTTTTGGGATGCTGCATCCTCAGTGCAACGAGTATGCGATGTGCATGCTGGGAAGGCCAGCGGGAGGCAGGACATTAGCGTTGGACATTGTCTTACCTGGATATGCCCAGGATACAACGGACGCGTGTCAGGTGGAAGGTGTTGAGTCTTCTCCCCTATTTGACTAATTTGTCTATGCCTTGCCGCCGTACAGCTGTGTGCTGTCGATCTAGGCATTCTACATTGCCATATTCGTTTTCGCAGTCAGTTAGGGATTTTTCCACACTCGAGTCGTGAGGTGAGCGAGAGTTGTTGCAGCCTTGCTAATTCTCTTATCAACCTCTGTGTTGAGTGTGAGGTTGTCACTAATGGTGGACCCGAGATGAGTGAACTCATGAACGACATCGAATTCATAATCGCTGTCACTGATGCCTGGTGGTGCCTTTATATATTATCCTAGAACGTTCTCTTTCTTCAAACTGGGGATCATCCCGAAAATTCGTTTCAGGCCCAAGAGAGGCGGTCCATCTGTGCAGTGGCTGGAGTCACTGTTGCGTGTGGGCGGCGACTGTTGTGTTCTTCAGCGGACAGCATGTCGAGAGAGTCTCGCGGACTTTTGGTTTCGAGTCTGGCAAGATTGAAAAGCCTGTTAGTTCATCTAGTGTGCTAGTAGATCCCCCTGTTGCATTGCCAATTGTGTACTTCAGTAGTGAAGCAAAGAAGATCCAAAAAGAGTGTGGGAGCAAACTTATACGCAGCTTTGTTTCACACCTCTCGGCATTTCAAACGTTTGACTTCGGAAGAGCTATCATTGAACTGGAATTTTCCCTCAATGTCGGATAGGACAATAGTCAACCAGAAATGTTTAATTATTTCTCTCTCACAATTTCGATTCCCTATCTCGGTACAACAGATAACGTCTCGCAGAGGAAACTTCGTGAAGCCTGCAGTCAACAAACCGTTTAAAAAATCCTAAATCTCTCGGCAAATGCACGTACTTAAAATGATGTATTCTGAACACGCCAACAATAAACTACTGGACCTCACAATTTTTAAATTGACACGGTTTAGGATCACATGATTTTGTGTTCCTTGTATTGCTTATGCTGAATGAAGATGTTCCCTTGAGACAAATATTATGGGATTTACATGACCATAGAAATGTTTACCATGACCCCCGTCCAGGGTGATGAGATCGATTATTCAGTCTTTATACGCTCTTTTTTCTTTCACATTCGATATGAAGCACATTTATTTACTGCGCATGTTCCTTATTTAGGAGTGCATAAATTCTCGCACAGTGGCAAACGGGCGTGAATAAAAGCAAAACGCTTTCGGGCTGACCTATCGATGTCCATTGTCAAGCAATTTTCCTTTCCGAACGTTCTGTACGGTTTCCTAATTATGACTTCCTTGCCATTTGTTGGCCGGAATTTCGGGAACAAATGAACGTGAACTCTGACTTCTTTTGTCAAATTTACCTTTCCACCAGTTATGATTATCAAGTTTCTGAAATATTCCATGAAAGAAGAACTCAAGGTAACTTTCAAAAGGAGGCTATAGTTAGGGATGAGGATGGTATCAATGAGAAATTCTTGCAGAACTGTGATCGAAGGAAATAAATGAATGATTAGACGAGTCAATTCGTGCATACCAGTCTAGGGCGTGCACAGAAACATTGTGCGGCATTAATGTTATAAAAACAGTCACGAAACCATTCATTTATCGGCTCACTCATCCCAAAAGTATTTGCTCTTTCTCGACTTCTCTTTTCTTCTCATCTTTCTACATACTCATATTGTATGAGCCATACGCAAACGGAGGCACAAATGACAGAAAGAGGTGGGAAAAGATGTCTCTCAAGAACTCCAATCTTATTCACTAAAGGCTGTGTCCTCTTCCCACATTTGGAATTACTTTGTGCCCTGTCCAAGAACGCGAGATAGGCTCCAAACAGGGCATTTTAAATCACTGTTGATCGATCTGACAGCTTCAAGATGTTTTTATTTCGATATCCAGCAGTGCGGAACTGTGAAAGGCTATAACATAGCACGTCTAAAGTGGTGCGTAGCTACACTTTCATTTCAGAGTGTACACCTCACCCCATTCCTTCATAGATAATCTCTCTGCAAACTAAATATCTCCAGGCTGTGAAAAAATCAGAAGAGCCTAATGATCAATACATGCTTTGGGAACGGGCTTAAAAAATGTATGAGCTGCAGCCAATGAAAACAAACAAACAAAAAGAGGAGGTTGGGATGGAGAGGGGAAGGGGAGGGGGGAAGAGTCCGTCCAGGCAGGTTTGATGAGATTTCGGTATGAGTGAACAGACCAAGGATCTCATGGACGATGACACTTCCTAACCCTGAAATGACACCGAAAATACATTTTGATGTCCCATTTCGCAGTTGCCCATCTCACTGGATGTCCATTTCATCATTACCAGTTTTATTCTGGATGTTGCAACCAGAGTTCTTATGGTCTCAAGGCATCAGCGATAATAAGAGGAAATTTAATGATGATAACATTGTCAACAATAGTGAGCGTGATTAAGGTTTGAGTGCAGTGTTTTTTTGCACACACACACACACAAAAGACGAGAAAACCTTCCTCCGTAACATACATGCTCTTGAATACTTTAAATTAAGCAGGATTAATATTCGAAAATCTCTGAACGTACTATTGTCACAGAAAAGAACCAATGAAGAATGGATGAAATGAAAGACACATACTAGAATCTTCAGGCCACTCCAGGCCGACTGCTCTCTTAATACCACTACAGCTACCATTTTAGTGCGTTATCATTTTATGTACATAATACCGCTTATAAAACGTTTACCACTAGAGTTATTTCTGCCCAAGGGCCCTATCATAACTGTGACCACTACAAGCATCATAAATGGCACTACAACTGTCACCATTGCTGTTACTACTACTACTGCATCTATTTCTCAGTGAACATTTTTTCCCCTTCTTTTTTTGCATCTATTGTGGCTACTGGGCATACCGCACAAACCACCGCTATGGTTGCTCTTACCTCTGCTGCTGTTACAACTGCGCCTGTGTCTATGTTTACCGGTTCTACCATCTTACCTGTAGAACGTCCTCTGTCCTGGCAGGTAAACTGTGAACTGCGGACAGGCTGATGACGGCGACGAAAAGGGCGAAGACGGTCTGTGCAAGTATCTCCATCACGAAAGATGTGGCTGGAACGAAAGATGACAAAACGACCGCTTAACGTAAACTGCATAGTAATATACACGTAGTGATATTATATAGTTCGGACATCCAACGCTACTAGAGACTGGAGTCAAATAGCTGAAACAGCGGTGTGGGAATCTTGATCAAACATGTAAATGCGTTTAATGCAATACATTAACTCGATCCATTATGAGACTGAGGGTTAAGTTTGCTCTAATAAATTCGCGATAAGGACATTTCATTATCTGTTTTGGAATTATGTAGAATACGTATGTATCATATAATGACGTGTGAAGGTGTACAAGTGTCAACAAATGTATCAAATCAGTCACAATATTTCTAAGGCTTCAGCAAGAACATTACTTTTGAAAGGATTCGTTTACAAAACGTTTACATTCAAACATGGCGGAGGCATTCTCCTTTAGATGTATATTATTCTCTTGCTTAAAATGAAACCTGTAGGCCTACAGCATGTTGGCCCCTAAGTGCAAAAACCTCATATGTCTTTTATTAGATCATGTAAACTGCGTTTGTTTGTTTGTTTTTTTTTAAGACTAAGGACAAACCAATTTTGCCAGTGGAAGCTTTTTTCCTCCTTTTGACCGCTGTCAAAAGTAACACAAAATAAATAAATGAGGATGATGAAAACTGCTTCAGAGCAATAAATTTTCTTCTGCTTCTTTGACCAACTGAAATCATCCAATCTTTTCATTACTGTGTTGTTTTTTGTGCATAAAAAATTAATCTGGTTAGGTACTACTATCTCATATCTTTTCTGTTCACAGGATTCTTGTTGGTTTTTTTTTTTTTCTTCATTGGAGATTATAAAGGATGTTGTCGTCGTCGTAGTTTTTTTTTTGTTGTTGTTGTTGTTGTTTTTGTTTTATCTGTATTTCTGGGATGTCCGTGAAGTAGTTTGTGTTTGCAAACTGGCAGGCTCCAGCTGTATGATGTCACTATGCCTGATAGGTCAAATATCTTATTTTTAGCAATTTACCGGCGTTTTTAACACTTTAGACGAGTGCCTCTGTAGGTGAGACGAGATATCTTTCTATTGGCGACGTACTTTCGAGCTTTTGTTAACGCTTGGATTCTCCTGTTCTTTTTTCATGTCGTTTTTCAGCACACCAGCCCAAACTTAAAAAGAAAAAGCTGTAGAATGTCTGTCATCTAATACAGGCGATCTGTTTCATTGATAATGGTCGATCGTGATGAAGAGATGTTGTTAGGCTTGTTCATTGATATTTGCCGTGTTCATTGCTATTTATTGATATTTGCCGCCGATTTTGTTGTTTTTTAATGTTGTTTTTTGGACGAAACTCATTACAGGCTCGGGTGGACGCACAATCTATGTGTTGTAAATGCTAGCACGCATGCATAATCTGTGTGAGCGAAAAGCGCCCAAAATGTTGTGAATTATCCGTGTCGGGCATGCCAATGTGTGTTTATGTAATTGTTATGCAGCACACACAGATATAATATAACTTATTTCGGGTTGATTTGGTTTGATAAATTAGTTCAGGATTAATCTAGTCTGAGATGCTTTTTTGTATTGTAATATCCCCCTATTCAAACCTGAAAACTGTCAAGTTCTCACTGTTGGGCTAGGGGAGGACCACTCAAAAACAGGGGAGAAAGGGACTGATGAACGTCATTGTTACATGAATCAGACTTTGGCCTAATCAGGCATGGATTTTTCTAATAGTATAACTAGCTACGAACGCACAAGTTGAAGTGCCGATAATCAAAATGTATGCCTCACTTCGGAATACATCAGATATCAGGTAACTTTCATTCCCTCTCAAATAAACATTCAAATGGGCTCGGCCAGCTACTTAAAGGGCCCCGAATAATCATTTCTGTCCTGTCCATGGATTTCAAAAATGAAATATTTCAAGGATAATTCTCCAAATAAGTCCGGTAACCATCCGATAAGTCCCAGTCGCTTGGAAAGCGTTGTATATTTATTTGGTAAGAATCACTGTATTGGGGCTTATCCATATTTAATATTTCATAATTACGAGCATCTATACTATCTATATTTTATATTAATAACAGTGAAACCTTACTACAATTGCAGTGCGCCTTTCGCTACTCCTCTGTTAATGCTGATTCGGTGGCCCTCAGATTTTATACAACGCATAGTATAGACTGTCGTCGTGTCCCCGGCACAAAAAATACCCAAAAAAATTAATAACTCGCAGAACGTTTGTATTAGTTGCAAGGTTGCGACACATTGGCGTTCGGTCTATTTTTTTGGCAAATTAATGTAATTGAGATTGGTTCCGGTATAGACTGTATCACACTCACAAAACAACTTCCGGTTAGGACTGGTTTGAATGATGAGATTGAGTTCTAAGACTATCAAGTATGAAACTTTGTGTGTTCTCAATGTGCCTGGACTGGGGAAAAGAAAGGGTCTGGAATTTGGAGATTGACGCTGCGGGGCCAAAAGTACAGGTTTGTGTTTTCAATCAACACAATATGACGTTATCATTTCCTGCGATGTGCAAACAAACTAAGCCGTGCGCAAATCATAGCCATAATTTGACGGGTGCTGGCGGGACGCGCAGGACATCAACGCGCAAAGGGAGAGCAGTAAAACGTATCTAAAAACAAACAAACAAAAATGAAATAAAGCTAAAGGAACAGGCAAAATGAAGCAGGTCCGTAATAATCACCCAGAACTGAAACTAATAAATCGATTTATCCCGGGCAGGGCCGGGAACTCAGCTAGTCTATATTAATAAAAGTGAAACCTTACGACAATTGCAGCGCGCCTTTCGCTACTCCTCCGTTAATGCTGATTCGGTGGCCCTCAGATTTTATACAACGCTTAGTATAGACTATCGTCGTGTCCCCGGCACAGAAAATAAAAAAATAATTAATAACTCGCAAAACGTTTGTTGTATTCGTTTCTAGGCTGCGACACATTGGCGTTCGGTCTATTTTTTTGGCAAATTAATGTAATTGAGATTGGTTCCGGTATAGACTGTATCACACTCACAAAGCAACTTCCGGTTAGGACTGGTTTGAATGATGAGATTGAGCTCTAAGACTATGAAGTATGAAACTTTGTATGTGTTTTCTGAATGTGCCTAGACCAGGAAAAAGAAGGGTCTGGAATCGGGAGATTGACCCTGCAGGGCCAAAAGTACAGGTTTGTGTTTTCTATATAATGCCTAGGAAAATATTATAATATTTCTTTTTCATTAACACAATATGACGTTATCATTTCCTGCGAGTTGCAAACAAACTAACCCGTGCGCAAATCATAGCCATAATTTGGAGGGTGCTGGTGGGACGCGCACGACGTCAGTGCGCAAAGGGAGAGCAGTAAAACGTATCTAAAAACAAACAAGCAAACAAAAATAAAATAAAGCTAAAGGAACAGGCAAAATGAAGCAGGTCCATAATAATCACCCAGAACTGAAACTTATAAACCGATTTATCCCGGGCAGGGCCGGGAACTCAGCTAGTATATAATTATTTGTGGACTTGAGATTTTTCGTTGCAAAAGGCTTCTGAACCACTCAACACTCAGACTTCAAATTTTATATGGTGCATCAGAATGGATGTAAGGGTGCACAGTTTTTAATAGAAGTCTCAAATCAGTGTTGTTGTTTTTATTGGAAATTTATTGTTTCCCCGTGATTTAGATCTATTTCGAGTCATGGTTCGCCATTTTAAGGTTTCGTTATCACTTCCTGCGATGTGTTCACTATCAAACACACTAACCCGTGCGCAAATCATGCTGTTGTACGGGATGCGCAGTGTCAAATCACAAACGCAGAGCAATAAGACTTATTTAAAAACAAACAATTAAACAAAAATAAAATAAACAAATAGTAACAGGCCAGATGAAGCAGGTCCATAATAACCACCCAGAACTGAAACCAATATTCAAACCAATTTATCCCGGGCAGGGCCGGGGACCTCAGCTAGTTGTGACCTAAAACAAATGTTGTAGTGTGAGAAAGAAGAAAAAGAGACCGTTTTCCTCTGTACATGATACATAACGATTGGCAAGAGTTCTTTGTGTTTTGCCGCAGTCAGTTCCTTACATTGACAATTCAGCAGCTCAGCCATATCATTATTGCTTCCATTAAATATGTCAAACAACTGACACAAATATCATAAATGAGCGCTTTTGTGGAGTGTTTTGCACAATTTGTTAGTTATCCTGCGGCTCTTCCGCTAACAGTGTTGAGATCTTTCTCGAGATGTTCAGCTGCTTGGCTATGCTTGAGCTTTCCCACAAGTGTGGATGTCACTGACTGAAGTTCTGCCATATTTGGTTTGAAATTGTGTAAGCCTATTCAAATTGTGTGTTCAAAAAACAAATTTCAAATGGTTATTACTGATATTTTTTGACAGCTACTTTTTTTTTTTTTTTTTTTTTTGAAACGTCTTTAGTAATTTAAATCTGTTTTATCGATCTATAATTCCCTGGACACTTAGACATTGTCAGCTTTTCCAGTTTTTCGCACATTCTGAGATAATTCAATTCATAAATGTCTTTCCCTTCGCGTGGGTAACTGTGCCACTATTTAAAACCCAATCATGATATTTCGTCCTGCCATTTTTTTTCCGCTAGTGAGAAAAAATGACAGAGATATTTGACAGGTTTGGTTTAAACATTGAAATTCAGAGAATAGTTGCCGTGGACAAATCCCTTTCTTTTTATTGTGCAGCCTACATTTTCTTATACCGGTTTATTACACGGTGTCTTCTTGAAAATGTGCTATAAAGCTCCGGTGGGTGCATGTTACCAAAGTTTCAACGAAAAACTGGGAATGCGATTACAATCATTCTGTAACATTACACACTTGAGCACCCAGGCAGCTGCCAGCCACACGAAAGGTCGCGCAGACAACGAGACTCTGGTCTGTCATCTAGTGTCACTTCTTAGTGTCAAATGAGAGTCAGTGATAACAAATACAACTGCCATGAGCAACTACCACTCGAATTCTCGTGTTTGGCCTTTCTGTCACGAATGTACTCCATACACTTACAGAAAGCCGCAACATTTCAGTTGCGAAACATGTCGCGGTTGACATAATGCGGATGGAGATGGAAAATTGGCCTAACAATTCGGACAGAACAAACATTTCATCATGATGTATATATTTTGGTGGAGCAGACATGGCTTGTAATTGTTTGTACCTTTTAATCATTAAGATTCAATGTGAATAAGAAACAATAATTTCATCCACGCAGTTTTTGTGAGGAAGCTGGGGTATAGTCAAGACATATAAAATACACAATACTACACAAACGCGATGGAGAGTTCGCATATAGTAACAAAGGACACAAAACTCTATCCACCGTCTTTCAGTGAGACAATTGATTCATTTCAAGTTAATAATTATTTGTTTTCTCTGCATCAGTATGATGGCGGAAATGTCAAACCATGGCACATGTAATGTATCTCAAATGTGATCTTTTGGAAAGAAAGACATTTATCTCAGCTGATCTCATTAAATATGGATAATAATAATAATCTGATGTGTTTGTTTGTTTGTTTGTTTTTCGCATGTCCTCTTTCCATGGTCAATTCTACTATTTCTACCGATGAACAATATTTCGTTTTTAGTGTATCAGTATGGTGGCAATAATGCCAAAACTACAAGACATGCTATTGTATTTCAGATGTAATGTTTTGGAAAGAATTAAAATCATCTCAATTGCTATCATTACACATGAATAATCATAATCTGATTTTTTTCCCCATAATATCCTCTTTCCACGGTAAATTCAAGTATTTCCACCGATCAATAACTATGACATAACATTTAAAAAAAGTTGCTGTCACCGGCTGGTACATTTGATCACGTGATAAGTTCGTTACCCCAAAAGCTAAACGTTCAGCCACTGTATCTGCAATGGCCACAGAAACAGCAGCCGAGCACAAATGTTACATGTCAAAGTCTCTATGCGTATGTGTATTTTGGTGACTGGCCAGTGAAGACATTAATTTTGAAGACACTGCTCGTCGTTGTCTCCAGCGGGATTTGACTCAATTACAGCAGTGCTAAACTGTCAATAAAGCGTGAAATTGCTGATGAAGCTGTCGTGCAAACACATCTGCTGCTCATTTATTTCTGGCAACCGCCCCCATCTGCTGGCTGTTCTCTAAATTTACAGTCCCATCGCTAACCTAGGACTACTTGTTACTCCCGGTCTGTCTTTTGCTACTGACCTATTGCCATACAGCAGAACAACAGTCTCTCGGTTAATATTACGCCATTGATTTTTATTTTACTATTAATTATTATATTTCACTGTGATGGTATGAAATGGCAAACAATACTATAATAAGCAACCAATAATATTCGGGTATTTCAAACTCCTTGTTTTTTTTTTAATCAACTGACGAAGGAGCCAAGATAGGAAGATAATAATAAACATTCCCAAACAGGTTTTTCGTACTTACATGAAACTGGCTTAAAATTGTATTTCTTGCTCTTTGGTTCAAATGTTTCAATAACCTGATTCAAATCTTGATATTGGAATTGTATGTGTGTGTATGTGGATGGGTGGGGAGGGGAGAGGACAAGTTACGAAAAATCCCATAATCTCTTTGGGGTTGAGGAAATATGTCTTACGATTATCCTCCGCGTTTTATTAAGACGATCCCGGTCCCACCCGTTACATACAGTCTTTCAACGATAGCACTGATCATGACAGACCGGAGATGGAAGGTATTTAAAAGTTACTAAAAAAATTATAACACTATTAACGTTACAATTGGTACGCGAGCTAAAAGCATTAGGCCATTATTGGTTGTATACATTTTTCAGTTGGGATGTGTTGGACTGGTCGCTACAGAAACATGAAACACTAGATCTAAGTGCTGCAGAATCCCCGAACACTGTTCGAAAAAAAGTTATACATGTATTCATAACTTTTTGACCATTTAAAAAAACAAAATAACATCACTATTTTTGTAAAAAAAAAAATAATAATAACTTAACGCTTTGCCGTACATCGTTTTTTCAAAGAATGGCCCTTCCTTATCGTGAGCCTTTTTGTCGATGGGTGTCTATATGATGACTGATATTTTGAGAGTACATAGTGGAGGAAATAGGCCCTTGTTGAAATTTGACAGAGAATGTTTGTCCTTGGTCACAAAACAGTAAGTTTTAACAGCGTATGAAGCTTTATCTCCAGACAAATAAAGGTTTTTGAGTACAGTTATGAAGACGATTAAGTATGAGTATGTTTGAATTTTGAAATGTGGTCTGAGAACTGCGGAATGCCAAGGGAATACGGACTTGTAGAGACGTACAGGCTATACAAAAGCTAATCAGTTCGACATTTCGAAGCTTTAAATGCCCCAGTCGTCTTTGGCACCCCGTTTGTGACAAAAATAGCACGTCTCCAGGACGTAATTTTGCAGGAAATTAAATTTCGTGTATGGATGTTAATGGAATGGCACTTTACGAACATTTCCAGACATGTTAGCTCTCTCTTTCTCTCTCTCTCTCTCTCTTTCTATGTCTCTCTCTCTCTCTCTTGCTGTCTCTCTCTCTCTCTCTCTCTCTCTCTCTTTCTCTGTCTCTCTGTTTCTCTCTTTCTCTTTCTCTTTCTATATCTATCTATCTATCTGTTTCAAACCCAGTCTCAGTAATGGGACTTGCACGGCACACATGAAATGAATGCATCAGATTGCAAAAAGCTTGGCATGTAAGTTGCAAATCCCATATTATATCCACTACAGGCTGCAAATAAATAGTACCGCAGTGAACGCTATGGCTTTGCAGCTGGGGACAAAAACCACATTTGCTGATATACAAACATGAATAATCAAGTGGAATGCATTTCCGTGATTTATGAAGTTTCGAAAATCTGCTCCTCTAAAAAGTGATATATTCGAACCAACCGAGGAATGTTGTGCGCACAGCAATTCTACTGGCATGTGCAAATCGCTTAAGTAGACGAACGAATACCGTGCTTGGGCGTATCTTAACTCGTAGCTAAATTTATAATAAACTGAAGAATCAGTGATTAGTCTAGAACAGGAGTGGTCAATCTTCCTAACAATGAGTTCTCCAGCTAGTTATATTCTTCTTTAACAAAATTCTCTCATGTGCCTATGGTCATTTTGAGCAACAGGTAAGCAGTAAGATTATGTTTGTAATTCACATATTTTTTCGTTTAACAAAATTCTCTCATGTGCCTATGGTCATTTTGAGCAACAGATAATCAGTAGGATTATGTTTGTATTTTACATATTTTTCGTTATTTTCTTAAAATTTGGTCTGGAACATAATTACTTTGTTCCAGTGTTCCGGAACACTGCAATGGAGGAACACCGTGTCGTGAGGCAAATAATGTACAAGACATTACATTTCTGAGGAAAACGTTAAAAAAAATGAAAGAAATGTCAATTTTCGGATATGAAATTTCGAGGCTTAATATTAAGCTTCTCCATTTATTTATTTTTTTTAATGTCAGGATAAAATGTAGATACTAGAAGGGTTTTACTGTATTTTAATGTCTTACTTTCATGGAAGCTTTACATGGAATTTTCATAGCCTGTCCGGAAGTGCTCTCTTGTGATTCCCTGAGTAGGAACGAAGGATATTGTAAGATCAAAAACCGTGTGATTTTCCATATGACTGCATTTCCAAAAATATTTTTATATTCTCTTGCTTTTGTGAATGTATGGAAAATGAAATTGCTCTCAGTTGGCTCATGGACATTGATTTTCGGTGACATAAGTGGACATATAAAATTTAGACTAATATCCACACAAGTTAATGTTTTCACTTTCTGTGGATCTACACTCCTTCTCAACAACATTTTATTAGAACTAGTCTTTTTCACGCTGTGTTGACTACTAAAACGGGTACAATCAAATACGCACAGGCACATATGATATAATTGTCGAAAAAAGAAAAATATATTTTCAACTTGCCAATAGATATTTCCCTTGTTAACAGATCACGCTAAACTGTTCTCTGCCTAGGGTGCTCATTGCTATGACATCTCGGACGATGAAATATAGACTATCTATCTATCTATCTATCTATCTATCTATCTATCTATCTATCTATCTATCTATCTATCTATCTATCTATCTATCTATCTATCTATCTATCTATCTATCTATCTATCTATCTATCTATCTATCTATCTATCTATCTATCTATCTATCTATATCTATCTATCTATCTATCTATGTGTGTGTCTGTTTGCCTATCTGTCTCTTTTGTCTATCTGTACGCCCTTTCGATCACATTGCCCCTTGACTACCCTGCTGCCCATCTGTCTTTAAACAAATAGAGATTTGTGACATCATTAGAACAGGAAGCTCTATTCGCCATAAAGCAGCATGTCACCCCTAGGGCGCGGCGACGACCAAGAGTGGAACCAGAACGCCCTCACTCGTCCTGCAATGTCTAAACATCCCCCGAGCCAGCAATGACATACTATAAGAAACGAAACTTAGCCAAGAAAAAGACAATAGCCCATCATGAAGCTGTTCAAGGATCATCAAGTAAATTGCGTCCGAATGTTTCCTATCGCCTGCCCCACGGGGACAATGAGCCCCCAGGTTTATCTCTAAGCTAGTTTTATACACTGAAGCTTTTCGGGTGGGCCGCTTGATAATAACATTCTATCTAACTCTCTATCTATCTCTCTCTCTCTCTATCCATCTATCTATCTATCGTCTGTCTGTCGGTCGGTCTGTCTGTTTATCTATCTGTTTGCCGGTTCCTTTAAGAATGTAATCGTGTTCACCATCATTAACCAGGATACGCTGTCTTAAAGCACCAGGTCGGCAAAAAACTGTAGGGGGATTCACTTTATCATCAAGAAATTCCCATGACTACATCGACTGTCTGACTTCAAAACTTGATTTGACATAGTCATTTTCAAGTGATTAGGTTTCCAACTAAAAACACTACTTTCACTCAAATGTCTATTCCCTGCGGACCACTTCATGTACGTACGCAGAGGCGTAAATGGGTCCTTAATGGCAAATTGCATCTATAAGAAAACATAGGAATGTCGTTAAACTAAATACTGAAGACACTCAAAAAAGAAAATGTAGATCCCAAAACATAGTGTTAAATTAGATTTTTCCTGAATCTGAACCTATTAAGGGGTCCCCAAAAAAGCCCAAGAGACAAAGAAAATTAGCTAAGTTACCGGGTATTGCCGAGACAAACCCACTTTCGGGCGTCCCCCTCCCCCCTCCCCCCCCCCTTTTTTTTCCCTTCCTTGGACGGCCAATGCAGATCATTTGTCCGCTTCTTTTATCGCTTTGTAAATCTGTTGGGATATCAAAACTGCAGGAGAACATTTTCTATCTGATTCAGAGATTTTACTCATTTAAAGTTTTATTCAAATAATCACCCTTGTTATCCTCTTCTCGTAAAAATTGCAGTCCCTCTTTCATATACAACAATGTGCCCTTTTCTTGCCTCCATATAACAATGGCTTATTTATGCCAAAGCAGCCTGCAGGGCAGAATTTCTTTCTTCTTCCCATTACACTACCTACGATATTAAAATGTGTCTGGCTTTTTAAACTTATTCAGATGTGTTGTGGCCCTGTAGGTTTTGTCACAAATGACTTTTTGTGGTCGTATCATCGTGGCTGGAACCAGGTTTGTTGTTTTTTTTGAATGGTAAGGAAGAGCGTATGAAATTATGGCTGGAAATTGCGAACTTACATGGTCGTGAACAAACTTCTCGGGAAGAAAAAATACAACCAGTGAGGAAATAAAATTGATTCCTTGATAATTCCTAGAAAGGCCACACCCGACCCTGCAAAGACAGAAAATACCCCAGCGGAAGATACAGTAATACACCATTTTTATCTGAACCGTTGTAGTCGAGTTCTAGACAAGCTTAAAATTGGATTCAGATGTTAAAATCAGAAATATTGTACTCTCGTCAAGGGAGAAAAAAGGAAGAAAGAAAGATAGAAATCTCTAATCTGGTAGGCCCGTGGCTCAGACAGAATTGTCCGTCGACAAAAGTGAAATTTGCCCCAGGCTCGTTAAAGATTGCATTTCTGTTTATTTGTTCAATAACGTTTTCTTTTTCCTGTGGGGAATCTGAGTTGTTGTTTTTATATCTTGACGATTTAGTTTAACAGCACAACTTTCAACTGCATTGTAGTGTTGCATTTGTTGTTCAATCTTGCAGTGAACACATATTCGATTTTGTTTCTCTTTAATCACGCCCGATAGCCAAAAAGAACGAGCCAACATGCTGGAAGACTAAAATCCAAACGATTTATCATCATTTGCCTCATGCTGCCTTTTTCTTCCTCCTCTTTTCTTTATTCTTTTTTTTTTTCATGTTTCTTATAATTATTGTGGCGGTCGCTACTGTTCTATTCCCGCGGCCAAGTTCAGTGGTTAACTGATTACAATAGTTTGAATCACACGAACAAAGTGTCGACGTTGTCTTGCATGTTTATTAATTTCGTTCCGCGTATATAAATTATTGTTGTTAATATTTGACTCTTGAAAAATTGTCAGAGGTAGAACTTCACTTCTGTCAAATGAATTTCTGTTCAGTATCTGAAATGTACGTCGTGCATAGGACCTCCGAATTAATATTAGGAATCATTCACTATATCTGCGTGCTGTGTTGCACCCACATTGTGAACAGGAAACATACAAAGATTTCTTGAATTATCTTAATATATAACACATATTAGAAAAAATATCACATCATCCCAAGAAAGATTTGAAGGTTCATCCTTTAGGTTATGTTTAGACATCTGGTTATCCCAAGAGTGTGATGAATCGGTTAAACCTATTGGATCAGCCCAATGGAGTCCATCAAGTCTTAAGACTAACAAAGCCCAAAGTTAATCAGCCAGCTGGCACGATGCTTCGGAGTGCCTGAGAAAAAGACAGACCATGATAAAAAGATTTCCTGTCCAGAGCCACTGGATCACATAGGAAATATACTTGACATTTTGATGAGGCTTACACTGATGTTCACAAGACTTATCCCTTAGTTTTCCCGGCGACATTGGTCAAGAACTGTTAACTGGTTTCTCAGTGTTTGGTATACTTTGTTGATTCAGTGGGCAAAGCTGATTGAAATTTATCTTTCGTCTCATCTCTCTCTCTCTCTCTCTCTCTTGCTTTCTTTCTTTCTTTTTGTCTAGCCCTTTCTCTCTCTCTCTCTCTCTCTCTCTCTCTCTCTCTCTCTCTCTCTCTCTCTCTCTCTCTCTCTCTCTCTCTCTCTCTCTCTCTTTCTCTCTCTCTCTCTCTCTGTCTCTCCCGTGTCTTTCTCTTCCCCTCTCTCGCTTTCACACCCACATACCCACCCCCTTCTCATGACTGATACTCTCTCTTTTAACTATCTTTTCAAATGCGTCTTGTTGCCCCCTGTCTCTGAATCGCGCACTCTAACACACTCTCAGTTAGACAAACACCTTCAGAATTTTACTGACACAACATGGCCGTTGATCTTTGGGCCGACATGCTCGGTAAACACGCTATGAAAAGATCATTTCCTTGTTTCAGTCTATGACATTTTGCGTCGGAGTCTGGAGTGCCATTTATTTATCTGTCTTTCCGTTTGCCAATTTTCAAGAAACTATTTAAGCTCAAGTTACCATGGAAGACATACAACAAGAAACAAACACAAGAAACACATGAAAAGATAAACAATAACAAGAAAAGTGAGGTGCAAATGCTAAGAGCAGTGATCCCCCAAGAACAAAGATCTCAAACCTTTAGAAGACATACTTTGCAAATGACTAACTCATCAACATTATAACCTGATATGGCGTTCTACCAAAGAACAGCAACCTTCTGTCTGTCTATCCGTCTGTGCAGTGGTTCGCCAATTCAAATTCTTGAAAGACCCAAAAAGAATAAAAAATCTAATAGAAAATCATTACCGTAACTCACGAACTGTGTCAGAAGACGAGAACTGCCCATACAAGTTAGATCAATGAGACATTCTTGAAGACAAGTTGGACAGCGTTAAGATGCACACCCCACTGAGTAATATTGTTGCTCTCACAGCAGTTTTTTTTTTTCTACTCTAATTTCTAAAGAGAAAAGGAACAGTGTGGACGTGAGTGCTTGTCACACCTTAACCAGGTTTACCCATGTCCTTCTAGGTCACTTCCATCTGCGACACCCACAAAGTGAGGTCTCCACAATTCAAGCTCTGGGTGCCAGTCAGGGACGCTTCAGATGTTGACTCCAGTAATCATCAGCATATCCAAGTACTGCACACTGAGAGTGTCCGTTTCAGATACAAGTTAGTTCGATATGTAGGCCTACAGTGACTGGGTCTCACTCAGTGCGCGCGCTGTTATCATCCGCACCGCATCCCCCCCCCCTCCCCCCGCCATCCGTTTCCTGTGCACCCAAGTCAATTTCCTCTGAAGAATTCGAAAACTAGTACGGTTCGTGTCTCTGTATCCGGATAAAACTGCGATTTGAGTAAAGTGGAACTTGTGCTAAATGTCAGTGTAACTTGGAAAGTTGTTCTCACGCGAGAGTTAAACTGTAGAATGTAATGCTGATAACATAATAAAAGTAAAGATTTTGGCCTTTGCCTCCTGTTCAACATTGTTTTTACATCAAAACAAATTGAGCAAAAAAAAAAAAACAAAAAAAAAACTGTTCAAATAAATCAAGTTTGTGATGTTTTGTTTCTAATCTTAATGTCCATTTTCTTTTTATATGCAATTTGCAGGGAAACCCAACTAGTTCTTTCATTTGATCTGATCAATGGAGGAAATGAGTATTACCTTTGTTGTTATTGCTGTTGTTGTTCTTGTTGTTTGCTGCTGCGCCAAATGCTGATGCTACTAATGCTGCTGATGTTGTCGTTGTTGTGGTTGTTAGCCGCAAAACAGGACACATTATATCAGTGCACTTGCCGATGACATTTATAGATGTAAATCTGCCTAACCATTCCGAAAACAAACCCATTGCCTTATTGGAAGACTTGTCCAAGAGAATTCCTAGGTGTATTTGTATAAAATTCACAACATGAATACATGATGTTTTTGTATTTGTGTTTGTATTTGTATAACTCTTTAATCCCATTTGGGAAATTTGCCTTTGTGCCATGGCAGCCCAGTTATAACTGGAGCAGGCACGTCGTCGCCACAGTGCAGCGCCGGTCGGCGGTTTTTTTTTTTTTGTTGTTTTTTTTTGTGGGGGGTGGGGGAGATGAGGGACTGGTAGAGATGAATTTTAATTTAATTTTGCCCGGGCAGCGGCCTGTTCGGCCTGCTCTTTACGATTTCCAACTGCCAAGGTATCTCTAACGTGCGCAACGTGCACACGGGCCCTCCGAATTTTTCGTCCTTAACCGAGAAGACAAGGTACTCGATCCCCCAATAGGACTAGGGACACGAAAATATGAGAAAAATCCCAATTTCCAACATGCCTGCACGGCCCGGGCTTCGAACCCGGGACCCTTGGCACGAGAGGTACTTGCGAATTGTTATCATGCAAACGTAGTCTTGAGACTTACAGTGCGAATTGTTCGTTCTGGTGATGGAACCAACGTCCAATGAACCTATGGGATAGTATTTCAGTATTTGTGGTCGACTTGAATAAATGTACAGAAATTATTACAAGGCCTTTGTGAAGCTATGGGTCCATGCCATCGTATATTATGAAAACAATATGAATTATGAACATTATGTGCAATCATTGGATTGTATCAGTTCTCACTATTATCTGTACCGTGCATTTCCCACAAAAGCTCGAAAAGTTACTCACCTCTTTCAGGAGAAATGTGAATGTCCAATGGCTCAAGCAAAACTTCTAGTTTATATCTTCTCTAGATTTATATTTCTGCAGAACACTTGTATGACAATGATAAATGAGACTTAGTTTTTGTCTTTGTCTTGAAGAGTATTTCATTAATCACAAAACAGCCCCACTGGAGCAGTTCAGCTGAACAGCTCAAAGTAGTGTAATTTAAAAGCACAAAGATACGTTTGATAGTTCAGGAAGTGGAATGTAAGAATATTTGGAGAACTAAAGCCCGAAAGTAAAACTAGGGATCTATGAAAGTCTCAAAACTGACTGACATATTTTCTGACCATTTGAAGTGGAATTCGGAGGTCGAACACATCGAAATTAAGATTTCTAGAATGGGCATTTATGAGCCTTTAGGTTGATATGGTGAAACAAGTAGAAAGAGAAACTCAAGATGTTCTGTCTGTTTTGTCAAGTATTCATTGTTTGTCTTGCAAGAACTGCTACGTTCTAGCGCCAGTCGATGACAGCGTGAAAGAGCTCACACTATCCAGGTTGTCAGGGCTACGATTGCATTAGCACGTTTTTAAACCTGGTGTTGGCTGACACACTCCAGTGCTCTGTACTCCCTACAATACCCCTGAATAACTGGATAAAACTGAAGATTAAATAAAAATTGATCATATTGATTGAGAGCCACTGTGCGAGTGAGACAAGAGTGACAGGTCTTAATCGGTATGGCGAAATGCAAACTTATTGTTCGGCATTTATTACGTAGTAAACTGTCTAGTTCATATGCATTGATTTCTTCCCCTTCACCATAATGCGTCTCGGCACTTCGGCAGCAACTGCGGGCATTAAACGTTATAATGCAATTATGTCGGGTAAAACAGTATTGTGCACAACACAAATGGCAATGTCACGCTAGTTTCAGGGGCAACTATTGTCAATTTCTCCATACCGGATGAAGGGAAAAGATTGTTTCACAGAAAAATGTGGTAGAGAAGTGCTCATTGTTAAATGCATAATATCCATGACTGACAGCATCCTTCTACCGTCTTGATTTACAAATTGGGTAAAAACGCATACACAATACGTAATTTAAAGAACTGTATTGTGTTTTCAAAGCGGGGCAACTCGGAGCATCGAGAACGAAGTCATTGCAAGATATTCTGCAAAAGCACTTGCTTCATCAGTCTTGTTCTAATTTAAATTTCTCTCGCCTATGTAATTGTGGTTACTTCATCATAGCCTTATTTTTATTATTATTTGTGTTTTTTTTTTTTTTGTAGAAAATAAAGTTTAAACAAATGAATTTTGTTTATTTCAATATTTGTAATTAATTATGTGAAATAGATGCTCCGACGACCGGGAGGATCTTTAACTTTTGGATTAAATTGGTATTGTATAATCATGAGTTTCTGCAAAACTATGATCTCAGATCCTTTCCCTGGCAACCGTTAATGGATAACTGTCTGCAGGTAAATGGATGTTTACAAACTTGTCAGTTGTCACGGTGAAAACCGTTATTTCACCCCATGAAACGGAATACTGAGGAGAAAGCGTGCAGGCTAGCCGTGAAATAACTTGGTTTACACGAAGTAGGGAAAGGGACTTGGAAGTTTTATGCAGCTGTTCCATTTCAGAATGAGAATGATAAATTTGAATGTACTATCATTTGTCACTCATGCACATGTCAAAATGTCCAGAATCGTGGAATTTATAAATCTTAATAACATTTTTTGCGACAGCTTTGTTTGATTTGTACATTTCTTTCATGAATATCATGGGAAAAGATGTGGGAAATTTATCATCACATAGATTTTCCTGGATGACTCCTGGGCTTTAGCTGAGCGCGTAAAAAATTGGTGTTTAAAACAGTCATTATATTTTTAACATGGTGTCTCCCGTGATTCAATGTTTACTAAGGACCTTTGCATCTCTCTTTCTCTCTCTCTCTCTCTCTCTCTCTCTGTGTATCCTCTGACAATGTCATTTTTAAAAAAACATATCTTCACCCCACGCAAACATAAATACACAGCTATGCCTTTCCACAAAAATATCCGGGGGGGGGGGGGTAAGCTTCAACCACAGAGGTAGTTGAGCCACTTGTCTCTGAGACAAATTTATAATTACGTTACAGAAGAAATTTTTGATATGAGTTTGCTGTATCTCACGTCATGTTTACTACCACAGTTCTGTATATCGAATGAACTAAAGTGTGTGGGCGAGAAATGCTATATAATCCGGCCATTATTGGTTGAGATGGGTCCAGGAAAGGAATTTAAAAAAATGATGTAATTGATGTAATGTGCCAGGAATAAAGATCACCATACACAGAATTTTCTTAGAGCTTACAAAGGAGGTTCTGCGGTTCTGAGAAAGGGCGCGTTGACCAGATCTTTGCATATCTCATTAAAGAGCAGATGTCCATTATCATAAATCGCGTAAAAGTTTTCTTTAAAGTGTTGGTTCATGGGGATCTTTCTCTTCAATTATCCAAAGGTTAGAGCTGTCACACTTGAGAGTGGGAGGTCTCCGGTTTAAATCTCGTTCGCTGTGGGGTCCAATCTTATATCCTGAGATGCGTTGAGGACACACATCGTAAATGGACTCACTGGAGTCCAGATCTGGACTATTATTTAGCTTGTGATGAAAATAAGCGAAGAATCTGATCCACCACAACCTGCCTTGCCATTTTTTGTTAAATTATTCAATTTCGAGTAGAGGGTTTGGAAGGACGTTTACTTTAGTATTTTGTGCTTATATTTAAAAACTGAATACTGTAAGAACTTGATAAAGTTTCAAATGATGTAGATGATAAACGATGGAGTGAAACTTTCCAGAAGATGAATGAGCTAGAAGGAACAGAAGGGAATGGAAGTAGCACAATCTTCCCCCAGCCCGAAAGCTGAAATGAACAGGTGAAATGTGCCAAAGGATGGAACGCCGTGCTATACCATCACGCTATTTTGTCCTCAGGAACAAAGAACTGTGGATCCAAACAAGGGCACTGACTTTATCTAAACACGCAATAAAACAAAACAAAACAAAAACGACAAGAGAACACCAAAGGTTACGCACGGCTGGTCATGCGTTGTAACAGAACGTGTTTTTACTTCACAATGAGTCAAATACGAAACTAGAAATTCCTTTACAATGAAACACCCACAATCGCTTCCAGGGTCGATATGGATAAATATTGGATTTTCAGAAAGTTCTTCTTAAAGTATTTTGGAATCTATGTTACGGCTTAAGCCATGGGAATTTATCATTAGCATTTTGTAAATGAAATCTGTACTAGACAATGGCCGAGTTTTCAGCTGCAGAGAAACAATGATAGCAGATTGGCCACATCAATTATTATAGCCGGGACTTGACGACAATTTATTGTCCTTAATATGACCATCTTGACTGATACTTGGAAATATGAGAGAGCACCCGTTTTATTATTTTTGTAAGTTAAGGATGTTTGAAAATGCCAACAAAAGGGGATTATACTAAATGGCCTGCGCAGACTGCAGTTAAATTCAATAAAATGCAGACAAGATAATAGGTTTATCACTTCAGCAATAGGTTTAAGCATCGATGTCAGAGTTTGTTTGTTTTTGGTGTTGTTGTTGTTGTTGTTGTTTTTACTTTGCGCTGCTAAATTATATTCTATGGGCAAAGCTGTCGTTTTGTTTGTTTGTTTTAATAGTCATTATTGTGATATTTGTTCCTCTATGAAATCAGTTCAAGTGAAGGAAACGGTACAGTGGGTTACTTGATGTTTCAGACGAATATACGGTATGGAAATGGCGATTAACGAGAGGGAAGCGTAGGTAAATTGATCCTTTCCTGTACATTCCGCTTAAACAATATTTGATTATTCCGACAGCTTTCGGTTTATTTGTGAGGGGACACTCACTCAGTGGACGACCTTCAGTCCTCTTTCCCTTGTGTTTAGTTTCCGCGGACACTGTCTATGCAGTTGATTTTTTGGCAAAGCTAGCTTGCAACAGCATTAATTTTATTTAAGGCGCCTTTCCAGGATTTCAGTTTATATAGTATAAGCTGTTCAAGAATTCTCGAAGAAAGCTGTTACAACAGACTCACAATTACTCACATTGAGTGTATTCAAATCTTTCGGGAGACACCTGCATTATTGAAGGTGTCTATCCTGTACATTGTATGCAGTATCAATGAAAATTTGGATGATCGCCTTGCTCAAACATCAATCCTTTTCAAAATATGATTAATACAGGGAAATCTGTTCAGTTTTAGATATTACTGTAAAAGAAAACGAGGAACGTGATCTCTATAAATCTAAATAAGAGGATTTTATACGAAGCCTCAGATGTAGGACGAAAATGAAAAACAACAGTAAAAAATGTATTTGAGATTGAACAGCTAGAAGCCAGTTGCGTTGTGTGTGTATGTTGTAGCTAATTACTCTAGTATAAAGCTCCCCCGTGTCCAAATATAGCTGAAACTGAATTCTTAACCAGAAAGTATCTCACTGTCGTGCTATTTTGGTCCTTTTTTTTTTTTTTTTTGCAACCAGGCAGTATCTCAATGTAGTACAATTTTGGTCTTTTTTTTGTGCAGATGCGGGGCTCTCTTGTAGAAGAGGGACAGCAGAGAATACATCTGACGTGATACTGCGTGTCGTAAGAGGCGACTAAAAGTGCAAAGGTCCTGGTCTCCCGAGAAGAGCCAGTTGGCGGTGGGCCAACTACCCACCCTGTAAAAATAAACCAGTTACAGAAACACAAGCAAATACTTCAAATCAGTCTTTTATCTTGGGAGAAGGGGGAGCATCTGCACCTGTAGATTCAATGAAGGACAATGGACAAAGCCGAAAGGACGCCACTGGCCCGACTGCTCCTTCATCAAGCAAGTCACTCCGGATTGCGTCGTGGAATGCCCGCTCCATGTATGAAGCAGGAAAGAGTGCCCAGGTTACAATGGAGATGAGGCGATACAGACTGCACATACTTGGAGTTAGCGAGACCCGCTGGATACAGTCCGGACTGAAACAACTTAATACTGGGGAAAAGATTTTGTATTCTGGAAGGGAGGACAAAAAGCATACAGAAGGAGTAGCGATCATCTTGAGCAAGCACGCCCAGAGGTCACTGAGGGGATGGGAACCCTACGGAAGGAGAATTATATTGGCATCATTTACTACTAAGAACAAGAACATCAACATGAACATTGTGCAGATATACGCCCCAACAAATGAAGCAACCGATGAGGACAAGGACGACTTCTACAACCAGCTTCAGGAAATAGTTGACACATTGCCAAGAAAAGATGTGAACATTATAATGGGAGACGCCAATGCCAAGATAGGACAGGACAATACAGGGTATGAGGACATTATGGGGTGCAATGGTTTAGGACAAATGAATGAGAATGGAGAGCGGTTTGCAAGTTTCTGCGCATTTAACAGCTATGTGATTGGAGGTTCAGTATTCCCACACAAGAGGATCCATAAGGCCACTTGGATTTCACCGGATGGAGTAACTGAAAATCAGATTGACCACTTTTGCATCACCCGACGATTCAGACGCTCACTAGAGGATGTCATAGTACAGAGAGGAGCAGATGTTGGATCTGACCATCACATGCTGCTGGCAAGACTCAAACTCCGCCTCAAGAAACAAGGTACCAGAGCAGGAACAAAGAGGAGAAAGTTTCAAGTGAGCCTTGTGGATGGAGACAAGAAGGAAGAGTTCCAGCTGACACTGAGGAATAGATTCAAACCCCTTGTTGACCTTGAAGAGACAGTAGATTTGGAGACTCACTGGGCTAAGGTAAAAGGAGTATTTACATCGACATGTCAGGATGTTATTGGGGAAAAGAAAGTGGAACACAAGGAATGGATCAGTCAAAAATCACTGGACTTGATAAGGATAAGAAGAGACCTAAAAGAACGGGTAAATGCAAGTCGTACAAGAAGCTCAAGAGTTGGTAACCAGGAAGAGTACCGAGCATCAGCTAAAGAGGTCAAAAAATCAATTAAAAAAGACAAAGAGGAGTTCATAGGAATGTTAGCAGAGAAAGCAGAGAAGGCAGCAACAGGAGGACACATGAGGATCCTCTACCAGACTACAAAGACTCTTGCTGGAAAATATGGAAAACCTGAAGTTCCTGTCAAGGATTACAACAGGAAGGCTATTTTTGGAAAGGAAGCTCAGGCAAAAAGATGGATAGAACATTTTAACAGCCTCTTGAACAGACCTCCACCAAGCAACCCACCCGACATTCTACCCGCAAGAAATGATTTACCGATCAGTTGCGATCCTCCGACTAAAGCAGAGATTAATGATGCCATAAAGCAGTTAAATCGAGGCAAGGCAGCTGGACCAGACCAGATCCCACCAGAGGCGCTGAAGGCAGATGCTGCTGGGGCTGCAGAGGGTCTGCACTCACTATTCTCGAGGATTTGGATCGGAGGCAAGTTTCCAAAGGACTGGAAGGAAGGACACCTCGTGAAGCTCCCAAAAAAAGGGGACCTCAGCAATTGTAGTAACTACAGAGGAATCACACTTCTCTCCATCCCAGGAAAGGTTTTCAATCGGATTATTCTCAAGCGAATACAGAATGCAACAGACCAAAAACTTCGCGAGGAGCAAGCTGGTTTCAGGAGTAATCGATCAACCACCGACCAGATCGCCACGCTGAGAATCATAGTAGAGCAGTCGCTAGAGTGGAACTCCCAACTGATAGTGAACTTCCTTGACTACGAGAAGGCCTTTGATAGCATCGATAGAGAAACACTGTGGAGAATATTGAGACATTATGGAATCCCAGAGAAGATGGTGAATCTTATCAAGAGCATGTACGAGGGGACAAGTTGCAGAGTCGTACATGATGGTGAGCTTACTGACAGCTTTGATATCAAGACTGGTGTTAGGCAGGGTTGTTTGCTGTCCCCATTTCTGTTTATCCTGGTGATTGATTGGCTTATGAAAGAAACCACCAGTGGAGGAAGAAATGGCATACAATGGACGCCATGGACACAGCTGGACGATCTAGATTTTGCAGATGACTTGGCACTATTGTCGCACACACACGACCAGATGCAAGCAAAGACTACAGCTCTAAACAAAATTTCAGAATCTATTGGATTGAGGATACATCCCGCGAAGTCGAAGGTCCTAAAAATTGTTGCACCCCTAAGCGAACAAGTCACAGTAGGAGATCAACCACTGGAAGATGTAGAGTCCTTCTGCTATCTTGGTAGTATCATTGACAATAAGGGAGGAACAGAGGCAGAAGTCAAAGCACGAATTGGAAAGGCACAGGCAGCTTTCACATCCTTAAGCAAGATTTGGAGAACCAAGGATATATCTCTAAAAACAAAGCTGAGGATATTCAACTCGAACGGGAAGTCAGTCCTGTTGTATGGATGTGAGACTTGGAATGCGTCCCAGGCCTGCATAAAGAGAATCCAAGTTTTCATCAACAGATGTTTGAGGAAGCTACTTAAGATCAGATGGACAGACAAGGTCAGCAATGAAATTGTATGGAAAAGAACAAGACAGAACCCAGTCAGAGAGGAAATTGGTAGGAGGCGATGGAGATGGATCGGCCACACTCTCAGGAGGCCAGGAAACAGCATCACGAAGAAGGTATTGGACTGGAATCCCCAGGGCAAGAGATCAAGAGGAAGGCCGCGCGGAACGTGGAGAAGAGCCAGAGAAAATGATGTGCAACGAAGCGGAAAGACTTGGAATAATGTAAAGAGGCTGGCCCATGATAGAGAGGGATGGAAGGTGTTTGTTGGTGGCCTATACCCTGATCCAGGGTGAGAAAGGCAATGATGATGATGATGATGTGCTATTTTGGTCCTTTTTTTTTTTTTTTTGCAACCAGGCAGTATCTCAATGTATTACAATTTTGGTCTTTTTTTTTTTCCCAACAATTTCAGAAATCATAAAATAATTTTTTTCAAGTGTCAACTAATCTAACCCAATCGCTTTTATATTGTGTTAATGCAAGTTTCAGGCATTTTTTTTTTTTTAAAGTTGCGAAAATGCAAAATACAAGGATTTGTTTTTGTGCTCCTTTTGATAAGCCCACTACAAGGGGGAGACTATTTGACAAGAGTTCAGCTGGTGCGTAGCGCCCTGCCGTGTTCTAAACTAAGACTGTGCATTACTATGGAAATTGTCTAAATCAGAAACAGGGAGAGAGAAGGATAGGAACAAGGGATTAAAAACTCATCTTTTTAATTATCTTGGCTGAGGGAAAAATAATCTACATAAATACCAGCCCGAACGAGAATCGGCACCTCAGAATTTACATTAAATTTGATTCGATGGATACATTTGTTCAAAATGTGTTGTCTAGTGAAATGGATGTAAATCTTCCGTATACTGGGTTGGCGTTTGTCCAGACACAAACGTACACAAAAATGCGCACAAGCGCACACACACACAATATACACACAGAGGTGTATTCAGCAATATTCATAGAAAGAAAGAACTGTTACTATTTCATAATTACGTTATTTCCTGTTAATTTATAAGATTTGAAAAAGATTCGCAGGCGCGGAAATTAAAATGTACTTTAAAGAATTTCTCAAAGAAGTGAAGGCTAATTCATATTCTCCATATTTAATAGGTTATCCTTTCTAGATCTCCTAATCTATGAAAAGTGTTGTTTTTTTCTAGACGATTTTATAGGACAGTGTTAAATTTCGATTTCTGGAAACGTAGGCTTTAAGCACATTTCATTAAGGAGTTGAGAAGTGCGATCTCTGAAAAGAATAAACGAATGAAATATCTAGACCGGACTTGAATGTCTGAAATTATCTGGATATAAATAATGCTTCAGGCAAACGCAAAGAGGTTATAAAAAGCCGGAGTGCAGTTCGCTGTAACATGGCCTGCGACACTAAAAGTGCTCGGGTGGGATTCTGTCATTCTCTTTACGACCCTTAGTGACTCTGCTAAAAGGATGCTGATAGCCTGGGAAGGGGGGCGGGGGGGGGGGCTGATTGGTGATATTATCTGACCCTATCCTTCACCCCAACATTTTGGGCCTTTGGCGTTAAGCCTTGACATAATTGTAGTGTCAGTCGGTTGGGAATGGGTCCCACGATTTCAATTAATTAATCGATCTCACATGGGAGCTGATCTCCCTTATTGATCAGCTGACCTTGCCTGGGACATCTTGGCTAGAAAGTGGCGCATGATACTGAGTATGGTATTCTCTTGTACCATTCATCTACTTTGGTTGATGTAAACATTAAATCCTTTTACACCGTTGCCTGTCCGAAAGGTCATGTCTTAAAATTATCACACAAGGATATTAAACTTCAAAAACAAAGGTCGTGAAGGAAACACTCGTTAATGCGACTAAATTCTCAACTGCCCGTGTCATTTTGACGCGTTAACTGAAATCAGTGTAAATTTACAATGTTGAGAAAATTTACCATATTCGTAGACTTAAAAACAAATATGCCATATTTTGTTGAAAATGCTTAGAAGAAAATCAGGACTTGTTCCAGATCTGACGGCTACTAATAAAATGCTAATTTTTTTTTTTGCAGTGGGATGAAATGCTGAGTTAGATTTCCAAGAAGGCTTTAAACATATTTTATTTTAATACACTTTTATGGACAGTGAATGATGAAATTCATCAATGAGTAAGCTCAGTTGTTGTTTTTAAGTATATTTATTGATATCAAATTCAGTGTATGGATTTTTTTTCTTTTGACATATGAAAAATCTGATAACGTCCATTGTAAGGGTTGTACAACTATCTGGGCTTTGATAATCCATAACCCAATAAACGAGGGGTATTTGCCATATTGTTGTATGCAACATTTTGAGAGGTTTTGTCATTAAAGTGGTTCTCTCACTCCTAACTTCATCTATTATATATTTCAGTAACTTGCAACCTTTGGCATGACTAACTGACCAAACTATACACTCTTCAGGCCTTAAATTTGGCAGGAAGGTGGTATTTGAGATAAGGAAGATGATGGCTATAATTAAAAGTTGTTTACTTCATGCATGTATTTTTTAAAAGAATAGCAATGTTTATTGCTATGTAACATCTGTATTTTTGTATGTTTGTTTCGTAATATATAGTACCGTGCATGTCATAAAAAGTAACCGTATCAAGCGTTCAGTTTGGTGCGTAGTGTTCTGGTGCGCATGAGTTCTGAAGCAAGACTGTAGTTTATTACTTTTATTATACTAGAGAGAGGGGTGGGGGGGATCACATGATGGTTTATGCCGGGCAATGCCCGGTAGGTCATCTAGTTATGTATAAGTGACATTCCAATCGGTTAGAAAACTTTTCGAGACGTGTGTTTGTGACGTAATGTATTATGCGTTTTAGCCCTGTTGCCAACCAAACTTCAATTTTCATTTTGTCGAAAAGGCAGAAATGCACATACATTAATATGGTAAAATACCCGACGAAAATAATGCCCAGAAGAGATTACAACTACAATGTAATAATATGTTGCCATGAAATGAAAGTTCACACAATAGAGATTAACACTGACCAAATGGCCACGTGTCAAGGAGTATAGCAGTTTAGCTTTTTCTTTGATCCGTGGTGTATTAAATTACAAATTACTGAATTTATTCTCATAGGCTGTGAGGTCCCGTCTTTATTCTATGAGAAATCAATGTCGCTTTCTATTCAGTGCCAGCATGGGCTATCAGTCAGAAATGACAGGTCATCAGTAACATAAACAAAATTCTTGATTTAAGTTCATGCTGTCTTTGATGATAAAAGAAGAAACTCTCAGTAAAGTGAGACTGCGGGAGATCAGTAAACGACAGCTATGACCAACACGTATTTCAGGCCTGGATTCCCCAAATGTAATTTCCTGGAAATGAAATAAAATGTGCGTGCATTTCAGTGTACATGGCCTTTTTTTCAAAAATTAATTCTTACACAAAATGATAGTAAAACAATGGCACTGTGACGGAAATTAAAGGGTGTATCGGAGGGAATGATCCGAGAGCAATATGTCCGAATGATGCTAATCAAATTTTGATGACTGTGCTGGTTCCATGTCGCTGGGCGAATGAAAAGGACCACCGGAAATGAGAACAAATGATCTTTACCGCCCAGGTATTCCCTCAGCTTTTCATTAGAGGAAAGAGTAGCCATTAGTTTCTACAGAAGATGTGAAATTCTAAGAGAACAATCAACTGATTTTACATAAGCAGAATTATACAGCGTTGGGAACAATAGAGGAAATTTCCGATTTCTGGGCAAAGAGAGAAGGGGCAATTTGAACCTCAGGAACTCATCAGCCGTGCTATGGGATGACAGAACAATCATGATCATTACTGGTCAATGACGAGTATTAATTATGTAAAACTAGCAAATTATGAGGCTGGATGGTACTCATTAATGAGATAGAATGGTCACATGATTTTCAGGGACACTGTACCAAAGTAATCTCTTTTGACGAATCTGAAACACTATGATCCTATCTGCTATCTTAATTGGATCCTGATATATTCAAGTGGTATAAACAGAGGTACGTGTAACTAATATCCTGAAAACAACTACTGATAGAGAGGATTTGCCATGATGATGATGAACGATGACATCATAGCGAGATCAATATTATCCCTTTGCGCTGTCTACAAATATTTGAATATGGATTGTCAATCTGTGAGTCACATCGAGTAATTTACTGCCTGCCTTTGACAGGGCCCTCCCGAGTTGAACAATACACCGTAAACGTAGCATACAAGTTATTAATTTTCAAAAGCAATGCAAGAAATAACATTACATTAATCTGCACACGCCGACGCCCTTAATTATCAGAAAACGAAAATGCCTGGAACTGATTGATGCACATCCCCCAGAGACTAGCAACGAATGTTTGTATATCACGGATGGCAAATCTTTACTTAGCTGATCATCCCACAAAGGAGCTGTGGTGACATGCGCGGGTATTATTATGCCATTAAATGTAACGTCAATAATATCAAGTAAATTGACATATATCCTTAAATAACCAGTCAGTGGCACTGAGAGAACTGATAATTATGTCGCACTAATTATGACATCCTTTCAGACCGCATAACTGCCAGATCTTTAAGCATCACATTTGGTTTGATTTATAATATTGTTAGGCTGAACGATGTAGATAGATTACAGCAAATATATCCGTACTCGTGTTTTGACATCTCTTTCGTTAAAATGTGATATCAGCTATAGACCATAAGTATTTCGTTTATATATTTATCTTCAATACTTTACCACCTTTTAGGCATAAATGATTTAGTTATTAATGTAGTCGGTACAAGTGACAACAAAAACATGCTTTGGCGTAAAGTATGGGTTTATATGGATCACAAGCCAGGAAATGGCTAACATTTTTTGGCACAAATTTCACTTGACATTTAAATACTAATCGCATAAAGCATTTTTTGATACAAAATCACACAATGAATCCGGAGAAGGTTAAGATCTCCGAATTAAACGTGCTTAATGTTGTATCTCCAAACGCCAACTTTTTGTCACTACTTCTTCTCTTCCATTTTCAGTATAGACTTCACAACCATTTCTGCTTTGAGTTTGTTTCGGCTACCACTGAAAAAAATTTCCGTGCTCGGTTGTGCATTTCCTCATCAATTGCCAGGACTGTTTTCTTAAACTATTACAGACATGTCACGTCATTCATTTCTCTCCCCTTCCACCACTTCATGATTGTCTTTTGTTGCTGCTGAATTTCTTCTTCTTTTTTTTTTTATGTCGTTATTTTATTTCCATTTTGTTTTTCCTCCACGGTATCAAAAAAGTAAAGTTTAACAACATAGAATGCCTTCGATCTGCAAGCATCTATTCTGTGGCCAGCTGTTTTCCTGCCATTATGACCGAGGCGGGGGGAGGGGTAGGGGGGGGAGTGGGGAAGAGGAAGAACACCGAGACCTAGCGGTGCCAACTATTTTAGTACTTTCTTTGGGCCGTTAAGGGCGCACTGTCTTAAATGCGTAATGTTCAAATGATATATCTAGCATCTATTATATCCTTTAGCCCTAAAGTGTACACTGTCTTAATTGCATAGTGTTCAAATAACAAATGAAAACAAAGTGAGACAGTTTGCTACCTACGTTCTTATTTGTTCTAACTCCACTTTTGCACAACTAAGAAACTCGACCTTAAACGTTTTGCAGCTTTAGTATTATGATAAGGAGTTAGAATAAATCTGAACTGCTAAACAGCTTGACAAGTGCCACAAGGCATTTTAAACAAATGTCAAAGTGTGCATTTGTTATACATTACCTATTCCACATACTAAGAGATCTCCAGTTGTTGTTGTTTTTCAGAAAATGAAGATAGAACAAGTAAGAATTAAGGTCACGTGTTGCTGAAAATCTTGCGCTATTGTCACATAGTCACCAACACATGCAAGATAAGACGCAGAGACTACATAATTTTGGATGCAAAGTAGGCCTTCGGATTAGCCAGAAGAAGACAGAGATTATGACCCTAAATGTAGACACTCCAGCACCAGTGCAAGTAGATGACAAGAACCTCACCACGACGGACAAATTTAAATACCTTGGTAGCATTATCAGACCAGAGGGTGGCACAAAGGAGGACATCCAAAGTAGGCTGGGAAATGCAAGGGCTGTCTTTCAAAGTATGAGCAACATCTGGAAATCGACACAATACGGCATCAACACCAAGATCAGACTGTACCAAAGCTGTGTCCTATCCACACTCCTGTATGGATCAGAGTGTTGGCGAATGACAGAAGGTGACCTCGCCAAGTTGTCTTCCTTCCACACCACATGTCTTCGTAGATTCTCCGCATCTTTTGGCCAAACAAGATTTCTAATCAGGAACTACTAAGGCGATGCAAGCAAGAAGAAATAGCCAACATCATCACGAAGAGACGATGGAGATGGCTTGGACACGTGCTGCGAAAGGAAGCAAATTCTATAACCAAAACAGCACTTCAGTGGACACCGGAGGGACGGCGCAAGCGAGGCAGACCCAAGGCAACCTGGCGGAGAACAATCGAGGCAGAGATGAAATCCTTCAATCACTCATGGGGAACTCTCGCAAAGATGGCCCAGGACAGACAGGGCTGGAGATCCTTTGTTGCTGCCCTAAGCACCAGTGGGTGCAACAGGAAATAGTAGTAGTAGTAGTTGCTGAAAATCCAAATAAGAATAAACAGAAGGAAGAAGAATGGAATTATTTTTGTATGCCGATATGCTGAATTAGAGAACGCATCGAGTGAATCTCTTCTGTATCTTTATTGTTTTTTTGTTTTTTTTTCCTTTCTTGCAAATGAAGAATTGGATGATGCCGAGACTCGGCGGCGCGAGGCCGGATTAAAGCAATGGTATTCTAGAATCATTGAATTAAAGTTGTCCCTAGCAGGAGAGGGGAGAGACAACGTGCAAATATTTCCATGCTCATTTCCTCCTGGGACAAAGAAGGAGTCATCTCCTGTGTCGGTAGTCAAGAGGCTGTGAAGTGTCTCACCTCGAAGCTTGCGTTTAATTCCAGTAATTGCTTCTGGAGTGGAGGACAATGTGACAACGCTGAGAACTTTCAGCTGTCTCTCAGTTTAAGTTTTGTTTTCAGCCCCTGTATTAAATGTAAGGTTGCACTAGTAGTGAAGGAAAATATCCCTTCTTTGCCATTCAGATCCAATAGTTTTTGGACTTGAGGAAGAGACGGTGGACAGGCTTGGTGTCGTTAAATTTTCTCTTTAGATTTTGATGGCGTACCGTTATTCGAAACATCTGCCACCGTTGCTGCTGTTGCTGCTGGCTGCTGCTGCTGGTAGTGGTGGTTGGTATGATGGTGGTTTTAGTGGTGGTGGCACCACCTAGAAAATGTTTTCAGTTGAAATTTTGTCCAGCAATGACACAGAAAGACGGAGATAGATAGAGAGAGTGCACCGACAACAATCCTTTTTTTTTTTTTTTTTGCCTAAACAAATTTACTGTATTTATTTCTTCATTTTTTGGGTTTGAACTTACTGTGCCATTTTATGACACAATGAAGACGTCAAAGCTTTGAAAAAAGGCGGTCATCGAGAGCATGGGCATCCATTCCATTACATCCCGGTTTGAACATCAAAAACATTGAGGCAATGTAGGCCTACGGCACTAAGACCATCCTCGAAGCATTTTCTTTGTAACTATTGTTACTTTGCTACGTGTTCATTCAGAAAATAGCGTGCTTCAGTGACGAATTCCATTTCCTTTTCCCGACTTTAGCTATGTCTCAAAATGGCCAAGATCAATGTCGCTTCAACATTTTTAATTCACAAAATAGAATAAGGAAAAAGTTGAAACTGACTAAGAAGAAATGACTCGGTAACCCAAATAAATTATTCATATGGATTTTTTTTTTTTTAAGGTTTTCATCACGACCTTTGAAAAAGCATCTCATTGTTATGTCCCAAAAGGAAGTCGAAAAAGCGATAACATTTCGCCAATAAATTTAATGTAACAAAACCTTTCAGAATTGGATTAAAAGCACCAAAGTTGCACTAGAGTGAGGTCATTTAAGCAAATTAGCGTTTCTGAAATTGTTTTGTGTCCAAAAAAAAAATGTGCTTCAAAATTTTACTGTGCACTATTTTTTAATACGGTATCCTTTAATTGTAGGCAGTGGAAGAATTAGATTTTTTTATCTCGATTTTGAAATGCACGATTTGGCTGAATTTATACAGTAATTCAATTTCTGAGGCCGTAGTGGCCTCAATTTTCAGACTGAACACCTCTAATGAGTTCCTTGCTGACCCAGGTGTAACTTATTTTATGTGACTGGAAGGAAGCAAAATTCTTAAGGACGTGGTTAATTATAAAATACATGGGCCATGTTCATTCGAATGAACATCCAGAAACAATAATAAACTTTTAATTGATCCATCAGTGATGCCCGCGACCCTTCTTCATTAGTTCAAGTTGCCCTGTCACATTTTGTACCATTCTGAGCTTGATTTACGCACGGAACCAACAAAACCTTCACGTAAACTTCCGTGATGTGACATAGGCTAGACTTCGCAGATTAACACTAGCACGTGCTTTGCACGCGGCTGAAACGGACCACGAGCAGGCTGACTGTACGTAATTAAATTCTAGAGCAGTAAAATGAAAGTAAAAACAATCGAAGTACGGCACAAGAATAAGAACGTCTTCAATGGAACATGGTTTAGATGGTTTGAAATCTCCAGTCTTACTGGAAAGACGAATATCTTTGAGTCATACGCAGTAAATTCCTTAATAGTGAAGGCTGTCTGAACCATAAAGCCAGAATACTCCTAATTGGCTTTTTGTGATCAATTTCTGACCAATTTCCAATAATGTTACGGAGGCTATTTGGCCAATGAAAAGATTATTGTGGCCGATGATAAGCTAAACCTAATTCTTGCATTTTCCCAAACATTCACTGTGCAAACACATGGGATACAGAGTCACGCTTTTTACTTTACCCTGCTACACTATAGCATTCATTTTTGACTTACATACTCATGCCAACTTAGCTTATAGCGGTTGCTTGCTATATATCTATTTTTCATTTTTAGCATAATTCCTGATGCTAACTTAGCCTGCCATTTGCTATCTATCTATTAGTCGGGAGGCTGCCTGGGACCCCCCCCCCCCCTAGGGATTTTATGAGACCTATTTTTTCTTGTTGCTAGACATGTCAGGAGAAGTATTTGAGGTGTCTGCCAAAAATTAAGTGTTGCGATCACAGAGTTATGGCCCTTGAAAGGTCGTCTGGTGCAAAATTTTGACAATTTTCAATTTTTGGACAAATAAATAAAAATGAAACCAATAAACATCAGCATAGTTTATAAAAGTGAAATATATAAGAATATTGGACTTATTCAGCCATAAAAAGGCTAAAATAACAGAAGTATATATAGTTTTTTTGTCTTTTAATGTCAATTTTCTCATAACATTTCATACCATTCTCAGTACCCTTTCTGTTACTATTTCTGAACCTACTCTTTTCTTGAATGCGTTAAAGCTGATCATAGCACTGCATATTTGCTTTTATCAAGTATGATTTGGCTATTATTACACCAATTTTCTCTAAATACATATCACATGGGTATCAACAGTATTGACTATGTACATGTATTAGATTATACCAAACAATATTTAAACCATGTTAACATATAAGATTGAACAAGCATGATCAATGTTAGTGTTAATATTTGAATTGAATACAACACAATAGATACCAAATCAAACCACAATAAAAGATCAAGTTAAAAAAAATATTAATTCCATGTAACACAATGAGGATCTGACTTGCCAAAAGTAACATAAGAGGTTGCATTGTGGATGACATTAAATCTCCTCATCATCCGTTTCAGACATGTCATCTTCGGAATCTTCAAACCAATCTACATCATCATAAGTTTCATCATCCATTGCATCCTGTTGACTAGATTCACTATCTGCAAGAATATCAACAATTTCATTTGGCAGGATTTGTCCATCACACCAGTTAATAGCAAGAGTACCACTTTCTGTTGGTTTCCAACCATTTTCTTCTGGTGAGGGAAGGTTTGGGTGGGCTTGTGATGCTTGCCTCCATATCATTGCCTGATAATTTGCTCTCTTCATGTGCTTCATTAAGACATTATGGCAAGGTGGCAGTTGTGAAAGATCTAACCCTTGACGATGAGACATGGGTCTGTCACATCCAGGAGTGAAACGTTGCCTAACAATTGTAAATCTGCCTTCATTAACATCAGTTGAGGAAGTATGACCATACATCAAACAGACAAATCTCTCTAGATGTCTCACTGTGAACTCATCAATTTGTTCTTGCTTCCCTAGTTCAGCAAAAACATCCAGTAGCACCTCATCTTTTTGCATGATTGATAATGGGCGAACTTTGCCTTTACCCACAAAACTGCTTGTGGTATCGCAACCTGTAAACGAATGGAGCCCAAGTAATGCTTGAGGCAATTTGGACGAAGTTTTCTCACTCAGTTTACTAATGTCAAGCCTCCGTCTGTTGTTTCCTGCACCAGTATCAAACAGCAAATGCTTGTTAATTTCACCAGAAAATGCCAAGAGAAGTAAGAAAACATCAGTGTCAGGAGATCTTACAATGATATTTTCACATTGAAGTTGCTTTGAGGCATACAAACAATGTAAGATGATTTTGGTATCTGCCTCTTCATGTGAAGAAACCAGTTCATGCATTGGAGATGAGTCAGTTGTAACACCATCTTCACTGCTTAATAAGGTGCATGAATCACGACACACAAAGAATATGCTTCTCTGTTTCAGTTTTCTTGCATAGCTGTCACTTTCCCATTCACGCAAAAGTAAATCAATCAGAGCAACCTTATTATCATCATTGGTCATAAATGTTTTCCAACTGTGTGGTAGCTTTGTCAGTGGGCCTTGAACAATATAGGAATTCATCTCATTGGCTCCACGTCGGATTCTTTCAGTAACCTTTATAGAATTTCTGTTGTAAGAATCTGTCACAAAATGCACCTCCCGGGAACGTGGAAGAGAATCAAAAACGTGCAAAGCTAGTTCCCCAAATGTGTGTGGAAGGGCAGTTAGGGACTGCAACAGTGCGTTTCCATCAATTACGTGAACATCACTCATGTTAGGAAGTTGTGATGTTATTATCTCACCATCTTCTAGCTTGTGCAGAAGGGTAGCTTTGTTCGTCTTCATCAAGAGGCCATCAGATGTTGCTAAAGCTCAGGGCACTGGATTAAGAGGATAACTCATTATTTTTAACAAGTCAATATTGTGTTCTTGGGATAACAGTAATAACTGACCAAGAATGTCTCTTTGAGCTGCCACTTTAACGATCTTGTTCTTGGTTGATGTTATGTTTACCACTTTTTTTAATGAGCTGAAAGTTGTCACATTGTTCCTGTGAACTGGGTCATGAAAGTCTTTACTTTTGTTCTTCAGCCGATTTTCAACAAACTCTTTGGATGTTTCTTTACCATCTCTCTCAAGGACAATAAGCTTCTGTGCTATATCGTCAGGCAATTTTAGACCAGAGGAGAGACATAGGAGGTTGTCTCCACCTATTTCAAAAGGATTGATGAAGCCAGGTATTGCTGTCATGGTTTTCTGAACAAGTAATTCACTTCGTTGCTTCTGAGCTGGAGAAAGCTCTTTGTGTCCATCATTGCTCTCATCAGACAAACCACACATGGCAAGGGTAGCAGTTAAATAGCAGTCTAGTCATGCACCACCTGTAGTAAGCTGGACATTTTTGACTGAAACCTATTATTCCTTCTTTTGTTTTTGCATGTTTGTTGATTGTTTGCTCTATTGTGAGGTCAATTGGTGCTCGACAATTCGGTAGATTTGACATTTTTCCTATCATAATCATTGTAAAAAAACACCAAAAAAAAACAGACATAAAATGCTAGTTTTGTAATAATATGTCCTTCGCGTTTCATTTTTTATTATTTCTTAACATTTTTTAAATAACTAAACTTTTAATAACAGAGATATTATCAAAAAAGGTTAAAACAAAAAGAATTTAACCTCTTTTTCATTTTTGACGGCTTCTTGAAGTTTGAACATAGATACCAATGCTAGCATGAAAGATATTGTAAAGCTGTTTGCACAGTGAGAAAGAGTAGCCTTTTAGCTTTGATTTAAGCTATTACAAGCTTAGTTTCCTTTGATATAAGCTGAGCTATGACTCAAACAAAAACCCTACCCCTAAAATTCAAGGTTATTACAACTCTGTAAACTAATGGCAGTTTTTTTTAAAATGACACTTCTAATAAAGCATACCTCATTTTTTATACATTATGGGTTGTAAGCTATTAGAAAATACTAGTATTGAAAAATCCTAACCAAAAATTTTAATTTCAGACATGTTGAAAATGTTTTTTGCATTTTTGACCTCATTTTGGGGGTTGAACGCATGTAAAAACTTTACTATCAAAGATAATGCAAATCTGTTTGCACAGTGAGAAAGAGCAACATATTAGCTTTAAATTAAGCTAGGCCAAACTTGTTTTCTCTTTGATATGAGGTATACTATGACTCAAATATAAACATCACCCCCTTATGTGAAAAACACTAGTTACGTGTAAACAAAGGGCAATAACCGTATGATCGCAACACTTAAAATTAGGCAGACAAGCAGAATCACACCCTTAAGACGTCCAACTTCAAGGAAAAATAGGTCTCATAAAATCCCTAGGGGGGGGGGTGGGAAGGGTGTCAACCAGGCAGCCTGGGGTCTATGTCCTTCATTTTTAACTTAAATTTAGCTTACGGCGATCTTTTACTATATATCTATTTTTCATTTTCAGCTTAAATACTGATGCTAACTTAGCGTACAGCTCTCATTTGCTATCTATCTATCCTTCATGTTTAACTTCAATACTCTTGCTAATTTAGCTTATGGCGATCTTTTACTATATACCCATCTTTTCATCCTTAATTTAATTACTGATACTAATGTAGCTTACCGCAGTCATTTGCTTCTTACATGTGTCTGTGTGTGTGTGTGTGGAGGGGGGAGGGAGGGGGAAATCAAATTCCTACTTCATCATAATAATTCCAACTGTAATTTTCACTGACCAGCTGCCTGTACAAAAATGTTAGCTTTGTTGTGTTTTTTTGTGTATTGTTGTTTTGTTTTTCTTTAAAACACAATCCTACGGGTTATTTTCTGTTTCATTTCGGTTGCCAGTCCTCATTTCACACCTCATGACATAATATTGATTGTAATCATCACAATATTGATTTTAATATTATCATGTCATTTCTAACAAAATCATTTCACCTACTGCTTCCCTTTGTTTCTTTGTGTTGGCATGATAGATACAAGCATGCTCTTGACAATATTAAGTAGTACATCTAGTTTCCAGAACACAATACTTTGTTATTCGAACAAGGTCTTTGTCTCAATCTGTCGAGCCGAACGTTATTCTTAACGCGCTTTGTTACCAAGCTGTCGTTTTCCTTCTTATCCTGCTTGTTTTATTTTGTCACATCAACATCATTCTCATCTTCCTTCCAATCAGAGGACCTCAGGTGTTCACGAGCAGTTTGTCTCTCATAATATCATCTAGTCCTAGTACCCACATATTCCAGCATCTTCATGCATGTACTCACTGGACTCCATTGTTTGTATCTTATTGCTTATTTCTGTTCTGATACTAACTGATGTCATTAATTCCTCTTTCATGTTAATGTGTTGTTAGTAATTTAGTTCAACGTGTTTCATTAATTATGACTTGCAATTGCATGTTTCTGTTTAATCAGTGAGCCACTATAGGGACTGATTTTCTCAAACAGGTGAGACTAAAAGTGATGTCCAAACAATGATAAATATTTTTATTACAGAACGATCAGTCGGTACGGTGGTTGCTAAGAAATCATACTGCCATTTAAGTTCCATGTTCTCTGGGAATTCCGTTTTCTACTGAAATCACTACAATCTGCCATCTTAAACAAGCTGATCTGTACTGCGTAAAAATTTAGTTGCCAAACTGCCATTAAGAATTGATTCATACACCATTCCATTTCAATGAATAGTACTCGGCACTAACATTACATTTTAACAGCAGTCAGTGGGATGAATTAGTGTTTCCACACATCATTCATCCGAAATTGAAACACGTTTAAGGGAATCGTGAGTAAATTAACACTCAATTCAGACCTCATGAATCTTTCGGTCAGCGCAAATCTAGTGTAAAAAGGAAACTTTTTTTTTCTTTATCCTTGAGTTACTACGTTAGAAGGAAGTTGTGAACGGAGAGACTCTCCGTCTGTTTTGGGAAGTGCTAGATTATAGAATAGCCAATCTAAATTGCTAAATATGTAACCAATGAAGTTTTTAACAACACTGGGAAGAGAAATTTAGGGTTTCTTGCATGTTATCTCTTGAATACAGCGGCAGTAAGAGCAAACACGTTTATATTTTATAAAGAACATTCATAGACGCAGTGATACAGAAGGCCTAAGTTCGAATCCTGCTCGGGGCGTGGTCCAAACCGGTAGTCTTTTTAAGGCAGTCTGCGACCTGAGAAGTTTTAACCTCGTTTCTGATGCATCCTGATTGTGCTGAAGAAACCCCCCCCCCCCTTAACGGCTGTCATAACTACTGGGGTGTTGCTGACAGCCCACAATGGCCTTCGCTTTTCTGAGTCAATTTTATGACCTTCGTTAGATCCACGTAATTCAATTTCTGTGAAGTTCTCTTCCCCAGAATCAAATGATTCATTAACCTTGGACATGAACCTTGGTTATTCCCACGTTGAGGGCAAGTCATTTTTCATTGCTCCGTTGTCTTTGTTCTCCTTCTCAGTGGTGTTAAAAATACAAAGAATAAAGAAAAAGGAAAAGAAACTAAAGAAAACAGAACGCACCTCCGTGCTGGAAGAAGTGGAAGATTGTATCTAATGACGGTGGAAATGAACCATTGTGGCCATTTCGAAATATCCGGTGGGCCCACTTCTGTTTCGCTTCATTGCACCATGAAATGTTTTTGTTATTGATTTGAAAAACTACTGGGCCATTGCGAGGATAGCAGGATTTCTGTATTATTAATTTTCATAATCTTTTTCGCCACCTTTAAAACAATATGAATGGAAAAACCTGAACAGCTTATCTCGTGCCAGCTTTCCTCACTTAAATATTGCATTTGATGCAATAGGGTAAAATGAAGAATTCAAAAAGCAAAAAACCAACAACCAGATAACAATTACAAAGTTCAGAAGGTGCGGCATTTATGAAGGAATCGACACGTACAAAAATTACACGGTGTCCCCATACTTCTAGTCCTTCTCTTGTCATTTATATTCTAGAAAATGTGAACACATCTGTAGAACAACCCATAGCCTACAAGTTTATCAAAATCTCACAGGTTAGGGACACAAATACATCCAAAAGCGGCTTTTTCTTCTTGTTGTTTTATCTTTATGACGAATTCTCAGAATTAAGACAAGCTTGGGTGTCGCTATTAATCGTGTAGATAATAATCTGTACAGTCGTTTCTCAATCTTCATTCCTAACTGTGGCCAGTGCCTGGACAATTTCAATGGCAGCAAACGAATGTGGGGTCTATGGCTATATCATTCTCCTGGCTAGTATTCTATTTCCGTAACAAAATATCGCTCATTTGTATGTTATTCTATTTGTTTTTGTTTTGTTTTTCTCCCGCATATCCTCTATGTCTCAGTTCTGATCTATACTTTAAAGTTATTGCAGTAAACGGCAAAAAAAAAAAAAAAACTGCAGTGGACTGGTAGTTGGTAACGCAATTCTGGAGAAATGAATGAGCACGCCTCAATTAATTCTAGCCAGTCACTCATGGTTTCGCTTTGATCATTTTTAAGTGAGTAGACTGTAAAACAGTAGATCCGGCTGTTCTGTGGAGAAAGATGTTATCTTTTAGAGTATGGTGGTAATCTCTGGAGAGAGGATGCGGAATGTTCGAGAAGGATGTAGCTTATCTGTGGGTGCGGTAATGGCTCTGAAGTGTCTTTCTGAACTTGCAGAGTCGAAACAAAACAAAAGGTTGTAAGAAAATAAAATGGGACTATACTGGATTCAAGACAGCCATCATATCTTTGTCGTTGAAATGGAGAGAAAGAGTTCCATTTTACATGAATAAATTCATTGATGATATTGATGGGGATAGCTAAATGTATTCTCGGGACACTTACAACATCAGTGATGTTCCATTATTAGCTGGTCTGGAGGCGTGCTTGATCTCGTTCATGTGATTACGAGTCCGTATGATGAGCATAAAATGCACAATAAGCTGTGAAGATGAAAAGCTAAAGTTCATTTGTAAAGATTGCCGCATTGTTGAATTGATAAATGTTGTGAATTACCTGGTCCCCTCCTTCCATTTTCCCGCTCCCGACCCTCCATGCTTTACGAACATATGCATGCAGGAAGTCCAGATCCTCCAATAGCTAGGCCCTATACAAGAATACGACATGAGAAAAGGAGGAAACAGAACCATTGTTGAAGTTCGCCAATCTTGTTTCGCTCTAGTTCGTTTTACCAAAATACGAGATATGGCTGTATTGTCTTTCGTTCTACAGACGCTCTGCTAGTTTGTGGTTCTTTTATAAAGGTCTATCACTTTCTGTTTCACGTACTGTTTACATGTTTCCTTTACTTTAAGAGTGCACCTTTTCTGTTTGCACAGGCTAGCCGGGGTGATCAAATTGGGATTTATGTCACTTTCGCCCTCCGCCTCTTCTTTCATCCCTTTTGCAGTGTAGGCACATTTTGTTGAGTTCATACAAGCATTCCACCCGCCAATTGCTTGTGAAATGCTTGGAAGTTCTGACGATTGTAATAGGCAAAACGATGTCTTCAAAATTTTAACGTAATCACGAACAAAGCTTTTAGCGGCCAGGCACCTTGACGATTCATGCAGAAAATCTGGTTGTATTTCTCAGAGCTCAATGCTTAATTATTCAGCAAGAGCACATTCGGGTCAAAGTGAAAGAAAGAGAAGAAAACTTAATGAAACAGTAATTATGTGATGAACGAAACAAGGTATATCTCTTCTTCCCTCCAACCTGGGACCAGCTTTTCTCAGACAGCCTATTACCCTTGTGGCCATGGCGGACAGAACAAACGTAAAAAGGGGTGTGTAAGACACGGCGACACAAGGACATCAATACAAACAGTGCTGGTGCTCTCAAATCAATCTATCTATCAATCTATCTATCTATCTATCCATCTATCTGTAGGCCTTTCTATATCTAAATTCTATTTGGGCAGTTTTTCCCTGTTTTATTTTTCAGTGGTCTTAAATCAATTTCCATTGAAGAGTTGGGATAATTGTTTCATTTTGAAATATCACAAGAACAGAAATTATTCGTTGAAGACCGCTTGGGTAACTTAGCTGTAAATATATAAATACGAATCGATGTTGGTGTAAGAGCTTGCTCTCGTAACTATAACTGTATTCGGAGATAAGTAATAACCTGTGTTTATGACTGTAACCCATTTTGAGAAATCTCTACCTTCCATCACCCAGATCTTTCTTCATAAAGTACCGGCCACCTCTGATCTACATCTCTAGTTATACTTGTCTTCTTATATTTGAACAAATGGAATCGCTGCGTACAAAATTGTTGCCGGACGCTTTGGGAATGATGATGACGTCAACTGGGCGTATCAGTTTTAATTATCTTTGTTATTTTTATTTCCGGAAGCCGGGGTGGGGGGGGGGGGGGTGGGGGTGGGGGTCTTTAATCGGCTCACAAATAATGAAATTTCATTGTCCCACTATCTCCTGTGCAGATTTATTGCCTCCCATCACGCTAACCTGTGACTGATATTTAAATGTTGCTGGATTTTTTACTCTTTTTCTCGAGACGACTTTTAATTCTTTCCCGAATGTTCGTTTTCTTTGTTGAACTGGTATTTAGTAGTTCACAAGCCTTAATATTTCATACTGTAGTTGTTCTTTAACTCCGGGTAACCTTTATCTGATATGTTTGTTACCGCTACAGGTGCTATTTATTATTAAATAATTCTTATTTCTTATTCGCCGACAGCGAGGCAGTTCTAGTTCCGAAAACATCGTGTCTAGTTAATATTTTAAGCAAAAATGTGTTACATTCTGACATCACTAATTGTCTACAGAGACCACTTAGACAAGTTTACACAATGGCGGATGTTTAGAAAACTCGAATAATGCCTTTGATGTGGAACTCCGTGGAAATAAATTATGCAAAGCGTTGTTGTTCAAGCGTGACATTCCTGTGTTTACTGAACTACGTATGGTTTCTGGACATGTTGTTCGATTTCTGGCCTAGAGGTCCGAATCTGTCCAGTTCTACAAAATTAATAATAGATTAACCGGATTTTGAATTGCACAGAAAAATATTCCGTGACGTATGTAAAAACACTACCGATCACTGTGGGAGATTTGTCAGAAATTCTGAATCATGAAATCTTCAAGCCTGGTTTAGATCTATGATATTTTGGAATGGTAAGCTTACGAATCAAAATGATCTGTAGCAGTATCAGAATTACATTACGAAATCTTATGATGTGGTCTTATGCATTTAACTATTGTATTTGTATTTGTATTTGTATAACTCTTTAATCCCATTTGGGAAATTTGCCTTTGTGCCATTGCAGCCCAGTTACAACTGGAGTAGGAACGTCGTCGCCACAGTGCAGCGCCGTTCGGCGGTTATTTTTTTTGGGGGGGAGGATGAGGGAGGGGGAGGGAATGGTAGGGATTGAGTTCTATGAGTGACATAAGAGTTTGTTTTTCTTTGTTATTGTTATTGTTGTTGTCGTCGCTCATCGCGGATGGTTTGTGGGTGCTTGTGGTAGGTTCTCCCTTTGTCCTATCATTCTGTTCTATCTCTTGTTTTGTTTCTTTCTTGGTCAATATGGCTATTATCCTGTCGACGAGGTTTCTCCAAACTCAAGCTCAGCTTGTCGTTCATCAGTTTTCTCACAACAATCCTGACGAAGGTGTGGCTTTTGTTTGCATTATAACACTTTTTCATTATTATTGTGGTGAAAGAGAATACTTGCTATCAACACCAATTTTCCATTAAAAATGAGTACTTTTTCACACATAATTATTGTTACGAATGTTGCCCTAAGTAAACCTCCTTTCCTGACACTGTTCTGTACCCGGTTTTTGCGGTCTGATGAAAACATCATCTTCGAAAAGAAAACAGTATGTTAATTTTTTACTAGGACTGATCACGAATACGTGTTTGTTTTCCTGCAATTCAGATTTTATTTCTTTTCGGTGAAATAACCAACTGATTAAGCGCTTGTGTCATTGAAATATCACGGCTTAGGCAACGTAACGGAAAATATACTGAAATTATAGCAGTAATCGTAACGCCGTGCCCAAATTGCTATAAATTTCACGCTGGCGCTTGAATTATTGAACATTCCCATTAATATGGAAAGCAGAGGTATTAAAATATTCATGCGGAAATAAGTATTGCATCACGAGAGTATGACTCTGAAGACTGTATCTAAACTGGGCCAGCTTGTATCAACTTTTGCAAATCGTTAAAATCTTTGAGAAACAACAATTGTCTCTAATTTTACATTAAATTAAAATTATAATCGAAGATAACTTCAAGGTAAGGATTTAATTCCCCCCCCCCCCCAAATAATCCTAAATTTAAAGAGGATTGAATTTTGTCTTTGGGATGCAAGGAACGCAGTTTTCACGTAGATTCTAGATAAATAAATAAATGAAATTCTATTCGAAATTCCTCAGAAGTGGTCAACCGTAATTACAACAACAACAACAAACTTCGTTATGACTGAACGAGTGGAATAATTTCAAGTCAAAGTATATCGAAAAAGGATGAAACCAGCAGAACAGCAACGGCTATGTTCACATAAAGATATACAGTGTAGTTAACTAGTGATTGATACTCGAGCTATTTCGTGGAACTGACTGGAAAAACAGATGTTTTGCTGAATAAATGAACATATGGCAAGAGGAAAAATCTCAATTATTGATAACAAACGAAACATGGTAGTTTTGTTTCATTGTTTATTTCTTCGCGTTATGCTACATGACACTGTCTGGCCGAGTGTGTTGAGGAGTATTACACAAAAATGGAAGCCTTATAAAAAATATTTAAAAAGTCGAGCTCTGAATGTTGCATTACAGCTTAATATATTGTTAATCTCCCAGTAAGCTTATCTTAAAATTAATAAAAATGATAAGAAAAGAATGGTAAAAAAAAGCAACAGCATCATGTTCAAACCCTCGCTTTCACCATAATAATATGGATTATTTTGAAAGTCTCCCCTTGTCTGGTTTATGCTCTCATAATAATTCTGTCACAAACAGTTCCATTTCTCTTTGGTTATCAAAATGCTTTTAACTGAACAGCAGTTTTTATCATTCAACTTCATTAAAATATTTTTATTATTTTGGTCTTGTCTGTATTGTTCTCAAGTGCTAACTCACTATAATTGAGGCATTGAGAGGAGTGAAATGAACACAATAATTTCTCCTGGGTGGACTTTATTTCAATGAGATCTTAGATAAGCCGGAGCAGTTACTATTCATTTTTCTATGCAGTCTCGCGTATCCATGGAAACAGACAACGCCAATCTCTACATTCTCAGACCCAAAATGTCATATTTGCTCATTGTACACAGGTCTGTCTGGCTTTCAGCCGGCAAGGAATAAACCATTTCATATGTGAAAAGCCAGCCATCTTTATCACCATCATCGTCATTTTGATATAAAAGTTCCAAGATACTGAGACTTGTCTGCTGCTTCTGAAACCACAGACACACAGACATTGAACTGGAATGATAATAAAACAGAAAAATACTGACGAAAAGACACGTTTCAGTATAACTATCCATACATCTCATTCTGTGAGTATTTATTGCGCACGAAATGCCAGGGCCAGGCGAACGGTGTAGGAAAATTTGAAGTTATACTTGTTCGACGGTCAGTGCTTGAAAAACTTAGAATTAATTTCTTCTTTATCATCAAATCCCAAAACCAAGTACTCTGGTTCTTATACGACGCTCATCGCAATGCCAAATTCAGCTCTGTATTTGCTTATTAACAACCGAGACACAGAATACCGAGACGAACCATTCCTTCTTCCACTATAATTATGTCCACAAATTGCGCCCGTATAAACACGGTGAGTGCTACTCTTCTTCGTTCAATTATGAATAAATGGGTGTGGTGCCAACCGCTGCATTGTTGATACGCACGCAAGTAGACGGACAGAATTATGACAAATTCATTCGTCTCGGTATCCTGTGTCTCGGCTAACGCTCTACAGCAACATCAGGTTCCTTTGTCTGTTCTTTTGTTGTTGTTTTCCTGGATTTTTTTCTGTATCTGCGTGTCTCAAAGCAAACAAATGCCAAAAAGGAAGTCTTAAATAACATGAAATTTACAAAACAAAATATAGACATCAAACAATACAGAAAAGTCTTATTGCCTTTTTTGGGGGGGGGGGGGGGGGAGGAATCTTCATGATGTCTTATAGAACACATTATCGCGGTCTGGGCATATTGATGGAATTGTCCTGCTATTTACTTTCCTATGAGGTAAAAAAAAAAAAAGGAAAGAGAAGTGGTGGAAAATTTATTTTCATCTGTCTGTATAAAGACGATGCTGAAATTCAGTGGGAGAAGATTTGTGTGAATGAGGAGGAAAGTTGGGAGAAAAAAACAACTTGAAAAGAAACCGCAAGGGGGGGGGGGCGGATACTGAGTACAATAGATCTTGATTTGGCTTTTCCACTCTGCACTGTCTCCAGATGTGCATCATATCACTTCCCAACCCTCGTAGTCAGGCTGGTGAATATTGGCGATTTTGATCCTATGTCCACCCTGATCAGGGGGAGACAATCGACACTCCAGAATGTCTGTTTACAGTGCGCCTGCCGAATTCGTTTGAGTGAACCCCCTTGAGAAATCGATGTTGCCCCTCGCAACGTCTGTCCCAACGGTTTTCGTGTTTTTTTATTATGGAATTCACTGCTATTATATCCACGCACATTAGGGGCTCAGTACAGCGGAAATTCCATTGTGTATTTTTGCATGTTAGCTGTCGCTTTCTAGAAAGCCTCTGATTAAACTAACAGAACAGTGGGAGAGTGTAGAACAATAATCAGTGAAAATCAGCTGAGAGCAAATGCTTAACAGTGAGCCAATTAGCTCAAATATCAATGCTCGTATTTTAACAGCAACCCTCCCCCAAGTCCTCTAACACGTTCTCATTCGATGGGTCAGGGAAGACTTTCCTCCCAATGAAACCGATAGCCGTAGGTGAAATTGGAGTTTTCGTCCATTCGGTCCTCCTGATATCGCCATTGGAAGACAAGGACAACTGCTCAAGTAGATTGGTGTGTGTAAAGTGTGTTTCAGTATGCTTAGTATAAATTTAAGAAATAATTGTTCACTTTAGACATAATTGAATTTCGAAATAGAGACCAGACAGAGTGAGTTTGGGAGTTTGCATGCTACGTCCAGTACGGCACAGTCAGCCGCTGGCAGACAAGAAGTGCACACCATAACTTCCTATATTTTCTGAGTAAATCCGGAAAGACCCTACCATACTAAGCCCGGTCAGGCACCGTCAGCTTCTGCCATTAATTCTTATGTTTGCATTTTGCTGGGAGCAACTGGCTGTGACGTTCCGGGCTTAGTACGACACCCCCCCCCCCCCACCCTCACCCCCAACCTTATCCAGACTCACATAATTATTCCTCTGTGTAATGATCTGCACGAGAACAGCCAGACTCACGATCTGGGTGCGGCCCGGCCCCCATAGGGTGTAAAGCACTCAAGAAACAAAAAGTTTCTTTGAAGGGGATTCTCTTCCGCTGAAGAAGTCTTGTGGTCTCGTTTTCCCAAGAGTTTGAGTTCCTTTTCTGATATCTCTTTGACTGTCAGAAAGTCGCTTAGCACAATGGCCTTTGTCTGTAAATCTCGCTCTTTGCTTGTGCCTCAGTCTAGTATCTAGTATAGTATATCATTTGTTGGGCAGTTCTGCTGTTCCGTGGGTTAGTGGCACAGTGCAGGGAACGTGACTTTTCTTGTTACATCATTTTTGATGCAGTCGTTTCCACCTGGATAATGACGTTGTTTGATTTATAGATCATCAACTTGACGTGTCCATAATATCTATCAGTTTATGGTTTCTGACAGAATCAAAAGCTTGATGATCTTCATTAACATACCATTTTTTCACCTTCCACCAAGGCGTTGTCCATCCACTGCAGGGTGTAGCCCTCCAACAATGATTCCATTCTTTTCTGTCTGATGTTTTCCTCATCCATGTCGTTTCTCCTCTCTGTTTTATGCCGTCTTGCCATCTTCTTCCTGGTCGTCCTCTTGTCTTTCGTCCTGTCCTTGGTTGCCATTCAGTGCATTGTTGTTGTTTTTTTTTCATCTTTTGTCATTCATCCTTCCCACATATCCAGCCCAATTCCACTTTTGGTGTAGCATGAATTTTTACTATGTCCAATACCATTTTTCTCTCTCAATAAGTAAATCGTTGATGCCAAGATATCCAAGGAAGCCAGGGGCTGTCCGTGCTTAAATCTGCCTGTTTTTGTTCTTTGCCCATGTGCCCCTCCCAAAACTCATGTCTGCCTTTAATTATTCTCTCTGTCTTGCTTGTTGTTCGTTTGCAGACTCTCGTTCGCCACCCCCCCCCCCTTTCCTCCCTCTTTTTTCTAATCTCTTTATACTGATACATATTTAAATCGTATAAAGTTTGCAGGAGATACAATCCAGATGCTCCCAGGCTTTAAATTAATTTGATATAAAAGGAGTTGTTTTCTAATCTGTTTTGCCTTTTCCTCACCTTTCTTCCTTTTATTCCTGTTTTTTCTAATATTTTTTTTGTCCTCAATCTAATTGTTTGGGTCCATTTCAAACAACGTTGTTAGGATATTACACTAGGGCGCGTTGTATTTTCCATTACAAGCCATGGATGAAAAATGAATACAGCTCAGTATTTCTCTACTTGGCTTTGTATTTTAGACTAAATGCCCCAAACAACATTCATTTTACTCTCTCTCTTTCTCTCTCTCTCTCTTTCTCTCTCTCTCTCTCTCTTTCTCTCTCTCTCTCTCTCTCTCTCTCTCTCTCTTTGTCCTTCTTCTCTCTCTCCCTCTTTCTCTTACCTTCCCCTTTGTTCCATCTCATTCTTTCCTTCTGTGTTCTTGTCTATAGATCTCCCTTCTCTTTGAGGTCTTTTCTTGTTTGTATTGTGGGTGTACGCGCTTACCTTCATGCCCATCTAGATAACGCATTAAAATTAAAAGAAGGAACCCCTTAGCTCGCTCGCCTTCAGTCTCTGGCTCACTTTTTTTAAAATTCTTCGCAGACACATCTATTCTCTGTTATTCAATGCTGCCTGTGTCCAATTCAGATAGTGTTTGTGGAGGAGAATTAACGGGGCTTGCGTGACCAGCCTAAGACCGCGGTTAACCTTAATCAAGTTTTAAATAAGATGAAGATCACACCGTTGCCAGCTGTTTCATTTGCTAGTCTCAGCTCTTTAGTCCATCTACATTAAATCTACACAGAAGCCCCCCCCCCCCTTCCCATTTTCCCTTCGGCTTCCCCTTAAGGTGTCAGGAAAAACCAAGATTAAACGGGATCAAGAAGAAATATATGGGCGTATAATAATAATGATATATGAGCTGCCAGAGGAAAATTGAAATTTAAGAGTTACGACAGTATTATCCCCTACCCCTCCTCCAAACATGAATAGGATTCGAACTGCATCTTTGGCATTTTACATCTGCTAAGCGGATGCATACCATGGAAAAACTGGATATTCTAACTTGGTAACGCAGATTAATTTATATATGCAGATATACGGGAAAATAGCACATTAATTATAAAAATATTCTTGTACTCTCACGGTCAGTTTTGATCAGATCTTTTTATCCATCAATTAGTGACCTATATAATATGCTAGACTGCGCACTCCCAATCGTGGAGCGCGGCCGCCATTTTCCTAATAAAAATGGCAAAATAAATCGCAGACGTACAGGCGGTGAGCCGCAGAAAAGCCAGATGTAAAAGTTGCAAAAAAGAAAGTTTGTATTTGAGACGCCTTAAACACACAACCAATTTGAAAACACACAAGCTTTCGGCCTATGAAACGTATATTCTTATGGCACAAACACACAGTGAAAGAAAAGAGATGGATTAAAAAAAAAATTATAAATTTAAAAAATGATGGTTGTGGTTTGGAAGCGCGAATATGCATAAACTATTTTTGTTTTTACTGTTGTCTTTCACTCATCCTCACTATCTGCACCCTTCTTCTCTCTTGTCTTAGACCCTCACTATCATGCGCCACCACATCCTATTGCTTTGTTGTTTTGCTTCACCTCTTTGATTTTTGTCAGACCAGCTTTCACTTATATTCCTTTTTTCATACAACTGTCTCTTTAATTTTCTGGCATAGATCTCATTCTCAGTTAGTCATTTTTCTGTTCTTTAAATACAGGATAGATCGAAATTATGGAAAAGAGAATAATGGAATTTTCTGTTTGCACTAATTTAAAACCATCGTTTACATGTTGAATATTTGATTTCCACTTTTATTTCCAACCAACAACTGTCTCCTTCAGTGAATAGGAATAAATAAAGGTAGATCTAGTACTCTGAAGCAAATTAGCAATGATCAGTTTCTGGGGCGATGTTTTGCCATATTGTAATGGCCGTCGACCCCTCCATGCACGGCGTCACTATGCCTTCGTGCCGTGCCCAGTCTAGTATATTTGCTTATTAGTAGCAAGTCTCTGCCATCGACATATTAATGCGTGCACTGATGTTTTTGTCTTTCAACAAACATTTTATTTTCTTTAAAAGACGTCTAAACTATATAAGCAGGATAAAGTTTCCGATTTATCTGTTGACTGTTGTGACAAATATTCATACTGTGTCTCTATGCCATGAGGGCGAATAGACTGCATGAGTAGATTGCGACCCTGAACACTGATGTTGGGCTTTCTACACAATTATTCGATTATTCAAATAGGGACCAGTGTCGAATGTTCATTTGAATAGTTTTGAATATGCAACACTCAGGTCAGCATTGTTGTTGTTGTTGTTGTTTTTCATAAGCAACAGACGGGGAGACATTTTCGAAATTTCACATATTCGTCTGAAAATAATCGTAGTTACAAAGATGATACTCGTGTGAATTATTGAAGGGAGGGGGCAAGAAATACAATACTTCAGATATTTCAATGATGGTTTTGGGTGGAGTTGTATTTCTTGCACAGAAATGCTCATGTATTCGAAACAGTGTCGGAATATTCCAATATTGATGCACGAATGTTCCATTTTCGTTCGAATAATTCACTTTACTATTTGACCCAACACCACGGAGCACCAGCACAGTACAATAGATACTGTTTGACCCAACACTACGGAACACCAGCACAGTACAATAGATACTGTTTGACCCAACACTACGGAACACCAGCATAGCACAGTGGGTGATCCAGTTAAACTCACAAGGGTGTCTGATGTCAGGGCCTGTTTGTGAGATAGTAAGAGATCAGTCTGGAGCTATACCACTCAATTAAGCTAGTGCAAGGTCAAAATCACTCCCAGTGAGTTTGGATGTTTGGTTTTATTTGTTGTTATTTTTTTTTTTACTTTCAGTCTTTATTCTCACAGCCAAAATAGGATATGAGGAGCGAATGAAGAATGACTTATTTAAGCTGTGTTTTCATGGGAAATGACATTTCCCTACATGAAAACACTCTTTCTTTTTACTACTTGATATACTTTTGCCCGTCTGCGTTTCCGCATACATGAAAACCCAGCTTTAGGCTTTGTTTATAATATTTTTGAAAGGACACTGAAATGAGGACAATCTAATACAATCGTTTTGTTGTTGTTTTTATTTTTGTCTCCATCCCATTCCCCCCCGATGGTGTACTCTCTGTTTTGTCTCGGTTTTGGTATGAGGTGTAAACTATGGAATCAAAGAGGACCTCGCCCTCTGGCAAGACTGAAACAAGTCTGTCTCACTTGTTCCGACTAAATATAAAGACCAGAGAAAAACTGACACTTCGAGCCTCCATACATTGGCAGAGGTGCTTCTGTGCCGCTGTCCAAGCAAGAACTCGCAGTTAAGTAGACATACTCTGTTTAGATTGTATACATTTCCTACTCAAATCTTTTATTCTTGGATTGTTGTTTTCCAATTTTTTTTTTTTTTTGCTCTATTGTAAGATCAGAAAATGTATTGATGAAGAGACCGCAAAGATTCTGGTCCAGGCATTTATTGTCAGTCATCTAGATTATTGCAACTCTTTGCTCATTGGTATCCCTGAGGCAACTACTTATAGATTACAAAAGATCCAGAACAAGGCTGCTAGACTTGTTACTTTATCAAAAACATCAGAACATATTCAACCAGTTCTTCAAAACCTTCATTGGTTGCCTGTTAGAGAGCGTATTCGATTTAAGATTTTATGCATTGTGTTTAAATGCCTCAATCAAAGCTCACCAGAATATCTTGCAGAGCTCATTGAAATATACATCCCACCCAAAAAATTGAGATCAGCAGAAGCAAATTTATTAGTAGTGCCCAGATCAAGAACAATCATAGGAGAAAGAGCTTTTTCAGTGTGTGCACCTAAAATGTGGAATGACTTGACTGATCATGTGAAACATTCAAACAGCTTGATCCAATTCAAAAGAAAACTTAAAACAGCGTTGTTTACAAAAGCGTATACGCAGGATATGTAACTTTCTTGAGACAGTGATTAGGTATAGGTTGATGAAAATGTGTGTTGTGTGACTGAGAGAACTGTTAAGCGCTTTAGAGCACTCTTCTGTGGAATCAGGCGCTATAGAAATGACTTATTATTATTTATTATTATTATTGCAGTTTTTCATTCTTTATCCTTGAAGAGGGCTCTTGTCAAAATGTCGGTCATTTTCTGTCTTCTTTTTAGTTTGCGTTTCATTGTATCCTTTGGGTATAATTTCTTACGCGAGGCTTTGCTACACACAACTTTTTCTTTTTGCCACATTTTGAGTTGACCTCACTTGTTCCGGCGCCTCAGAACTGTCCGGGTTTATTGTCAGATAGAGAGACCTCGGGCACTGAATTAAAACAGACGAAAAAAACACTCAGTGCCATCATCCTGACTGAAGCGAGACTTTTCCAGTGGAACAACAGCCTGATTTTTTTTGTTTGTTCAAAGATCCCTCTTGCCTCATTGTCTCACTTGGTCTCAGCACTTCAAAAATCCAGTTTTATGGAACAGCATTGCCTCTACGAGAGAGTATGTATGTATAGAGAGATCTGGCTTCCGCCAATTCGCGAAACTAGGTCGCTCGGGTAGCCTAAACAACAAATTGAAGAATTGAAAGAGACCGTCTTCACCAAAGATAGTGTGCATGTCTGTTTTCTGTGGTTTGTGCATATTTTTGGGTTGACTGAAACTATTTAAAGCCATTTGTAAGCTCTTACGCCCCGTGGAAATGCACAAACGGATATCATTTACCGCAGCGACCTACTTTCCGCTCCATGCTAACAGTGGTTTCGCAGAGTCTCCAGTGTCTCGCAGTGCAAATAGACCAATAATGAAACCTCTCAATAGATACAAACTCTGTGCCTCTACTCAATTAGTATTCGCTCTATCTTTTGCAGTTGAAGGGCATTCAAAGTTTCACGGTGAACAATGCGATACTATCGTTGTTGTTTTGTTTTTTTTTATTGTTGTTTTATCCCGTGTGAGCATTGACCAATTTTTACTACTTGATATACTTTTGCCCGTCTGCGTTTCCGCATACATGAAAACCCAGCTTTAGGCTTTGTTTATAATATTTTTGAAAGGACAATGAAATGAGGACAATCTAATACAATCGTTTTGTTGTTGTTTTTTTTGTCTCCATCCCATTCCCCCCGATGGTGTACTCTCTGTTTTGTCTCGGTTTTGGTATGAGGTGTAAACTAATACCAAAAGGAAAATAAAAGGAGCTAGCTGTTAGTTTATTCTGTTTCTATTTGGCTACAGATGGGCTCTCTAAGAGCATACTACAAGGAACAGTGCAAAGGAAGAGAGGACGAGGCAGACCGAGGAAGAAATGGGCAGGTAACATTGCCGAATGGACCAAGATGAGCTTTCCTGCAACCCAGACACTCGCCCACAACCGCCACAAATGGAGCCAGCTGGTGCAACGTTCATCACTGCAGCGCCCCCTACGACCCCGGCGGGTTATGGGATCAGTGACCAGTGATTTGGCTACAGCGGGAAACAACAACGGGAGCAATAAAATTACACAGTCGGGTTATATGTGGATGTGTTACACACGATCACAGAATACATTACATAAGATTTACTTATGTGCAACACGTCATGAATATTTGCTGAGATGCGTGCGAGGTGTAATCATTCTGTTCGTGTGTCAGAATCTTCCCCGCGGGCCTCGTTCTGGAGACAAAAATGTCACATAATCTTCGACCCACAAAAGTAATTAATCATGATTAGCTTACTACATACACTCACCTTACTTCACATCCTCATAGTCATTTTGTTCGAGGGCCGAGGGCACATATCCTCACATTAATTAATCTCCCGACAACAGCAACAACAACAACAACAAATGAAAGATAAATACAAAAAACGAGTAAATAACTTCAAAAGTTAACCCCCCCCCCCTCTTTTTTTTGCAAGAGGACTGAAAAACAGTGTGCAGATAATGATAATGACGAAAATGGAAGTGAGGATGTTATTGGCGCTGATGATTATAAAAGCTGAAGCACTGAGGAAAGCAAAAAAGGGGAACTTGTGAGGAAACGGGGAAAGAAAACAAAAACGAACAGTGGACAATGGGGGAAAAAGGCACGGGGAGGGGGAGGGGCGAAACAAATAAAAGATAAAAGTAAAAAAAAAAAAATGAGCGTAAAAAGGGATAAATTTACAGATTAAAAAAAAGAAAATTAAAATAACACAGATCCCCGGGCTTTCACATTAGAAATTGTCAGAGGAACACGTTGCCTTCAGGCCACTGACAATCCGAAACGCTAATTAAATCAAGATATTTCACTACCATGGGGTAGAGGGGGTTAGAAAAACCAATGAAAACCGCTGTCTTTGTGCTCACGGGTGTACTAATTAGAGCGACACTAAAACACGGGGCATCTTTGACTCGGTAGAGCAGTAGACAGTCACTAGGGGTTACACATTATAAGCAGAATGCATTTCCATTAGTTCCTTGACAGTATTGCGTAACTTAACTATTTACAGTAGTTCATATTTGAATGAGACGATAATATGAATTTACTTTGTATTTCAATAACTTGAATTCAAATGTCTGGTTTGCATCGCAATAGTGCATAAATTCATCACAGGTTAATGCATGCCCATAATTTCTTGTAGATACATTTTGTTTCCGTCATAATACAGACCATTAGGCCTACCTGTGTTCTGATGAACAGAGGAAAATATGCTTGAGGCAGAATTAAGTGAAAGTAAATATAACAGTGGGGACAATGTGGTCTAGAGGCAAGGTACTCGCCTCTCATGCCAAGGGTCCCGGGTTCAAAACCCAGGCAGGCATGTTGGAAATTGGTTTCTTTCTCATATTTTCAAGACCATGATCCTATTGGGGGGGGGGGGTAGGATCGAGTACCTAGTCTTCTCGGATAAGGACAAAAATTCGGAGGGCCCGCGTACATGTTGCGCACGTTAAAGATACCTTGGCAGTTGGAAATCGTAAAGAGCAGGCCGAACAGGCCGCTGCCCGAGCAAAATCGAAATTAATAGATTAAAATTTATCCATACCATCCCCCACCAGCAACAACAAATTTAATATTCATTATTAAATATATATTATTATTAATAAATATTCAAATATTATTTGAGTTGCGAGTTGTGATCTGCGCCTAACAGGCTGCGTTACAATTTGCTCTGAGATAGAGAGAGGTCGAGAGAGAAAGTGAGCGAGACAGGGAGAGAGAAAGAAGCGGTGTAGTGTGTTGAGCGCTTCGCAGGCGCCCCATTCTGCTCTGTGGTTGACATGTTGCTTCTGTAAAGCGCATAGAGCATTTTAAATGGATATGTGCTATATAAATGCCATCCATTATTATTATTATTATTAACGGTAAACACTGATGAATCAGCAGTGGCAGTTCATACACACGAAGCACATAATTATTAATGTACATAATAAAATGTTCAAATACAAAGACGTATACGAAGAGAACATGAAAGAACATTCTTTTTTTTTTGTTTCGGTAAGAGAAAAGAAGAATGAACATTTACAGAAATGCTTACTCCGCAGGGGTAGGCTACATAATGTACTTGGTAGAATGAATATGAATCAGTTGCGTGAGCAAATATTAGTGAACTGCCTGGCCTCAGAGTTATTTATGAGAACAAAAATAACATTCGCCCAAAAGTGCCCAGCCAAAGAGCGAAAATACTATCTTGTCCCACCCACCATCCCCAGTTTCCTACCTCCATGCGCACAAGACTAATGTAGTTAACACTCGGAGTGTTTGACAACTGGAGAAAACTGGATGCCGCGCCCCTATGGAAGTAGTCAGTCGTCTCATTCTGAAACTAGAATCCACTGATTTTAGAGTCAGAAGTACTCATGGCAAAACTGCCAATAGTTTTATGCAAGTCACGGTCCTAGTATTATGTGATTCAAGTACTATAGTTCTGGGGATTTATGTGAGGGAACAATGTAATCTGACGTCTATTCCTCAGAACAAAGGCTCGCGATGTGAGTGCACATAGCCACGTTTTCACTGCTATGTGAAGAAAGAATTGAGTTTCCCTTGTTTCTACATCTTGAGGTATGCAGATTTATTGGACAAGAATGAATCGTGAAGGCCATCGGACGGACCTTAACAAATTCAACACTGCCGCGTAAAATGATCATGCCAAAATGTGTATTAACACGATGTTCCCAATAAACTTCAGGCAACATTAACGTATTCTTGCAACTAGCGCGTTGTTTGCATTATCACAGTTCCTCATGTCCATGAAAATGATATAATGCCCTTGTCTGGCGCTCGATAGACTCAAGTTCTCAGGAGGGCACCTGATTAATATTGTGTGGGTATTCCGTTATATGATTTTTATTATTTTGGCATAGGTGAATAGTTTTTGGTTGTTTTTTTTTTTTTATGGGCAAAGGATGAAACATCAGATAAGTAGTTTGATTTCTTTTGGACACAATGAACTGGTTACAACCCTTTTGTGCCAGGGAACTTTAAAATGCTCAGTTTTTCTGATGTTGGCTTCGCAAACAGGGTTACCTTGCCTCCCGCTGCCTGAGACGGAAACAGATTGTTCTGTCGGCACATAGCTGCATTAATCACAGCTCCCTGGTTTATTTCAATGTTTTGTTTGTGAAGAGTCTTCTCTCAAAAAGAAACCAATAAATCTTGTAAGAAACCTGAAGAGTACAAACTGACCTTCTCTTCTTCACCTTCATTATTGTCACTGTCTTTATCACTGTCAATTTTCCTGAGCCACGCAAAGCTCCGTCTAGCGCCCGGGTTTTCAATTATGTTCATTGGTGACAACAAGTTATGGACCGCCTTGTGACAATTTGATAGTGTTCCAGGAAATTGGATTTAACGCGTGCACAAAGATTTTCAGGGATGTTTGCAAGTGCTGAGAGATAATGAAATGTCGGCGCCAGTACACGTACACACTTCAGAACAGGCAGTTCGAAGTGAGCACTTAAAGGGTGAAAGATGCAAAATGAGGATACTGTCAATCTTAAGTCGAAGAATACTTTTCGGACGTTCATCGAGACACTGCAGCCCATTCATATCAAGGACACTCTGCAGACATTTGTTATACATTATAACTCACCTGCAAGGACAAACGTCCATAGAAAAGCCTCGAACAAAGAAAGAAAACGAAAAATAGCATTTTCATCATCTTTTGTCGATGGGAAAAAGTGACAGTTTGCATAAGTCATTCACCGGTGTGTCAAATATTTCAGTCATATTTACGTCCCAGTAATTTCCTCTCTTACTTTGTAAATGCCCCCCCCCCCCTTTTTTTTTTTATATTATTCTGGGGCCACCAAATCATGTTACAACGACCTATTATAATCTTTTTTTTTTTCGATTAATGTAGTGCATGATATCCTCAATGTGGGCGAACGGGGAAATCAATTTACAAATTCACTCCCCTGAGTGACATTTCATGTTCTGAAATATGCTTTAATGTGTCTACTTGACAAGCTTGGAAAGCGGTTAAAAGATCTTGAAAAGTGCATTAATGTTGAATTAGCACAGAAGAAAAAAAAAACAAAAATATCTGAACATTTGCGCTCTCAATTCTAACCATGAGTAGGATAACAAAATTTCTGAACGTTCTTCAATTCAATTGAAGGTGGAATTTGATTTTTAAAGTTTTCTAGTCAATGTAGATGAGTAGCAGTTTGTTAAAATCCCAAGTAGGTGAAGACAAGTTAACATTCAGAGAACTCATAGACCGATACCAATAACCTCGTTACGACAATCATTACTTTGGACGCGATGACATGAACTGTAATTGTTTTGCTACACTTTCTTTTTTTTTTTTTTCTGACGTGATTAGGTTGAATAAGATAACTTTAGCTACTTATTTATTAATTCTTTTGTCGCTTAGCCTTATAGTCTCTCGTGAGAGTTTGGGGAACAACTATAAATATCTCGAACTGTCGCTCCTTTGAAAAATATTTTCAGTTTTCTACATGTCATTCCTTTGAAACGGCATTTAACGTCACTCCTTTGTAACGGCATTTAACGTCACTCCTTTGTAACGGCATTTAACGTCACTCCTTTGTAACGGCATTTAACGTCACTCCTTTGAAACGGCATTTAACGTCACTCCTTTGAAACGGCATTTAACGTCACTCCTTTGAAACGGCATTTCACGTCACTCCTTTGAAACGGCATTTAACGTCACTCCTTTGAAACGGCATTTAACGTCACTCCTTTGAAACGGCATTTAACGTCACTCCTTTGAAACGGCATTTAACGTCACTCCTTTGTAAGGAGCAGATCCGAAAGCGGCAGCCACCCGGGCTTATTTCGCCTGGGCGAGCGTTTTTTTCTTGTACACATTTTTCTTGTTCTTATTTCTTCAGTAGCAAAAGATCATTTGGTCTAGATTTGTACAAGTCCTGAACTGTCATTCAAAGAGTTGTCTTCTGATTTTAAGCAGATATTATCTTCGAACATGTTATCATGCAAAGAGAGACACACGTTTCTGAAATGTGGATAAAAACACGCCACTGTCGTCAGAGTAAATTATTATTTTTACTATCAAAGAAGACATTTCTTAACTGACGCAAGCAAGTCAAAATTTTGGTTATTTCCATTGATGCTTAAGGAATATCCGTATTATAAGATACACCTGTGTGTGAATGTAGTAGTGGGCGGTGTAATCTCTCTAGATCTTTTGTACTTTATGTGTCATCTGCTGAAAGATGATATTTTCATCGCCAATCGATCAATAATTGCGTTGTCGTTAGAACTCCAGTTCGCAAGATGTCAGACGTCTATAGTTTCATGTCATTAATCTATGTCGTGAAAAAAAAATTATAAATCGCGAATTATAACCCCCCCCCCCCCCCCCCCCCCCCCCAGATCTAAAGACCGAAAACAAAGTGAAAATTATGACATTTTCTGTCATAAACACCATTTCTGTTTTTAAAAAAATAAATATTTTGCTTTATCATTTTAGACTTCGACTATTGCCATATTCACTTTAATTACAGCTCACATCGATCTCACAAAGTAAGAATTTTGCTTTCGATCGTAAAACGCGGAAAAAAAAGTTTTACATGAGGAAAAAAGTGTGGCAGTGTTTAATATAAAAAGGGTACAACTTTCGGAGCTTTTCTCAGATAGGCATGAAGACCGCCCGGTCAACTCCCTAAAACCCTTGATTTGTTGAAAGATCACGGGGTCAGCTGTACTTGTGGCGAAAATTGAAATGTCAGCTCTTCTGTGTTTCCGAGAATTTCGCCAAAATGTAAAATTTATTTAAGAAAGTGAAGCAAAAAAGAGGTACCCGGTGAATAACTTTCACATGAAATGAAATGAACATCATTCGCTCCGTGTGACGCACATCCCCTGCATTGCCATGTGTTCTCTGGGTCTACTTAATCAAACTGTCCCGTGCTCACCCTGCAGTATCTTTACTTTTACTTACACTGGGCATTGCCTCCCCTCTTGTTCGCCCTAAATTGAATATCAATGAGGTAGAAGATGGGATACTAGGGTGGGGTTGTGAGTTTGTGGAATGAGATGAGACTGGTCGGCTGGCTGATCAGTTGGCTTAAAACTCTGCAAGGTACTCTTGTGGAGGCTGACTAGTTGGCTTTAATTCATTTCGCGACAGTCATCATTTCGAAAATTGATGGGATCCACAGCGCATAAATGGCAAATGTATAAAGACCAGCACATGACCAAAAAAAAAATCCAGAATGTGCCTGATAGTAGAAACCGGAATCGTTTTTTAAATTATTATTTTGGCGTTTTAATTAGCAACTTTCACATGGGCCTAGTGTCAAAGGGACGGGCAAATCCGGATAGATTCATACCATTGGCATAATATTATGCCAGAAATGAAACTACTGCATGGAAAAAGATTTATCCTGGGCATCGCTGGGTATCTCTGCTAGTAAACGCGAAATAACTGATCAGGCTTTCTTGGGCTTGTTGGGTTGTTTTTTTTCTTTTCTTTCCTGATAGATGAAGATGACAAGAAATACCCCAGATAGGTGATGCCATGACCGCTTCTGTCAATGTCCATTTTTTAGACTTCTCTTCTTGTCCAGCACTCAGCTAATTCAATCAATGGCAAGATCCTATAGCAAGGCTCAGGCAATGATTGGCCACCTTTTACGAAACATCAGCGTAACATGTTTAATGATTAGCCGTACCCACGGACGGGTTCATTAACAAAGTTGTGCGCCCAGAGAAAAAAAAAACACAAAAGAGAAGCTGACATAGTTTGAGAGCAAGCTATTTTATCGTGAAAACTGCCAACAAAGCACACCCAAAATAAAAATGGAAACCGATGAAAATTCCACGCTAGCCATGCTTTTGGGCTTGTCATTTTGGTCCCCTTAGAATGGCAAGGTTGTATCTCCACTTTTTGGTTGAACTAAGTCACACATTACTCACTACGTCCACAGGCCTCATCCATCGTGTGTCAAAGTATCAGGCGGATTTCGTGTGTAATTTGTAAATTTAACTAAAAAGAAAGAAAGTAGAATCATCAAAAGCTATGAGCACATGAAATTTTAATCATCAATTTCTCAGAAGTTGATGGAAGGGAATTAGGACCTTGTCATTCTAAGGGGACGATTTCATAACTTTCGCTCTTCAGTTTGACCTACATTATATCACGATTATAGACAAAAAGGATTCATGTATAAGTCATTATGTAAATATCGACAAATTCTTTTTGTCTCTGTCAGTACTGGGGGAAAGAGGCTTCCAGAGGCCTGGAGATGAAGTGACACAGTGCATAATTAGTCATATGAACTGTAATTGTGAATAACGCTTAAAACAACAAATTTATCACCATGGAAGATCAGGCAGTCTGAATGTCTACATAAAAAGGCATCTCTCAAAGGTTAGACGTGCACATGCGACATGCCGTCGGATTGTAGTCTTAGTTCCATATTAGCGTTGACCTTGCAATGTGCCCGTGTCTCGTTCATGTGTGCGCATCTCCATTCTTTCGCCTAGATTCAAAGAAAAGCCATGCGACATCGACGTAACGAAGTCGCACGTGAGCGCCTAGCCTTACAAGCAAAGAAAAAAATCTAAGTCAGTCGGGAGGAAACGAACCTACTTAACGTACTATCTACATAAATTTAGTATTTTAACAGATACGAGCATGATGTAAGTGTCTTATCACCTGTCTTATCCTTAACCCATCAAGAAGAGGAGGCTTATCAGTTGACGTCATTCACATTTTGCTAATCTGTGCGGGCCGAGAGTTGGCCGGGAATTGTTGGATTGCTCGTTTTTTATTTATTTGTCTGAAGATTTAATGCCAAGGGATCAGTGCCAGGGTGTGCATTTTGATATCGAACGATCTCAACATTTCCCCTTCATTCTCAGGGCCCTTATTAGTCACATCTTGTCCTTGTCTGACATTTATTTTATTTTACTTTATGTGCTGTTCTAATGATCATACTTGTAATTAATTTTCTGCATTTTGTGTATTTTCTCGGCAGTTATGATTTCAAACATCACGGAAAACACAATGAAAAAATTGTCTTATGTTTCCGTGTTTATCTGTCCATCCTTCTCACATTTATCTATCCCAATACATGGCCATTAGCCGTATATTACTGCTTGTTTCCCTTGGCGCGAGGAAAACTTATTAGTTAAGAAAAACAACAAGCTTACATCTTATTAACGTCAAGAAGACTATATTAGCAGCTCTCATTTTCCTACTCATTCCATCCATATATAACCGTCTTATTCCTCCTCTCCCAGATCTTCTTTTCTTGTCTTCCATGTTCTTTTTTTTTTTTTCCACTGGTGCATGAAAAAGGTGCAAAATGCGTTGATGTGATCACAAAATTCAATTTCGCATGGATTGATCTGCGACAGCACTGAATTTTTGGTGCGAACCAGGCTCGAAAAAATGAAGAAAGAGGAAAACATGTTAGTTTCCTTCCCTGTCTTACCAGTGGAGCTGAAGAGAGTAAAGATTTTCTCGAATTCCTTTTTGGGCAAAGACTTGTTGTTGTCTAAAACGAAATATCTCCTCTGGTTAATTAAATGTTTTAATACGTTATGTGGCTGTTGATGCCAATTTACGAGTGCCAAGTGAAAATCTGCTCATGCACTCCTCTGTTATTTTACTATTGAATCGGCATGAGAATGAATTCTGGGAATGTTTTTCCCGTCACAATCATGGCATGTTAGAAACTATTCGGGACTACATCCTTAAGCACTGAACAAACAAACTAACAGAAAAAGAGAAGAAAAAATAAGGAAATGTGAAATTTTCAACTTAATGCTAAAAAGCATAGCGTTGCCCCGGGCTGTTTGATGAACCAGTTTGTTAGCGTCTCTTTTTTTTTCTTTCAAGTCACTGAGTAAAAAAAAAAAAATGAAGCGAAAGACCTTTTCCAGATAGGTTAGAAGCAAGTTTCAGGGGAATAATCATAGTTAATAATTAATATTGGCAACCGGTATTAAATGCGACATTAAAAGCTATGATCCCAAATCTCCGTTGATTATAATAAAGATGCCACTGCAACTTTTAACTGTAGGCTAGACTGGGTCAGCCGTCGGCAAATCTCATACATAAAAGTATACTTTATGGCCAAATGACATGATTATTAAGGAAAGGTCCCATGACGCCTCACTTTTTAGATGTCCCAGCAAGATGAATAAGACTGAATGGGCCCGACAAACCAGGTTCTGGGCATTCTAATCGATGGTCGAAACCTGTCTAAACAAACAGGGTCAATCCAGAGTTAATTTTTTTTTCAACAGTGACCTGTTTTTTATGATACAGTATTCAAACCTGGAGGTCCCAGCGGAAATGTGGCGATATGTACAACTTCTATGAAGGTTTTTGTTGTTGTTGTTGTTGTTGTTGTTTTTGCAAGGCCAAGCATGAGCAATCAGGAAATTGTGTCCCTTTGGTTTCACAGAACGAGTCTTCGCGAAAGCAGGACAAATTATGTTATGAATGTCATAGGACATGAATTTATCGTGTACCAATTAAAGTGCACGTTAGCTTACCAGAGAGAAAATGTGTGAATTGATTTTGCGCCAGGTTAGTTTTAAATAAGTTGCACTCCCAAAGCTGTTTTCAGAAAGATTCTCTATTCCTTTTCATGTACCGGTAGTCTCATAATCCAAAATTGTTTTCATCATTTTGTGAACCCTCCGTAACCAAATAGTAAAAATAAGTGACATAGTCACCGTTGCCTGATAAATAATTTTAAAGAAACAATCCTTTTTTCTTTACAGTGTCATTAAAGACAAAACCCAGTTTGTCAGTCATTAGAGTCCAGACCTTTCAGTCCGTCAAATGGCAACCAAGAGACAGGATAACATGAATAAATATGTTTCATGTCTGTCAGATTCCACAACAACCATTCATAATGTTATTATGTTGTCACATAGCAGATGTTGAGGATAACCTGTTGTACAACAAAACATCCTTGGAGAGCTATTTTAGTTTGGAATATTTTGGTGTAATGGTACCCAGCCAAAACAATAATGTGGCCCTGTGATTTCTCCTAGTGAAGTCTGAAAAATGAACTTTTGTGTGAATATGAATCTAGTTGGGGGTGAAGGGGTTGGAGGACAGTGATGAAGAATGGTACTGATTGAAGATTGCTGTATGAAACTTAACAACCAGGTTATGTATTTTGTTGTAGATATGTTATAATTATATGTTCAAATGTACAAATTGCTATAGGCAGCGCAGAGCGGAGAGAGCGGATGATCGAATGCTTTTTTTTTTATGTATCTTCCCTATTTATGTTTTGAATTGGCAGCTGAAGAGCATATGATAAGCTTGAACTGATCTGAACTGAACGACTTTGTTCCCACAGTAAACTTCATTATAACCGTCATACCTCACCAGAATGAGCAAGTTGAAAAAAAAGTAGTTCCAGTAGGGCTTGGTGAAAAGCATGTCATGTCTCATTTCATTTTATGTTCATTTTGACTTTCTGAATAATTCTTTTCTTTCTTTCTCAACATATTCGGATTATTTGTTTATCTACTTATTTATTTATTTTTATCGTTTGTAGGCTTTTGTGGCGTTAATCGTTTTTATCTTCTACATGTGAATCAACAGATCTCAGAACAGACTCAAGCAAAAGTGCTTGGCTTTATGTCTATTTCAAACATTTTCACTATAGGACATTAAATTGTTCAGCGCATTGTGTGATTCATCCATTAGAATTAAAAAACAAACAAAAAAACTGCCCGAGCATTTTACGAAGAAATGCCTTTGATGTATTCTGCTTTGGCAGCATGAACGACAAAAGGTATTTTTTATTGGTTCCGCATTATGTCCCACTTGAGACGCAGTGATCCCATCAGTGACATTAACGAGTTATACAATGGCTCATAATATTATGTATTCAGTTTATAAATTTGCGTGATGCATTTGTGACAATACAGTCAACACGAAAAACTCTTTGATAAATGTTTGCTTCTGGAACACAAGCCAGAATATATAATGGCACCAAAATGCAAGAAAATTGGGGGATGTCGTGAGGATGTTGTGGGCAGCATCAGTGGTCTTGTTCTTAGCTCAATTTCAGTGCCAAAGCAAACTGAAAGCAAAAAGCAGAGATTTATTGCGCCATTGGATCCATGAATATAAAATGTCCCTGAATACTGTCTATAGTGTCAAGAGATTACTGGCTTGATTTCAAGCACTCTCTTGGTAATGAATAACCAAAGCACCGGAAAGAATCGTATTGCATCAAAATGCACACCATCATATGATACCAACAAACTGGCGTATCTACCTTATATTTGTTGCGCCCGCATGAGCTCAGAAACTTAGAACTGGAATTATTTATAATCATGTACAAGAGACGGTAGATAGAAAATTATTAAACTGGAAGGAGATTTGTGGAAGAAAGGAAGTAAGATGTAAAACGGCATCGATACTTGTAATGATTAAAGTGACAAAGAAGGAGGCCCTGGCATCATTAATGCCTTACGACAGTGGTTCTTAACCCTTTAAAAGCTGTTTTCCCCTAAAATTCATGTCTCAAATACTTCGTTTTCCCTTCAACATGGGACAACACTGATCAATGGAATTAGGCTAGTGGCGCGCTGAGTCTAAGTCTGTTTTGCCTCCGGCCTATTGTGAGATGTAGACCATAGAATTAAACAGGACCTGGCGTGCTAACGAGACAGTTCTATTTGATATGGAGGAAGTTCAAAACATGACTCGTGCAGTACCCGCGCTAAGTAACGGCCACTGAGTGGAGCATCAATAGAAACGACCGCGCACAATGTGGAATAAGGAAAATTAACGCGAACTTGATACATTCACAAGACAATCATATAATTTGCATTTAACTGCTTAGGCACTCCCCATCCTTCCGTCCTCCGGAATCTCGGGGAGATTTTCCCGCCCCACATCCCGGAAGGATTTTCCCCACGGTTTAAGGAGCATTCCTTTATAACCGTGTATATAGCTGCTCATTAACATGATATCACAAAAGTATTAGCTTTAAAAATATCACAGAGTGCCAGTGTCACGCAATGCCCAATAGTAGTCCTAACAATATCGGCAGCCATTCATCCGATTTAGACGCAGAGGACCTTAAACCGCCGACCTCTTCGCTTGAAAATGCTTTCCCTCAGGTATGGAATGAACGATATGTCAATAAGAGTACAGCCGTGCACGTGCATATTTTAGATGGAAGAATAACTGTCATCTGCCAGCAGGTCCCACGAGCATGGGAACGAAAGCATTCATCTAAACTGACGGGAGGTTTGGCTTTTAGAGATACTTACGTTTGGGTGGGGTTGAGACAGAGTGTGAGGAAGGGAACATGAGAAAGGGACAAGAGATACTTACAATGTCTGAGTGGTAATAGAAAAAAGGGGGATAAATGGCAATGGCACTCATTTTTCCGTGGTACGATAAGTGATGTAGAGACCAAAGATAGCAATTCAATAGATACAGTATGATGTATAGAGTATTTTTAGGTGATAGACAGTGATAGAGTTATGAGGTTTTGTCGTGCTTTACTTCTAAAGTAATGTAGACTTCAGAAATATTCATGATGTCTGAGAAATCATTTGAAGTGAGTGGGAGATGGGGGAGGAGGTGGGAAGATGGGGGGAGGGAGAGTAAAGGAAATACGGGCTGCTCGACATACAAGTGGTGACAAGACATTTGCCAGTACTGAGGGGGAAGACGATACAAGGTCGGAGAATTGAAACAAACTCAAGAAAAATTGGACACGATTTATTGGAAAATGGTTGCCTAGAAGACAGACTGGCAATGTCTAGAGACATACCGAAAGTTGCAAGAGAAACAAGGAGGTACTGTTGCCTCTACGAGAAATGTACGGAGAGGCGAGAAACAGACTAAACTGTGCAAAGGTTTGGTGTACCTTATGCAGTGCCCATCCATCATTTCTTGTTTCTAACTTACTAACTGAAATATTGAGTTTATTACGTGCCTGTATCTCTTACAAACACCACATAGGAATAATACTTTCATAATACATGTATATTTTTAACTTTTCTTTTACCATATTTTTTCATTAACATGAACTATCCATGATTGTACTAGAGCTGATGGTATAAATTAAATATCAGTTCTGATTTAAAGCTGCCTTTAACTTAAATTGTGGAAAACAATCGTTACCTTATCTTTATTTCACATGTACGGGGGAAAAAAGCAGGAGCCCCTTCAATGGAGGAGACAGGAAGAGAGAAGGAGAAGAAACAGGCAACTGACGTCAAAGTTGAGTCTAGATCTGTCCCAACTTGGAATGCCAACTTTGTTTCTTTACTCTTTCATTTTTCTGCCACATTATTGAAGGGGAAGGATGCATGCATTGTGCGGCAAATTAATGAAAGAATTGTTAAATTGTATCCAGATGCTGTATGAAAGTGTTAGTGAAAAGGGTGTCTCCTGTCATTTGAGTGTAGATGCACTGCACTCCTGCCTTTGATGGATGCAAGATCCCAAATACTCGACTAGGTCTAACCTCATGCGACCACACATTCTCACATTATTAATTCTACGCGGTGGCATTTCTGTTCTACTCCAGCCAGCAATACCTTGATCCTTCTTTCAACCCAGCAGACTGCAACGTATTCCTCATGACAGAAATGTGACTGGTGCCACAAGAAAAAGCCGTGGGCACTATCATGCGAAAACTCTAATGCTCGCTCCCCCTCCCCCCCCCCCCCCCCAAACATTAATTTTCGTCTGCGATGAAACTTAAAGAGGTAGTGGTTCATTCCCTGATCCTATAAAATAGGCTACTTAATATTCTCCTGGCTTCTATAGAACAGTGTATTTTGTATAATGAAATGATTAAAGATTAATGAAAACTAGAATCGCAAAGGCACTGAGTAAAAATAAAAAGTCTTCTCAATCGAGCCATCCACCCCAGACATAGATAGCTTTTTCCAAAAATTCTGTAACTTACAGAACGTATTTGAAATAGTCAAGGGGTCGCGAAAATATAGATAATAATCTTGTACAAGCAAAAATGTTTATTTGATAAACTAGAAAGTGATGTGAACACAGAATATTGGACCATTGGTTAAAAATTAAAGGCCTCCTCTGTTTGCACTTTAATATTTCAATATTTTGCACTTGGGAGCCAAGTAGGCCTACACTTTCCGGCAACTTGGTAGCTTCGCAGGCCGATAACTCATGCACCTAACCTCTAGCTAGCTCGTAGTCTTTTCCGGCCATCTGAACACATTCTACATCAAAATTCCTATAAAACATAAAAACATGTGTGTATAGAATGATATTTCGAAATCAACGCTAAAGAATATTGATGTGACATCGTGGTATTAATAATAGGTAGTCTTGGACATGTCCATAAGAGATTTATAGTAGGAGTTCAAAATAGAATGCCTAATAAACAATGTTTGTTTTTTTTTAGCCAAACATTCTAGTGTAACCCCCATGACTAACTCATTTAAAGTATGGGCATGACGATGCCATAGAATAAAAACATCTGATTTGAGGTTTTTCTTTTAGGAGGATCACTGCTGTCAGCATTTACACCTCGAGAAACACCTGAATAGGGCCTGGCATTCTTGTGGCCACCACCACGACTTCATTGCCATAATTTTCGGCTAGACAGTGTGATTGGTATTATCTGCACGGTGAAGAATTGTATGTTTTTCGAAAATAAAGAAATTTTATACATAATTTCAGTAATTCAGCACCAGATCTTCATCAAAATCCTTTGCTGTTTTGTTGTTTTTAACTTTCAAATTATGACCTAAAACAAGGTGGTCTAGAGGCAAGGTGCCCGCCTCTCGTACCAAGGTTCCGGGTTCGAAACCCGGGCTGTGCAGGCATGTTGGAAATTGGGATTTTTCTCATATTTTCGTGTCCCTGATCCCATTGGGGGGGGGGGGGGTAAGGATCGAGAACCTAGTCTTCTCGGATCAGGACGAAAAATTCAGAGGGCCCGTGTGCACGTTGCGCACGTTAAAGAAACCTTGGCAGTTGGAAATCGTAAAGAGTAGGCCGTACAGACCGCTGCCCGGGCAAAATTGAAACTAAAAATTAATAGATTAAAATTCAGCCTTATCACCTCCCCCCTCCATATCTCCCACAAAAAAAAAAATGTACATAATTCATTAATAATTGTTAAAAATAGGGAGAACCCCTAAAGGCAGACTACACGGAGGAATGCACCTCCTGCAACATTGTTGATTCCACGCGTATCGACCATGTCGTTCCAATGGATCAAATCAACACTGTCGAGAGGGGGAAAGTGCACCATGGGCTAGGCACTTTCTCCATACCCACAGCCCAAAAACTATTTAGCTGCTGACCGTCTGCCAAGGCCAGAAGAGCCAGTTATGTTATGACCTAAAAAGAAACGCTGATGCCGCCATGTTTCTCATAGCATTTTTAAAAGAAAAGTACGGTTTCGTGGTCTTCAAAACAAAATGAATGAAAGCTGACTCCATTTATCTGAGGCGGAAACACAAACTTGCACCCCGAACTTCGCTTTCATTTACGAACGAAGGGGAAAGATGCTTTGTTCGTCTCTTCTAATGCCGTTCATTCCGAAGACGTGACATCCTAAAGGTTGGGTTTGCCCAGAGCCGTCTCAATGGTGGGCACAGTGGACAGTTGCCCAGGGGCCTCGAGGGTTTAGGGGGCCTCATACATGCAAATTTACGTTGCACGGGGGCGGGCCACAGCCTATTGCTTTGCCCAGGGGCCCATATTAATATTGGGACGGCCCTGGGTTTGCCAGCAATGACTTAAAGGTGCAATCTGTACGTTGGGCATGTCTCACATATTATAGAAAGAGTTAATAATTTAGCTGGATAAATAGGAGTTTGATATACTGAATTTGTTCATTCTGTGTCGAGAATTTACTTTGTCATTTTTGTTTCAATAGTCATTTAACAAAGGACCTAATGATGAGATAATTTTGAAGAATGACAGGTGTTTTTTCTTTTCTTCCCAACAAGCTTTTGCGTCAGAGTTTGACTTGCACTCAACTACAGCGCAGTCAATGAGATGAGATTTATGTCAGTATGAAATTCTTGCAAATTTGCATTTTGCTTGTTTGAGGCTAGGAGAGTGGGCAGTTTTGCAGTATAGCAATATAGAGAGAAAATCAACAAACTGGACGAAAGCAGAAGTATCAAGTATAAATCTGTGGAATTTTAAACACCTTGTTTACACAGCAAACCTTATTGCAAATCATTCAGACTATTCATTTAAACAGCTGTCCTTCTGATCCCGGAAGAAGTTATAGAATATGCTGATATAGCCGTGCAAAAGAAAAAGACGGTAACAAAGAAATATGTAAAAATAAGGGGATATGAGCTTAAAACTTTAAAGTGGCATTGATAAGGAATGAACTCTTGCTGCAAAAAGTCACAGCAGTACTGGAAAAGAGTCCGTGGTTGTGTCCATCGGTGTTCACATCAGAATGTCAAAGTTCAAATCATTTATTTACTGTTTATTCAGGCAGCGTATTTGAAACGATACTTTTGCTATATGAATATAATAATAATTACTGTTATTGTGACTGGGTTCGTGGTTATATTCAACAACTTCAAAAATTTGCAACTGAATTTCGCTGGATCATTGTGCATGTCAGATTTAGCATTCATTCAGAACGAATTACATTGTGATGGTCTTTCCGGTGAAAGACCCAGAGGAGGGGGTTCAAGGAGGAACAATATTGAAGAGATAGAAATGGAATGGAGCCATTTAGAATTGAAGGGTAGGGTGGGGGTGCAATTTAATAAAGTATAGTTTAATGCTATGAACTGTATGGGTATGAAGGGAAACAAGATACTCTGATGATAAACTATTTTTCTTTCTTTTTTAAAAATGAAAATTTCAAGGCCAGTTGAATTATAAATTTGTGCTTTTACGATTCATTTTCATTAATGTGTAAATCCTGAAACATAAAATTAAAAATGGGAACAAGAAAGGAAAACAAAGGGTCACAACGATTGATACAAAGTGCGATAACAGCAATACTGTTGGTGCCCCCCCCCTCTCTCTCTCTCTCTCTCTCTCTCTCTCTCTCTCTCTCTCTCTCTCTCTCTCTCTCTCTCTCTCTCTCTTTCTTCAAGATAAAAAGTTAATTGTTTTAAATTCATCATCACAGCTGACAACAACAACTCAGACAACACCAATGCAAATGTGTTAATAAAACTTACCTTTAATCTTGGCCTTGCAAAATCTGTTAAAATGCTGTTGTCGTTGAATTTGGCTGCAGTGTCGCTGCTGGGGAGTCTTCCTGTGTGGCGTACCTTTCTGTCCGTGGCACCCGTTTCAGGGAACTGCCGCTTCTTTTGTCCGTGTCCCCTAGCGCCGCGCGCTGACATCCAGCCAATCAACGGCCGAGATAGAGTTTGCGTTGGCACGTTCTCTCTCTGGATTTCCTGCCCACGTTCAACTGGATCCAAGGGGACACTTAAATTATGCATACCAGGCTTAGGTATATTCATCCGGGCTTGTATACTGACTACTCATTAAAAGAAGTCTCAAATAAACCAGAATAAAACAGAAAGAAAAAAAAGCAAGAAATACGGCAACTGCATTGTTTATCGTCAAAATCAAATGTTTGAAAGCTGAGACAGGCTGTATTCAATGTTAGCTTCGTGTTTTTTTCATAAGCTGATTCTCTAACATACTTGTTTAGTCTGCTCACAATTAACTGGCTCCATTTCACATCCACTCACCGTTTCATTAATAAGAGATCTCAAATAAGAAAAACAAAATACAGCTTGAAAGAAATGGGTGTTTGATACCCTGCTGTGTACAGGCGTGCGTCGGTACTTTTGAAAAGTTAGGATTTGCTGGTCATAAATTATTAGCAGTAATTTTCAAAATGAGGTAGAAGAGACGGCGGGTGGGGGGGGGGGGGGGGGGAGCTGGCGCGGAGAGTTTTATGAAGACAAAAATAATAATAATATTAAAAACAATATAATATGAATAATAATTGTACAGCTACCAGATAACATTTCCTGGGTGAAAGCTCTACGTATCGGTGCTAACAAAAGTTCGTTGATTCAGCGAAGGGTTTTAATTATTAACACCCGTATATATATCCGTTTCACTGTTGATGACGCTTTCAAAATACAAACTGTGAAAGTTATTAGGTAGCTATAGTTATCTCCTGGTCTTTATTACTTACAGTTGTACTACAAGCGCAAAGGCTTCCAAAGAAACGTCGGTGGATCATAAATTGCAATGGAAGAAAGGCCTCCAGCTGAAGGCTTTTTAAGCGCCGAGCCTTAAGTTCAACAAAATATCACATTACGCATAGAAATACTACAATGTGTACGTGGGCATATTTTAAAATGTCTTGAAGTTCCCTGTATTTTAATACTTCCCGTGATTTTGAGCCACAGCGGAGATGAACAGAAGAGAGTGTTCCGACATTTTCCTCGACGAGCCAACAGGCTAAGCATTTTACATGTGGACAGGACCAAGACGCAGTTTCGTCGAGGAGAATCGAAAAGTATGATCGGCAAAGGCGGTTCTTGGCCTCATTTTACGATGTCGAACTGCAAGCGAATCTGATCTGCTGTTACCCTTTCTGACCTTCTTCCGGGTCGGCTAGTTTCAATAAAATCACACGCAGCGTCAGAAAGTAATGTATGCAGTGGATGCCATAAACTACTTACATGGACAAGGCTGTCCAAGTTAACACCCACTGAATTGTTTTTAAAGCATCTGAAGGCGTAGAGGCACTGGTGGAGATCAGCTATATGGGCTGAAAGTTTCACAAGACGTTTCCACAGACACAACAAAATTAATAACAACAGCGACAACAACAATCCAAAATAATCCTACAGTTAAGGTTCGGGTGAAATGAACAAGCAAACACACACGGTTTTATTTATTTACCTCTTTATATATAAATTTGTATTACCATTATCAAATAAATTTGAGACATCATATTTAGACCACACTCACAGTCCCCAGGCGTGCACCTATTTTCCCCAAACCTAAGTCCTTTGACTTTCTCATTATACACAGGAGAATCAACCCAGCCAGTCAACCCTACGCCAATATGACGTAGATTTCCGTAGGATTGGTAGAATTACCATAAGGGCGGGTTCCCTGCATCAAATGAACAACGGCCCATGCGGCAATCAGCGGATGTACGTAGGAACGACGCCATTCCTATGTGAAACTTGGCGTCAATCATATGCCACGTATTTCAGTAGGTTTACTGGGTGGAAAGTATTGTGTTCCTTGGGCTCTCTGTGATGTGTTTTTCTAATCCATCTCTATCAAAAAGCCTTCTCTGAAGGCGTCCAAACTGCGTGCACACGCAACTTGGAATCTAAGAATAGGTCCCAGGCGAATATCCACATAATATTTTGTAGTTGTTTGGCTGTAGTACATGTATCTGTGGAGCAAGTATACACTGACAGGTTGGTAATCTTGACTGTGAAGCGTCACAATTATTAGTAGTAAATTAAATATTGAATCACCGTCATTACTTTTTACTGTGAACTCGCAGAGTATGTAAATTATTCCATAAATCGATAGACTGATTGACAGATTTACTGAAGAGCTGGAGTGAAGATCTGAGTTGGAGATCAGTCAGACAGGTAGATGAGTGAGTGAGTGAGTGAGTGAGTGAGTGAGTGAGTGAGTGAGTGCGTGCGTGAGTGAGCGAGTGAGTGAGTGAGCGAGTGAATGAGTGAGTTAGTGAGCGAGCGAGTGAGTGACTGAGTGGGTGAGTGAGTAAGTGAGTGAGAGCAGTGTCTATACATTGATCAAGTTCAATGAAAGAAAGTCCTAAACTCTTCCATCAGTAAAAGTGCGAGCTTACATGTATGTACTGGCCGACAGTGCACGTAGAACGGGAGTATGTGATTAATAATAAACAAACAAGTGAGGCAATGATCGAGTGTGTGGGCTGGCAAACCTGGAGACATGGTCAGTGACTCGAAGCTGTGCATTGTACCGAAACACTTGAATACTTAACTATGGCACTACTACTACTCAGTACTACGTGGACTGGGACTGGTGCGGTAACTACTCGTACCAGGCCTAGCAGTGGCAGGCCTAGGGAGGGGGCTAGGTCTGGAACGGGGGACCTAATGGACCTTACCCCTTACAGAGAGCACTCACTCCGATTGTGGGGAAAGAGACAGACAGACAGACAGACAGGCAGAGAAAGAGAGAGAGAGAGAGGGGGGGGGGATACTGAATGTGCAAAGAAGAAAGGAGTGAGGACAAAGGATGGAATCTTGGAGGGTATACTATAACAAATTGGGATGGAGGCAGGTCTCTATCCCCAACACAAAAAAACGGAGAACCCCTACTACAGTCATTAATTAGTTACAATTTCTTTTATGTGATCGTGCGAACCTCCCTTAGTTTCTAATATGAAAAGACTCTTCCCACAACAGTAGAGTGGCTATAAACCAGCCTGGAAATGGAAGAGGAAATATTCAGGGAAATTGTCACCGACAGGTCGTTAATTTTTAATCACCCACGGTGCTTCTTAGTTTGATTAAGGTTTCTTTCCGTTAAAAAAACAGAGGCCTTCAGCGGCAGAGTGGCCCTGGCCAGTGCAAGAAACTGTTAGCAAAGACAGAGCCAGCCGAGACACAGGTAAGTCGGGGTGGCCTCTTCTTCGCGCCCTTTAAAAATAGCGTGTGCACAGCTTGCTTGATGGTCGTGAGCAAGGCTAAGACGCAGGGAGTGAAAAGAGTGTTTGATATTGCTACCACGCCAGAACTATAAAGAGAAATTGTCCCGAGGTTTCTTACAGTGGTTGAAGTTGCAATTACAAGGTGAGTGTTTAAGTCGAAGTCAATAGACATAGGGTTGATCGTTGAATATTAAGATTCAATATTTGTCAAGTAGACTTTGCGCATTCGCCGCTAGGAGGAGTGAGCGAACACATGAACGCAAGAAGTCCCCCGCTGTTCCATTTTGTAGTATAGTATATTTGCTGGAAATAGCCATTTATGTGGGTAGGAAGTTGCCCGAAAGATGGAGTGGACAGTTTGATGATCATAATAAAAATCGGCAATGATTATTTTTGGTGATTTCAAAGGATTATTTGACACTGTCGTGTAGAAATAATTATGTGAATTACAGTAGAGCTCTACCCTTCTTTCTCTTCATCATATTGTTTCAGTCACTCCTGACCTACATATAAGCTTACATTCATACCTCGACCAGGGGTGCTGCAGCTAACACCACCCGGCCACTTTCACTACCACAACTGCTGCCCTTAGACCTATTTTTCACCCTGCTATCCAAAAAAAAAAAGGGGGGGGGCACGGTGGCAGTTGGAAGAGCGAATTTCAGAGCATTAGGCCTACATCTCTAGATCATACGAATTCTTTCATGAACCACCGACACCAACTGAACAGCGAGTCAACCAGACATACGTAAAACAAAACAAATAGTCCCCCCTCCCCCCCCCCCCCACCAAAGAAAAAGACCAAAAAAAGTGCATTGACGGGCAGGCTGCTTTCTAGAATCCAAGTCTGGAACTCGCAGACGATAAGTACGTGCACTTGTTTAACCATTCTAGGTGTTTTATTTGCTTGATTTTCAACCCTGAAACTTTTTTTTTCTTGAAGAAAGTCAATAGACGGAAAGTTTGATTTGTCATTCCTTTCCTTAGCTTTTTATTGTATCATTTCTGTATTATTTCTAAGCCAGTCAGATAGACAAGCAGAGATAGGCTAGGCGGGTCTGCAAAGGAAAGACGCATCAGAGCGCGAAATACGTGAAGTAACTCACAACATTTCTTGCATGTGAAGTGGACTGATAAATGACGAAGTCGCTTCCCAGTGTCTTCTATCTAGATCTAGATCTTTCTCCCACTAACGCTAGGGGTGTGGCTAACCGGAAATTGCAGGCCGGTGCAAAGTTAACTGAACGTCTATAAATAATGGTTGCCAGGCTGCGGAGTGATCCAGTGAATGGTCAGCTATGTCCACGTGGTGTGGAACCGGAAACTGGGACAGTTCTTCAGGACTTGTTTGGCCTGTTAAGTCTCCGTGGGCTCCAGCAAACATCGGCTGGCCTGAGAACTAGGCTAATCAGCACATCTTTTAGTGCTGCTGTCTTCACGCGAGGAATTATATTCTATTTTTGCTAAGGAGAAGAAACTATTGAATAAAAAATAATTTGACCGCAATTATTCTGAGAGGGTTTATTATGTTGGAAACACCAGACTGCTCGACGATGGTTATGTCTTCAGTGCTCATGACTTTCCGAACATGAACTGTTATTGGAAAACAGCCATCTTGGTCACTGTGTCATCTGCAATCATGTGACCGTGCGAAACTTGTTTGGGGTGGGGGCTTAGCTTGGCTAGGGGTCTTGATTCACATTTATTATCGCCACACATTATTTTGATGACAACACTATTCATTTTTTAAATCCAATTTTGATTTCCGATACCAATACATTGGTCATGATTTTCGCAGGACTTTCTGCATTTCGCGTTCATGTGCTGTACTCGAAATCGAATTCAAACCCGTGAGTGGACAATGCTCAAAGCTGCAGGCTACTTACCAGAACGTGAAGATACTGTTTGATAGATCTGCATAACAGTTTTAATATATCTCCACTCTTCTAGCTCGGCCCTATTTCTGTTGAGATACACTCATGTCATTGTTAAAGTGCTACATCCCAGACTTGCTACCGATTACATTTACAAATGTCACAGGCGACTGACTCAAAGACAGAAACATGAAAATTTAGATGTACAAGCGTAGGTATTGTGACAGAATCACTGCCATAATTGCCTAGTGCAGCACAGTTTAAATGTGAATTGAACCCCTCTCCCTCTAAGTCAGTGACGGCACCTTGACGACTAGTGACACTTCACAAGTGGTACAAGTTGGGTGAGTTTTTAAAACAAGCCTTGACCCATGCAAGATGGCCGCCACAATACCCGTATTTCAAATCCAGCTCAGAGAAACTGGACGTAAAAGCCCAAAATAAACAGTGGGAAGCGGTCACTTTATATAATTATCATCGTGAATCTTCCATCTAATCATAAATAGAAATACATACCCGTGAAGAAACTTAAAACTTTCTACGAGTACATCATGCTTGAAAAGGTCAAATGAAATCTTCAACAGCTAAGTCAAATTAACACTTTAACAGCTCTCGCCCAGCTTCTGTCGGAAGCCAAAATAAATGCCCGGTCTTTTGCAATATAATCGACCATTGTCAGCTTATTAAGGCTGGCTTGTCATTGAATATCCTTAAACGAGCAGCAAGGTTTGACTTCTTTCCTCTCGCAGTACTCTATATTAGAACGAGAGAGTACCAATATAAACTGCGCACAAAATATGAAACTCCTGTACATGTACAGTGTTTTCAATACGAGTCCGCATTGATCCCAACTTCTCCCCCTATGCGGTTTATATTGACAAAGAAGATCAGATACCTTTTGAAAATTTTTACAAACTATAATAAATTCATGCTGGAGATGTCAAAAAATTAAATTATATGTCTATATTCTATACGTAGGCACCAAGTCTGGACGTTGATACCGCACTTAAATCCTGCCATTTGTTACCAGGATAACAAAGGCAAAGTCGGATCTTAAAGATTCCATGATTACCTCCCTTAGGAGTTTACCCACCAGAAATTAGATTTGCGCCCTGAAGCTTGACCAGTGACTAATTTACCCAGGAGACAGCTTGTCTTTACGACATTGCACCGTAATTAGGGATAGATATTATTTCACTCGGTACGGGGGAGGATTTTTTCCCCTGAGCGAGGCGACAGCAGGGTTGCATTATTCATGAAACTGGTTGAGCTTTCTAGGCTAAACAACATTAACATTTTTCCTGGGCTGCTATTGCTACCGAGGGCAATAATTGGCTTGGAGCGCACAAGGCGTGCATGGTTTTGTGTGGGGTGAATTTATGTAGGTGTGGCAGTGAGGGATACCTAGCCGGACTCAAGACTGCGCAAAAAGAATTCAGTGTTCCTTGAGTTGCCAGAACAGTGGATGGTTATCCCAGCTACAAAATTCACTGAATTTAGATGTTTGATGAAATAATGAAATATTACATGAAGCGTCTTCGTATGAAATCATGAAAGCCGAATTGTCTTTCATATTTATAATACATACATGTCTTCAACTGCGCCACGCGTTTTCCCTGTCAAATGTCGTTTAATGACTAAGTGACACAGACAGACAGGTGGACAACTTCACAAAGGATTTATTGGTGGACATAAGTAATTAATGTGAAAAGGCATGTGAAGTAATGTGAAGTAATTACATGTAGAAATCTAATGGAGGATAAGTACATGTAACAAATTTGGCAGTTAAAACAGTTTAGTACATGTAGGTAATTTGATAGAATATGGTCTAGATGGGCTGCTACCAAGCAGGTGGATGATGTAGGCCTATACTGTAGACATGTTTCTGTAAAGCGCATAGAGCATTTTTGTAATGGATATGCGCTATATAAATGCCATCCATTATTATTATTATTATGTACCAAACATTAGCTGTAGTCCATTGATGATGACATGAACTCAATTTTTGCAAGAAGTGGCCATACAGCTTTTGGAAATTATGGTGATGAAGTGCGACACTGATTGCTGTATATAGAGAATATGATGCCTCAGAAAACAAAAACATTATAACAACTGCACAGAGCACTTACAAAACATTTTTATCAAATATAGGACTTCATATCTTTTTTCATTTAAAATTACTTTATTCATTCTTGGTTTCAATGGGAATACAAATGAACAACAAAATGACTCGATTAAGAACATGATAGTAACCAGTCAATACAAACTGAATAATCAGCATGTCAGCATGGACCCGGGAAGATGATATAAAACCTCACAAGACAATCATGGCAGATGTTTCCATGTCTACAATTCCCTCTTATATTAGTGCCTGCACAAAGTTATTTGAAGCATACCAAGTTTTACCTTGACTGAAACTCAACAGTGCCATACACAAATTTGCCATCTCTTGTGCATAATTTCCAATCTGCCAATGCTGAATACAGAAAATTGGGTTTTTTTTTTTTGTGGTGGATATCTTTCAGACACTGACAGACAATAAGACTCATTCTTGACTGGACTGCCGATCCTTTAGAGGGTACTTCCAACCAAAATTATGATTTACGATTTTACTGCATTAACATCAAAAAGGTTAAACAATCTGAAAGCAATGTAGCACATTTCTTCTTAGTGAATGTCTATGTTGACCTATTCTGTTAAGAGCAAAATGTAAAATACACAATCATGTTACCACATTTACAAGTTTATGCTATTTTCAAACACAACCCTTCTCTGTGAGAAGTGTTAATTTTTTTTATCATTCATTGTGTAATTATGTATTTTGAGACCTTTGTATCCGAAACCTGGCATTTTTCATGCTGCAAATGCTGTATGAAACAGTTCCACATTAAAATTGTTCAAATCGTTACAAAACTAAAGGTAAAACATTTAAAGCTGCTCAAAACAAACCAGTGGGACAAATTGTATCAAGTATAATATTTTCAGTTTGCTTTCATCGACCTTCTAAAATCAATACCAAAATACAAGAATACCTAATGACTGAAGCATTATTGATTATTCAACATGATGGTTCAAGTACAGCTACAACCGCCTTAGAGAACCTATGAAATGCATGTGATTCACAACAAATATCTTTAGATGTGGATGGTCTTTTCGCCTGACCTTATTATGTATCTGGAGGCCACATTTACATCTATCACTAACAGGCATGAATTTTATTGGAAAATATGACCTACATTTCCGCAGCTTCACAGTGTATACGATTTCAGCATACTGAAATATCTTGAAGCTCCACTAATAATTTCAACATCCAAATTACAAACTTACAACTGAAATACAAGTTCCAGTTACAAACACATGTATCTGGCTGATTTTTCTGCTGCCTTTTGTAAGAGACAAAAAGCTCAAAATGAGGAGTCCTAGTTTAGCTGTATCATAACTGCAACCCAAAGGAGACATATTTTTTTGCCACTGACAGGCAAATAAACTGGGCATGTCTGATATAAATGCTGATTTACAAAGAGAAGCCAAGTCCTACTACTGTACTAGTCAGAGGGCAAGATTCATCTATTGACATGAATAAAGGGTGATATTTTATACCACACTTTAATTATTGTCACCTCCATCGTTCATACTGTCCATGCCACCCAGTGACACTGTTGTCAATTCTTTCTTAAGAAAATATGCTGACGAAGCCAAACTGAAGTTACCACCAGATCACAAATGCCTTTTCAATCCACCTTGATGTTAAATTTTTTTTAGTAAGTTCATAAAATCTCTTACATTTTAAGCCACAGTCAATGCTCTGTGTCAACATGTCTATGATGGAGCAAACTTTTCTCTCTTCTGGAATGCACATTTTTCTTTTTTAAACTGAAAGAAAAATGGTCCTAAATTTCTTTCAGAACTTTGATCCATCATGCCTTGATAAACAATTTTCATTGTATATGCAAGGCAAAAAATGTGATACTGGTGACTTTCCATCTACCATGCTCATGTTAATCCTATGGTTGACAGCAAACTTGGTCAGAGATGAAGGACACACAGGTTTGGTGGAGGGGCATGAATTTCAACAATCCACTTCTACTGGAAGATTTTTTTCTCCACACCCAGACAAGAGGATTCTAAACACTGATGTTCAGTCCATCAACATTTTCCCTATTTTGTCAGTGCGAACTAGATTAAAAATTCCTGATAGTGTTTTTCTGACCCAAACTGGCACATAAAAACACTCTCAATGGTGGTTCACTGGTCAACCCCCTCTTTCCCATTCAAGAACCATCAGTATTATGTTGTCTAAATTTCATTCTGCATGTAACTTTAAACCTTAGATATGATGTGATATTTTTATCATAAACCCAGCCATATTTCTATTTCTGCTAAAAATGATACCAACTGACTGGAAGGATGATCAAAACTGCTGCAGAACAGCTTATGCATGCACTGTTCACTGCAGTCATCATTACACAACAAAAAGACCTGTTATATTTATGTCAAGGAATAATCTTCATCCTTGGAAAGCAGATAGTATATAATATAGACTGGATCTGAAGTGTTATTTCATAATGAATTATAAAATCTTTTCCATAGCAAGAAAAAAATCATATCACCAACACTACTTAAAGCTCATGAAGTTAATCAGCATTCACCAAATTGTGTGAACACAGTGCAGCACTTTATTTTCTCTTACTTTTTTTAATTATCCCAGTGTGTTGACAGTTACAGTGTGCTTCAGATTTTTCCATAAAGCCAGTGCCATACTATAACCTGAGATGTCCTATGATGAGATCAGTACCACAATCACTATTTTCAAGAATGGTGAAAGGTCTGCTAAATTTTTTAAATTTGTAACTTGTGGATTACTACACTGAAAATGTTGCATTAAATAATTAACAAATGAAATCATCTTCATGTTAAATGATGCTCAATTGCTCCTGATTGGTCCATGGTCCATTCATCTCTATCACTATGCATTCTCTTGCAGCTGCTGTAATAACAACCTTCTCTGTTTCTCTAGTTCTCCTTCACTCATCTCACTGTCTGAACTCTCCCACTGGCTGGCTGATGTGTGCTGATTGAGGCAAGAAAACAGAAAACATTATTAGGTTATTATTGCAGCAGCCATTGCCAAAGCTTCAGTAAAGAATATCCCAGACTGGATTTTTAGACAAGATCAAATTAACAGTGAGACCCTGGGTACTTCAAATCTGACTGGATCAACTCTAGGCTTGTAAATATAGAAGTTAGGTTACTCAAACAATTTTGCTTTCTCAGAAAATCCAGTTGACAAAACTATCTGGTACATAAAGTGATATTTAATATGAAGTATGGATGCAACCTTAACAGTTATGAGCAATGTGTACTATACTACTATAAATGTATTGTCAATACATAATGCTAAATAAATACACTATTTCCATTCTTCAAGATTGTCATATTTTATCATAAGTGCCATGTAATTGCACAGCAAAGCACAAGAGCGGGCTTTATTTAAAAATCCTGTCAACTTCTTTCAAACTTTTAAATGCTTGTTTCCCAGTCCTTGCAACAATTACATATAAATCTGTCACACTTAAAACGTCTGCAGCCTAATATGGAATCCACACCACAATTTACTTGCATCACAGTTACAACTCTTGGCTAAGAACATGACCACAAACATACCATAAACATTTAGATAATGCATACTTTGCTAGAGCTTTTATCCCTGTCCTTGGCTGGCGGTGGTGGTGGAGGTGGTGGAGGAGGCTCTGCCGACTCTCTCTTCTTCTTTGATGCTTTAGATGAACTTCTGCGTTCTCTTTCATTATCTGATCCGTCAGACCTGGAAGCCTTCATGGGAAAAAATTCAGCGCTTATTCTACCAGAGACTGAATTACATGTAGCCTGTACATTATTTTCAGAATGCTCATTAACTCCTGACAATATCCAAGTGTGATTTGAATAGTGTTTTTCTGATTTTCTTCTTGTCTTTTTTTCAACTTCCATTACATCTCAAATGACTGAATGTATTTTTCATATGTCATTATCCAACTGATACCACTAAAACCAACGCAGAGACAGTCAGTCAAAAAAGTTACTAAAATGTGATGAGCTGCACAAAAAAGTTGTTTTCGCTCTGTGGGGTTAGTAATTAACAAAATACTACTAGGAATAGCTGTCAAGAGTTAACTCTGATGAATGGCAATAAAATTCCACTGCAAGCTGTACCTGGTTGCCATGTTATCTGCATGCTGAAAGTTTCATTCAAGTACAAGTATCATGACATTTTATGGATTCATGAGCTTTCCTTTAGAATCTGAAGATCAGCCAATTGTCTGCAGTGTCACTGAATTGTGTATTTCTATTATCTCCTTTTTCAATGATCTCACAAGAGAGAGACCAAAGACTGCCTCATTCTTCTGTTGAGATAACATTTCACCCATTATATCTCCATGTTTACACACTATAAGTGAGATTGTTTTGTTTTTTTTTAAACACAAAGCCCCATTTAATAAAAAAAAATCATTCTCAAGTAGCAGCAAACAAACAAAATGAAACTTTGATGACAAATGACATGCCATCTATACAACCACTGCAATGACGTAGAAATTACTGACATTACTACAATTAGTACAGCAAATGTTTACTTAGGTCCGAACTGTATCTTTAGTAAAAAAAATGTTTAACAAAAACACAAAACATCATAACATTTTCAGCTTCACAATACATTTGCACATACTTTAAATAGTATGGTACCACTTCAACTATCAGTCTCAGATCCTACTACCTTATAGTGATTTTTTTTTCCTTCAAAAACTGCTAGCCCAGCATTATCTACAAAATTTGGCCATCCAAAGGCCTAAATGCTCAAAATTTGCTACTGTCAGTGCCAGAGAAAAAAATACAAACTTATGCTATTTGTCCAATGTGTCTGTCTCAAAATTTTCATGCTGTCTCTGATTTGTTCCTGTATTTATCTAAGTTACATAAGAACAGCCTATAAAAAACCTTGTTGCAAATTTTGAGCTTCAAGAAAAAATGGCAGATCAAATGGAAATGACGACATATGTTAAAAATGCCATTAAATTATCCTCTGGTCTCAGTAGCCAGTTAATAAGTTGGAGAGGTGTCATGGGTGATGTTTCTATGTTGCTGTTTAATACTTTAATGACAGTTGGAATGTCAGCACTTGAGAAGACAATATTTAACGTGGTTAGCTTCCTTACTGTATCAAAGTTTACTCAGCAATTTAATGTTAACGCTCACCCTGCGCGCTACCCATAAAGCCCACTGCCCGGTCAGTGACCTTACTCACGGAGAATCTTATCTCGGGTCAGTGACCCGTGCCGCTAGACGATGACCACATACGCTGTCCACGTGGTTTTCGGTTTTTATTGATCGGTATGAAAACATTCGCTGCTATACCTTATCACGCTTGATAATGAACTAACCAGCAAAATCTTAGTCTGTCAGTCTCTAACCAATCATCTGACTTATGATTCCAAACTGACAGCTGTAGTTTTCGTGAGAACGAAGCATGATAACTAGCCACGCCCTCCCAAGCCCTACACAAATGGTTTCATCCTGATTGACACATACTAATAAACCAATGTGGGCATTTGGGGCAAAGATTATTTCAGAGCTTGTTTTCTGATTGGTTCTTAGATACAGACAACTCCAGATGGTGGTCAGTTTGTGAGAAAATGAGATAATATTGCAAATTTGTTGAGCAACAGTTCGCATATCGATGTTACATCTTTTGAAAGTAGGCCGTGGGACCAAAATCCTAGCTAGTCTCTAAAGTAAATTTCGTTACGCACCCCCTAGGGAAAATCTAGGTATGGTTTTAATATGTTCCCAGTAACCAATTTTGACTAAAAATCAAATGTTGTCATCCGTAACTGTGCACATTAATAACTTATTTTAAAAAAATGTTTATTGCTATGTAACATCTGTATTTTTGCATGTTTGTTTCGTTTTACATCATTTTATATTTCACAAAATCTCCACCTTTGAACGCAGAAGGCTTTTTTAATTAGACCTCCTATACTAACCCAATTTTACATGTCCATTTCAAATACCGCGGAGGGTGCACGGAAGTTTTTATTATTTTGATTAGTTTGGTTCTTGAATTTATAGAAAATGCATTGTTTTCTCGTGCTGTCATTTTCATCCTCCATCTTGCCTCCATTCTGTTATAGTACCGTGCAGGTCATCAAAAGTAACGCTTGGTGCTCAGTGTCCTGGCGCGCATGAGTTCTGAAGCAGGACTGCAGATTACTACTTTTATTGTAAGAGAGAGAGACAGAGAGAGAGAGAAAGCACATGATTGTTTAGTCTCAAAATATCATCCAACTTTTTCAAAGAAAACTGAATTATATTGCTATTTACATCTTTCTTAGTGTGCATACAGCATTCCATCATGGAGGCAGCCATTTTGGATTACGCGGCGAAAGGCTCAATTCCATTGGCTGATTAAAAAAGCATTGTTTAAATGGCAAACTCAATTCGCATCATTAATTATCATTTATTGGCACATTTTACATACAAATTATACAAAAATGTGCAAGACTTGAAATGACAACATTGGTTTTTTGTGAAGGAAAGCTGCATAAGAGCTTGCATGCAAAAAAACAGCTTATCCCCTGAGGTGCGTAACGGAATGACAAGCTACAAGTTTGGTCCCACGGCCTAAAGTGTGGGGAGAGCGTTTGAAAGCTTAGACTTTGTGATTCCGACCAGTGGTTCACTGGTTAACATGTCCATGTCACAATGCGTTTGATTTAGAAGAGATACAGTGAACAATAACACGGTGGTTACGTCTCAAAAAGGTCAGTGAGCCCTTGCGAGTCAATACCAACAATTGCTGCTCCTCGCAGGGTGTGGGTTAAACCAATTTCACTACACACCAATCAAAGATGTGAGAAAGACAATATCACATTCATTTTATGCACTAATAACTAATTTACAAATGTAAGAACTTACTGATCTTGAAGTGTGCTTCTTCTTCTTGGACTTTTTTCTGTGCCTTCTTGAATTCGCATCCTCGTCATCTACAATTCCAATAAATCTTATTTTATTTGCAATGCAAGCAATCAAAACATCATTTCTACAGACAGACACACAGAGGCATACTTAAGCATTCCCAATGTCTGGTGCCCAAGGGCTGGTGTCTTTCAGAAAATTTGCAGCTTCTCAAATTTTTAAAACAGATAAATTAAAGCCCCCAAGTTTGTTCCTTAAAAGGATGATATTTTTGCATGTTTTGTAACAATTTTGCAATTATCATACCACTGTCATATGTCGTACTATGTGGCTAGAATCTGTGATAAGCTCTTGATTATGGTTGACTCTTATGGCTGATCTGGCAATAGCAACTATTTTATAAGAAGGCAGACAACCCGACAATAGGAAGCAAATCAACAGATCAATCATAATAAAATCCTATAAATTTTCCCCACTGATTATCCCGCCATTACATGTGACTAGACTCCCATGCACAAGATATAACTAGGTATACCAGAAGTGATGGTGCAACTCCCCCCACCTTTCCCCCAAGGATTAAAAGAGGAGTATTATCTGCTAGATGGTCCAATGTACAAAAATCCACATTTATGAAATCATGGACGTACCTCTTGATCTACCCGAGTCGGAGCCAGCACTTCCTGACCTTGAATCTGAGTGCCGCTTCTTCTTCTTTGATGAACGATGACGACCTTCATCCTCTGAATCACTCTGCAGAGGATGACATGATAAAAGACAGAATGAAATCTGTTGAATTTGATAAGCATGGTCCAGTTCAAAACAGGGGACACTCCATACACAAAATTTACATTAAAATGTAAATCATTCCCAGCAATAAATGATACTGGTTTAGACCTTGGATTCTATTCTCTCTTTTTTTTAAATTTTCTTTTACAAAATATTTCGTGGTTTCCAGATCAAGAGCACCAGTGTCTAAAACTACTTATCAACCAAGAAAAAAGATGGTTCTACTTACGGAATGAGATTTTGATCTTGATCTCCTTGAGCGATGTTTCTTGGCCTTCTTTTTCTTGGGGTGGTAGTGTGAACAGCTTTCTTCAAGAGCAATGAGATGTTTTTTGAACAGCCGAATTCTTTCAGCTTCCAGTGTGATGTTTTCGAAAGCAGAATCGTGTTCTAATTTGGGACGAATCTATTTGAAAATGAAATTGGAGAAAAAGGTCAGTTTACCCTGTTTCCAGATACAGTGGAACCCGTGAGAAGTCGACTCGCTTGAAGTAAATTCCCGGTTAAAGTCAACTCTTCTTCTTGGTCCCGTTTTTTTCCTTATTATTTCTTTGTATTTCGTTTCGGATGATGTCAACAGCATCGGTACCGCAGTTCGCTTAAAATCAACACCATCAACCAACTCGGGTTGGCTGACCACATACTTTTTCCCCTGCAGCAGCCTACTACTAGTACATAGTACTACTAAGCCACTACATGCACTGCTGGTCAGACCTAGTGTGCCGCTGCAGGTAGTGAGAGGTAGAGGGGGTGTGTATTGTACCGTGTAATGTGTGTAGGCTACAGTACTAACAAAGACATTCTATACGTGAGGTCTCTGGTAATAACACGTGCCGCAAACTTTGCTTCGCGCGCGTTGTGAGCCACGGATGGTTCGCCCACTCGCCCCGCATTAGGTCAACTTCCCCACGCCCAAAATCTTCCCATTCACTCGACTGCGATTACAGTGAGAAGACGCTATTCAAAATTCAACCAAACTCGCCTTTTATAAGACAGTAGGCCTGCCTGAACAAAATGTGTAACTCTAAGAAGTACAACGTTCTAAATTTGGACACGAAGCTGAAACTTCTCACCAGCGGGTTATCTCCGATGTCCTTTAACAAGGGACATAACTCAATGAATACACAAAACAAAATTTGTACCTCAGGGATCATATCCCCTGAATAGGGTTAATGTCAACCTCGGTTGAAATCAACACTTTTTTTTTGGTCCCAAGTGTTGAAGCAAGTTCCACTGTAACTAATATCTTCCCCCTTTCACTATCCATTTCATGGCTATGTCACTCCCCACCAACACCAGAAGTCTACCATCACTTTACTGTCTACATTAATGTCCATTCTTGACCCCAAAGCAGGACAAGTAAAGTGAATGTTGCTTGAGCTTCTTGCAGAACTTCTGAAAGGAACTGCGTGCTGCCAAAATGTCTATTTCCTAGCTTTTTACAAGATTCTTTTGAGCCTTTTGGCACAAAACTTTCCAAAAATGTGAAAAAGGAATGGTGGTAGCCCGTGACTGCATGAACTGAGTAACTAAGAATTACAGTCCACCAACTTTATGAGGCATTCAAAAGAATTTTAGTCACTTGCAAAACTCATACTCACATCATCCCATTTGGTGTCCAAGTCTATACTGTGTTTTGATAACAGACTTTTAAACGCTGACTCTAATTTTTTCAGCTGAAAAAGAGAAAGAAATGGCACAAAGTGATATTTTTAATTGGATATATATAAACAAAGGCTTTGAAACTCTCTAATTGTGACATCAATTGTCATATTTTTTAGGAAACCACATTTGCATACCTTCTGTAAAAGACACACTATATACCAAGTGATGCACACAATTTGGCATGGGAGTATGATTCTCAGATATGCTTATTTTCAGACATATTTAGCTTTTATGTCAAGCAAGTCATTTTGGTACTGCTGCTCCAAAGACAATGAAGATAAGCTCTGAAAAATGTTGAAGACAAGTGCATTGACAACGTGCATTATTTGAGAAGAATGCTGATATGCATAATATGAATATGTAAAGGTTACCACTTCATACATTCCACAGGTGACATCTTACACTGACCACATTTGGCTGCTCTGATATTCTCTCTTATGCTTGCTAATGCAGCATGGAGATCCCAGACAGACACATAAATGCTAATACAATAGCCCGGCTCCACCAGCATGACTATACAAGATCCTTCTCCTGTCACTGATGATCTATACAGATATCTTCTTACTTTGGTGACTGACAATTTTCCTGCCCCATACATCACCATTTGCTGGCAGTACTGATAAAGTCTAATATCAAGAAAAACATACCCGTCTAGCCTCATCTTTCAGTCTTTCTTTTTCTCTTGCTTCTGCTTTTTCCAATAGCTATGAAATATGACAAAAAGAAGAGATGAGAGAATGATATATATTTCCCACATGCCTACGTTTCATTAAAGCAAGCTGTATGAACTTATTTTTCCCACTACTAAAAACACAGCATATAAATTAAATACCAATAAATAAAAATTCACAATTTTTAAACATATGTAAAACAATTGAGTGGCAGAAGTATTTCATTGTGGTGCAATTTTGGCCCATTTCTTAGCTCAACATTACAGCTGGAATAACCATCTAAAAAAATTATCAAATTAATGTTTTCAAGAGTCAACTAGTCTACCTATTGGGTTTATTCAAGTTCCAGGCAATCTTTTAAAAATGTTATCATTAATCACACTCAAATACAATGATCTTTTTTTTTGGGGGGGGGGGGGGGGGGGGGCACCCTTTGATAAACCTGACTGTATTTGACATGCATTCAGTTTGGTGCAATTGCCCTGCTTAGAAACAAATGCATAGTGCCCTGGCATGCATAACATCACTAGTAAGACTTTAGATTATTTGGGAAACTTTCTAGACCAGACAAAGAGTGAGAGCACAAATGTATCTTAGGAAAAACTGGATACCCAATCTAGTAACATAACAAAAAAATAAGAGGGGGGGGGGGGGGGGAGAAAGAAAATGGAGACAAGGACATAATGGCAGTGAAGAACCTAGAAAGTTTTAAAGCTTTCTGACTTAGATCAACTTACACTGTTGTATGTTAATTTGATATTGCCACTATCGAGGTTTGCCGAACGCTTGTCACTCAGGATAGCACTGCTGAAACTTTCATATGTAGTTGAAATTTCTATGTAGAAGCCCTTCTCCTGGAAAGCAAAAAAAGAGTTTTACAATACATGATGCATCATGACAGTTCAGTCCACAAGGTACATTTTTGGGTAAAATGAGTTATTGATATCAAGTGAAAGAGAACTCTTTTCCCTTGGATTTGATGCTAGATTTCTTGAATTCTGAACATTTTTGGACTTTATTGTAAGCAATTGCAGTTGATGACTATCACTTTTTGAGAAAAGTTCGTGTGGGCAATTACTCAATAACTAGGCCTGTACCCTCTGGGCCGAACCGTCGCGTTGCATCACATATATCAACGTGTATCACTGTGACCAACCACACATTTAAATTAGGAGACTGTTAATAATACAAGGGGCTTAGAGGGCTCCGGCTCGATTGTTTCAGCATAGCCTGCATGATATGTAATTCATGCATAATTCTGAAACATTGCTCAAATGCAGCACAGCAGTAACAACTTAAGAGCAAACATGGAAAAAGAAATGATGATTACCATACAACTATTTCCAGTTGCATTATTTTTCAGATAAAGTTGAAACCAATTTTATATTATGCCTTCAAATCTTACTTTCAGAATTTCTTTGACAATTTTCTTTTCATCATGAAACCTGGACTTCAGGTCCTCCACATAAAACTTGAATAGATCCAGGGGTGTAGATCCTGGCTGACCCAACATACTGCCAAAACGCATGTCCTGGCTGATGATGGGGAACAAGTCCATCCACAGTGACATTGAGTTCAGCTTTCCTTGTTGGTGAAGTTCATCAAGCAGTATCTGGAGATAACATTTGTACTTAGTAAGATTAATGAGAATTTTTACACAGCCACTTACATTGCTCTTAACATACATCATTTTCATGAACTCTTGTTTTCATCAGTAACAAAATATATTATAACATGTTGTTGGTTCACGATGAAAGGACGAATATAGATATCAACTGCTGTACAGCTAAAAGGCGAACGCTCAACTTCTCTGTACGACGAATGATCGAACCACCAAAATCAGCGCTGCAAGAAATTCAAAATTTTGTGCTATCTCATCATCAATTTTTCGCCTTTTCGTCGTACCACATAACACAAAAACTAAATGAAATTTAACAAAAATGCTCATGTTGGGTAAAACCCCATATAATATACTTTTGATAACCACAAAAGAGTAAATATCTCAAATTTGACCCATTCCCCCCTTTGTCATACAGATAAGCTAAGCATTCGTTTTTTCGTTGTACCGTTGTTGATATAATCTATTCAGCCCTTCATCATGAAACCCCTGGCATTACGATATCATTAAGAAAATATCCCATTCATTTCCAGTTGAAGTTATTCAGTGTACAAGGCTGCAGTAAATGCTCAACAACATACCAGTTCTTTACATATTTAATTTGAAATTGTAATTTGAAGCTAATTCTCACAAACATGATCAATTACTCTCATTTGTAAAACATATATCTCGCTTTACACTTCCTAAGTTTTACTAGAGAGTTATACAGTTTCATTTCATGACAAATTTCAAGACACACTAAAATTAATGTATAGAAAATAAAGAACCTACAATGAAACTTTCTCTGTTTTTCCTTTGGTTCCTCTTTGCTCGTCGTCGTTCTCTCTCTTTCTCATCATCATTTTCTGTTTCCAGAAGCCGAATGTGTTCTTCAAAACAGATCAAAGCATCTTCTTTGTCCATATCTGCAACAAAATTATTTTTAAATCAGACACAGAAAAAGGTTGGTCAGTAATCAAAACACGACATGAAGAGAACCAACATAACCACATAACCCAAAGAACTGGAGAGGCTATTTGCATATCTTGACAGCGGAAAAAAAAAAATGATGTGTTTATGCCACAACGTCCACTTATCAATAACTGACATAACAAGCTGATGTTATGGACAAAAAATAGCCTGTATATTAAACAAAACAATTTAAATTATGGGACGAAACGACTACAACAACAATCCCCATTCTGTCAGCTCCCTTGACGACGAACTCGGCAGTTTCTCCATTCCGACCCCATTCATGATGAACCAATGAAAGTCACATGCAATGTTTAGGTGACATAACTCACTCTCTAGATCAGGATCTTCTGTAAATCTTGGGTTGTCCAACAACATCTGTTGGGCTTCTGACCATGTTGTTGTGAATGTGAGATTGGGCATGCTGTCCAGAATTTCGGAGAAGACTTTGATATTTCTTTTGCGTAAAATTTTGGCCTCTTCCTGAAAAAGACAAATCAGAATATCCCGGTAGGACCATACTGATATACAATTTTTTGATCCACACAAAACAGAGGATTGTCATACAGTACACCTCGAAGCCAACGAACTCGGACTCAAAGAACACCTTACATTCAACGAACAGAGAAAAATCCCCGTTTTTTTTCCTTCACTGACTTTATTAAATATCTTTTATCGAACGAACTAATCTCAGACCCACCCTCGGTTCCAACGAACCAGAAGTGTAGGCAAGCTCACAATAAATTGCTTGTCTACCTAGAAATCTAGTTGAAATTAGAAATTTAAAAGGTCTGCTGTCAAGAAATAAATAAGTGTACCGTAGGCTATATTATGCCATGCAATAGGGGTAGTAGGGCAAGGTGTGGACACACAGGAGAAAATTATGAACAGAGAGAGAGAGAGGGGAGGGGGACGGGGTGGCAGCCGTCGAACAGCCGATGCGTGGGAGAACATGATACGGGATCAAAGAGACAAAGCCGCCGGAACTTGAATAGTGGGTGGGAAGGGAAAAGAGTGGTTGTAGGCCTATAGACAAGCAATGCGGGGCAGAGGGAAGGTTGTGGATGGGGGGAGGGAGGGGGGATTGGCTTGTGCAGAATTGGCTCCAACGAACCTTGCATCCAATAAACTTTTAAAAATGACCGAACTAGTTCATTGAGTCCGAGTTCTGCTGTATAAAATCATCCATTATCATCGGGTGTTTTCACCAATTTAAAAAAAAAAACAATAACGACTACGAAAAAACACAATAAAAATTCTGATTGGTTTATCCTGCATTTCAAAATTATGCAAAACTGATTTCTTACGCTTTGTACAAAATTTAAAAAGCCCAAGTATAAGCATGGTTTGAATTGCTAGTTTGGTAATAGCTACTTATCTTACACTGCTTCCTCATAATCATAATGCACAATCTTTCCTTCGGCTGTATTATGACTTACTTTCTCTCTTTTGCCAATAAGATGCACCACATCATCAAATAAATCTCTCCTTTCCCTCTCAGACACATTCTTCCAAGCATCTTCCTCTCCAAAGATAGTGTCAGCCTTCCTGATTTGGGGAAAAGAAAGTCAATATTACAAAAACACTGAAGTAATCATAACGTTGCATTCTAACAACATCAAACTGCAGCACCAAATATGAAGCGCTGTAAGAAAATGGTCTACGTTGAGCTTGGCACTTTCGAGATAGGGCTAAAAATATGTAGATAGGGACTTCCCGGTCCTACATCAGTTCTCGGTACAAAGAGATTCCTCAGTCATCTTTATGTCTGAGCAAAAGGATTTTAATGAATTCCGCCAATAAATTTTTGTTCTTCATTTTATCTGATCCAATCTAATACTCTTTAAAAATTTATGTAGACTTTAAACGCGTTTTTCTCAAAGGTGATTTTTTCTACCTTGCCAACTTGAAATAGCCATAACTTGGTCAACTTTCAACATCTTTACATGAAATAAAGTGCATTCTTCTCAAGACAGTTTATACTTTCACAGTAAGTATACTTAACTCAGTTTGAAAAAATTGGCAATGTGGACCATTTCCCTAGAGTGCCTCACAAATGAGTCTGTACATTCACTACATTTCTTTGAGAATGCAATCAGAAATTCATTGAGATATAAAGTTAATCCTTCAAGCAAAATATTTTAAACACCTAAAGAAGAGAATACTGGTATTATTTTCTCTTTGGTCTTTAATTTTCTGTGGAGAAAAAAAGAAAAGACAAGAAAAAAAATATATATGCATGGTTATCTATTTCTATCACAGAACAGTACAAAATAACATAACAAAGCTAAAGTAAAAATATAACTGAGACTGGACTAATTAAAAGCATTTCAGCAAACATTTACACATGTATAATAATTCACACCTAGATGGCTGGCTTATGTATAACAAGAAATACTAGTTTGAAACATACCAGTACTTTATAGAGGAATTCATTTTTTCATTATGCAGCAAAAACTGCTCAAGGTCTTCTTTTGCTTGCTTGGCTCTCAACCGTTGCTCCTCCTGTGAAGAGATAAAAGACCATGCCAAATTCACACATTCAATCTCCTGTCAGCAGATCTAACTATTGCTGCTCTCACAGTAACCAGACTGCTAAACTGGGGGTAAATGTGTGCCCTCCTGCTCCTCCCCTCACTCTCTCTCTGCGTCCAGAATCAAGACAAAATTAACGTATGTGAAACCAAAAACAAAAATTAAAAATATTTCATGCTCTCTATGAAATTATCTAAACTGAGAAAATTATTGAACCTGGAAAATCTTACTTTAGTCTTACAAATCAATGAAAAACAAACCTTTTCCTCCTTTGCTCTTTGGGTCTTGTATTCATTGAAAGCTTGTTTCTTCTCATTCAAATGCTTCAGTGCTCCATATCTGGGGTCATTGATAATTAACTTCATGGCACTTTCCCAACTTGCTATTGATGGGACTTCCTGCAAAATGAAACACAGGCTTTACTTATCTCATCCATGCAAACCAAAAAAAAATATAACCTCAACTTTATTTAACTCTAGCTGCACATCTGAATATTTTCATGAAGCTTTCCATCACATTTCTGTACTGGGGAATACTATCTGAAATTGGTGGTTTCTTGAACACACCAATAAGCTTCACCATTTCAGATATGTGGACAGTATATTATATATTATTATATCAAAATTAATGCAGGTGACTGAATGAGCAAAACTATTACAAAATTAGGTTATGTAAAGAAAATGTGTCTACAAGCAAGGAGCTAGAAACTATGATAAAAACAAAACAGGACTGCAAAAGGCAAAGAAATTTTCACAAGACTTTTCGCTGCTCTCAAGAAATTCACAAACAGTTGCATTTTCTATTTATTTAAATCTATTTGAAAAAGGTTACCATTTGATTAACTCTAAAGAAGATTTGCGCCTTTGAAGGGGCTGTTGTAAACTGAAGGAGAATGAAGCATAGATCCCTACAACATAAACGTTGTAAATTTCAGAGGAAGACAACAGAGAAACAATCAGATGTTGCTTAGCCAGAAATCTACCACTTTTATTACAATAAAGAAAAAAGCTGTTTTGCCAGTGGACCATAATATTAATTTTAGTTGAACAGTTTTATATTTAAATTTGAGAGGCGAAGTGCCATCAGATGGGCAAATGCTAAGGACGATAGTTGTCTCACTGAAATCAACAACTATTATTTGAGTTGCAGGGATTCTAATTTTGTATTCAAAATATGCTCCATAATACATAACAAATAGGAATGAACTGCTTAAATATTCTTACCTTTTCTTTTAGCAAACATTTGAAGGCCTCAATGGCTTCTTTCTTATTTCTGAAAGTATAGACCTCCTTCTTTTGGGGCTCCTCCTTTTCCGGCGATCTGTTGATGAAAAAAAACATAATTTTAGTTGATGTGCCAGTTATGAAAGAAATATAAAGAAGAGTCTGCCAAAAGCCGTCCTTTTTACTCTTCAGCAACTTCCAATCTTTCCCATCTCGATTAAACTGTATACTATAATACTTTTACCTCGTATGATCTTCAAAGTAAAGTATTTCAGTATTTCTATTAACAAATAAGTACCCAGACCCAGAGATGCCACCCTATAAAAACCAAAATCTGAATCAAGCCAAGAAAAAATGTGAATCTAGTGAAAAGAATTCTGAATCAGCACAACCTACAACGAAAATTAAAATTATGCCATTACTAAATTTACATTTTCTTTTTGATCACACAGGAATAGGCTGAATAAAAACCTTTCAACACTCACACCATTTTCAGTTCAATTCAACCATATCTTATTATCGGTCCTTTGCATTGGCCTTGGCCAAAACTGAAAAAGAGCCCGGCTCACAAAAGGAACATTTAACAAAATTGATCTTTGCTCTGGAGCTGTTACCAGGAAAGTCTGATACGCTGGATATTTGATTGTGAAGATGCACAAATGTCCTGCATAATGTGTTTGCCCATTATGTGCTGTTTTAGTGTTTTGCCACTCTCCTGTTTTAATTTGGCAATTTGTGCCCATGCAACATCAACCTTCTCCATGGCTTAGGAAATCTAGGTCAAAATAAATTTAAAAACGATTCTCCTTCCATCACAATCGCCGCCGACATATCACGCTTATATCGCTCAGTTGATTCCTCCTTCCATCCCAGTTGTTGTCAAATAAATCACTTTACACATAGACAATATCCAGCTAGTTTTAGAATTGACTGAACAGATATAGATCTAGCTAGGTTTAGAACTGATTCCCCCTGGTACAGTTGCCGCCAAATATATCACTTGGACTCAGGTGAATAGATCCACCTAGATTTAGAATCGCCGCCATGTGAAACCATACAAAGAATGTAAACAATGCTCAAGGCAAGTGAACTTATCGCCAAATGGTGCGAAAGAAGCCATAAGGAAGTAGGACTAACTTCCAGTTTTTCCTCAAATGATCACGATATTCCGATTCCGTGCATTTTGCAAAAGTTACACCCAAAAACTAGAATTCGGAAGACGAAAACGGAAAAACAAAAAAAAAAAAAGCCGACCGCCGGAAGTACTGAAAATTGGAATACCAGCCCAACTGATCCAGGGATGTAAACAGCCGGCGACAAAATGGAAGGAAATTGTGCGGCATGCCCAGAAGCCACCAAAAAAAAAATAATTAAGATGTTTCCGTAGTGCTATTCATCCCAACTGTTTTAACAGAACAAAGTCTGATACAGTGGTCACCGCCTAAAGGCACGGTACCCAGGAGACAGTGTTTAGAGTGCTGGTAGGCGAACGTGCTGTTAGGCGTATAGGGGGAGGGAACCATGCAGGCATGTGCACTGTGTAATTAAAACACGCTTACACGCTTCATAATAAGTGTCCCTAAACTCATCAATGTAGACTGAGGCCTTATGCCTTGCGGTAAATTAAGGCCTAATCATAACAAAATTGCAAAGAATCCGACCAATCGAATGCAAAAGCCGATCAGATGCAAAAACCAATCAAGTGCAACGAATGTTTTCTCTGTTCTTTCCTATCCGCCACTCAAACCTTTGCAACTGATCAGGGCGGTCACAAACCTTCTGTTGTTCCCACCCCCAACCCATACAGTCAGTTTATCTACATACGCAACTGATCAAAGCAGCGCCGCCGCCATGTGTCCATTGTAAAGAGCCTGTGTCTGTCTGGCAAGAGATTATGGCGGTCCCATACCCTCTGTTGACTCCAACCCCACCCTCACATGCCAGCTTGATCTACCTATACATAACTGATTAAAGTAGCGGCGCCTTCACAGGTTCATTGCACATAGCGCCTGCCTGTCTGGTGGTCAAGTACATGTAATACACTTCGTTTGTAAAAATTTTTCATGTCTCTGAGATGAAAAAAGTGTGCTCTAAGGCAAATGGTACTTAAAATAAGCATGCTGTTAGAGGGGACCTTTTATATAGCAAAAAATTATGTTTTCTTTAAAGAGCATGCTGTAGTGTTAGAAGGATCATGCTGGTAGCCGGCGTGCTGTCAGGCGGTGACCACTGTATTGGCAATTAAATTAAAATTACACTATTTCATATTAAAGGAAAGACAATAAGAAGAAAAAGTCTGACACACAGTTGCGTTACAGGTGGTTGTACTTCATATCTAGACTGATTACACTTATGATGGGTTTTAGAGGGACTGATGACGAGTAGTTAACCGGAACAAGACAAGCACAATGCATAACTGTCTTGGTTGAGTTTGTTAAAAAAGAAGTTGATGCCAAATCCCCGTTTGTGTCGATTTCCTTCAGATTTAGATTAGATCTAGACCTAGATCTAGAGATCTAGATTTAGTCTATGCCCATTGGCATCTGAACTTCTTCAGAGCCAAGCCATTTTCACCCATAGCACTTGGTGATAAATCAGAAACTTATTCATCTCAATCTAGAGCTAGCAAAGCTATTTAGCACCACCACCACCAAATTCTGTATCGGAAACCGCGTGAGAAACATCGCTACGGGCAGTGCGGCTACACCACTAGGCCAACGGAAGTGAAAGGCAGCAACAAAAGAAATCTTCTGCGCAAAAAGATCATGATTAGACCTTATTCGGTTTGTCAGAATTCTAAAGAACTGTCGAACAATTTGATGACAACGGCCGGTGTTAGTGCTACTGGCGGATGGCGGTCAGCGATCGCGCCACTGACGGAAAAGGCGGGGTCAGCAGTCGCACTTTGGACAGAAAAGATGGAAAAAGACCGAAATTTACATCCCTGCTAACTGGAAAATCGGAATCATGCCTGTTTTTGGAGAAAAATCGGAATGGATGGCATCTCTGCAGACTATGTTCAATTTGATGAATTGGGGGGGGGGGAGAATTACATGTCCAAATGATCATACTGCATACAATGCACATCCTGCCAAGTCCCATGAATCCCAATCAAAAACGTTTGCCTGTCCACAGCTCTATCTAACAAAAAACTGAACAGCAATGTTCACTCTCATGAATCCTAAAGATCTAAAAAAGTGAATGATGAAAATATTGGAGAAGTAGCATAGCTGCCAACTTTCAAAACCCCAAAACAGACTCCTGATATTGGACCTGCCCCCATCCAACATTGAAAAATCATCATTTCTTCACTTTGTCACATTATGAAATATTACTCTCTTTATATAGGCCTATTATAGGTCTAATGTTATACAGCATAAGATTTTCAGAAGCAGAAAACAAACATTCTGCTTCAAATGCTAATACATGTATTGTTATCACCAGTGTTTCTGTTTCTAACGAAAGAACTGACTATTATGATATGAGCTGTCCTCAGAATTGTATCACTCTTTCATACTAACTTGTTCTGGCAGTACTGAACAATGTCAGACTTGCCTCCATGTGACTGTGAAACTGGTGAAATTGGAAGTCATGACGTGACTTATGACTCACACTGCATTTATTGGACAAGTTTGATGCAAAAGGAAATTCCTGTGCATATTTTGCACTAAATGTTTACTCACGGCTTAACGACTCATGAGTTGGATAAAAAAGACTTCTGATTAAAAAGAAAATAAATATATCCATTATCGCAAATCATGTGAGGTATAAGAGATGTCAGATGTAGTAGAAGTAGAACTGAAGCCAGTTCACAAGCCAAGTCCATATTGTTCTTACAGATCTAGTTCTAAAACTTTTTCTATTGTTTTACCAGTTCACGGGCTCTAGATTTTGATTTCTAACGTCGCTGAAAAACATGTACACCTTACCTAGACCTTGTTTAGCCGTGATCGCCAATTACGTTCAAGATTCTAAAAGACAGCCGACCTAGATCTACCATGAGTTACCACCAAAGATGATTGTAAGCTATGTAAAACTGAGAAAAGATCTACCATGAGTTACCACCAAAGATGATTGTAAGCTATGTAAAACTGAGAAAAGATCTACCATGAGTTACCACCAAAGATGATTGTAAGCTATGTAAAACTGAGAAAAAAAACAACATAACAGCAAAATAACCCCTTCACAAAATGTGTCCACTGTTCTTACTCACTGGCCACCATCGTTTACGATACAATACGTAAGACTTACACGTGCTTACACACTCGAGCTCGTATGAAAGGCCGAAGCGCGCGGACACAGGCGAAGATGTGTGCTGTGACAACTTATTATACAACATTCCTAATGCTTGGTTGAGTGGGGCCGTGGCGGGGGAACAAAAGTTATCGCGAGTTCGGGCATATGCAGTACGGCAGAACACGGTAGGGTAAAGCTGCGTTTACGGCTGCGCCCGTTGAATCGCTAGGTCCAGCTATATTAGCAGTGGTTAGGCCTAAATACAAAAGTTACGGTTTTATTTTCTCCTCTATGTGTTTTTCTTGTATAAATGGGGAAATTCTTCTAAAACATACAGTCCAATCCACTCGAAATGGCTTTTGTCGACATTCTGGGTAATTCGACACAATTTTTAAGTCCCAACCTGTTCCTTCTTTAATGCTACTAAATATTTCCCCGTAACTTGACATGTTATTCCCTTCTTTCCTTTTATATAGATACATTTCTCTCCGACTGCGGCAAAACAATTGCACTAGATCTATTACCGTGCTACCAAAAAATGCCCACGCAACTCCCCGCATGTAAAATCTCTTTACTTCTTTTTGTGGTGCTGGTCGGGAGGGGCAGGAGAGGGGGTGTGCGGACACAGAGGATGACCCTTGGCTTCAGTAACGCGAGTGAGGAGTGCCATGCATAAGCGTACACGGCAGTAAAAGTACAGAGTAGGCCTACTACAGGCTGATTAATTTTTTTCGTGCGCTGTTGATACTAGGCCTTGAGCTAGTTATCTTGGTTAACAGTCGTACTGTGTGTGTATCAGTATCATCACTTCTAATGAGGAAACAGTCAGGTCGAGGATTAAAAAAAAAAAAAGTAAAGCACTGCGCATTTGATAGCTACCACATTTCGCCGACATTGGCAAATCTTTGCCACACAAATGCTCCGCACAACAGTGATATTGGAGGAACGGGTGACAATATGCCAATAATTAAAAGAAAAAGGGACATAATTGCGTTATAATAATAATAAATAATAATAATGTACAGCATTTAATGATTTATATAGCGCATATCCATTTAAAATGCTCTATGCGCTTTACAGAAACAACATGTCAACCACAGAGCAGAATGGAGCTGCCTGCGAAGCGCTCAACATACTGCACTGCTTCTTTCTCTCTCCCTGTCTCGTTCACTCTCTCTCTCTATCTCAGAGCAAATTGTAACGCAGCCTGTTAGGCGCAGTTCACAACTCACAACAGTTCACAACTCACAGCAGTTCACAACTCACATCAGTTCACACAACACACAACTCACATCAGTTCACACAACACACAACTCAAATAATATTTGAATATTTATTAATAACAAATATATTTAATAATGAATAATAAATTCTGGCGGGGGGGGGGGGGGGGGTGATATGGATAAATTTTAATCTATTAATTTCAATTTTGCCCGGGCAGCGGCCTTTCGGCCTGCTCTTTACGATTTCCAACTCCAAGGTATCTTTAACGTGCGCAACGTGCACACGGACCCTCCGAATTTTTTCGTCCTTATCCGAGAAGACTAGGTACTCGATCCTACCCCCCAGTAGGACCAGGTACTTGAAAATATGAGAAAAATCCAATTTCCAACATGCCTGCACTGCCCGGGTTTAGAACCCGGGACCCTTAGCATGAGAGGCGAGCACCTTGCCTCTAAACCACCTTGTCCCTTATTTATTGGACACTTCCCATTATGGTGATGTTTGATCCCCCCTTCCCTCCTTTTTTTTCTCTTCCACTACTAATCTGCTATTTCGACTTTCTCTTTACTTGACACAAGTCAGACAGTCCCACTGATGTCAAGATATATTAGGAATGCACTGTACTTTGCACCACAAAACCGTATTTACGTACCGGAACCCCAAAAATGTACTAAATACGTATTTTACATACTGTTGGCAGCTATGAGGTAGGTTTAAACAGACAACTAAGATAAGAACAATGACAGTTTATGCACTTACATTACTTCTCTTTTCTGTTCGATTGGCAAATCTGGCATGACTTGAACTGGTGCTGCAGCTGAGGGTGGTGGAGGCAATTCTATGGAGGCTAAAGTTGCTTGCATTGCTTGTTCAATAGCCGAAGATTTTTCACCTTTAGCTGGGGGACTATTAGCTCTGTGAAAGAAAATAAAATGCCTCAATTCCCTGTAGAAATGTACAACAATATGACAATAATAAGGTGACCATTTAAGTGCCATTATAAATGCACCTAAATGAACCATAACTTATTCTTCAGACAAACAGTAACTTCTCAACACACCAATCTGTTTCCTGTGATTTTCTGTAAAAAACAAATCTACATTTTTCTCAAATACAGAGAAACCAGGAAAATAATACAATACAGACTGTCAACATGGAATCTTTTGCAAATGGATCACATGCAAATCTGTGATCAGTACATCAGTCAATAAGATTTCTCTTGTCCTCATACTCTCCCCGAGTCTCAAACATGAATATAATGAAAATCATCACAAATATGTGTATAAGTGGTATAACTCGATTTAACAACATAAATGTATGTAGAAAAACCACCCTCTTTCCAACCAACCTCTGTAGAAATTCTTACACTTTGTACTTCCTCTACCCTGTACTGACCCTTTAGGTGCCAGCCCAAAAAGCCCTTTTGACAGCTAAGAAGACATCAAAAAGAATGGCAGAGAACAAGAGGAAACAGAAGAATAAAAAAAACAACAACAACAAAAGTGAGGTGCAAATGCACAGACCATAGATCTACCAAAAACAGAACTTTCAACTAATATACAACATAAAGCAATGTGAGAAAGATGAGTACAAGCACAAAACTCAATACTTACGCTTGGGCAGGTGCAGATGCAGCAATCATAGCTGAAATGAAAACAATATGCTTGTTATTCTTATCATTTGCACACGACTTAAAAAGCCCATACACAGAAAAAAATAATGCAAGAAATTATGAAATACTGAAAACAATTGTAGAAAGTCCTGTCTTAACATTATTTAACATATGAATTTGACTTCTGTTTTAGTTTCCAAAGATTTTTCCATTTTAACAACAGTCCACCCATGAAAAGATAATAATGGCTTTGCGAATAATTAAGTATCAGCTATTCATGGCTTATAGTTACCTTCAAGTTCTTGAAGTTCTTTAGGTTTAGTCCATTGGCTCTCTTTTGTCACTGCATTGTGGAAATAAATTTTACCAGCATCTGACTTGTATTCTTTCCATGGACACTGAGACAGCAGTCGCTGGTATAAATAAAACAGAAAAAAATGACTGACAAACCACAGTTTACTGTTCTTACAAAAAATATTGTTTCATACAAGCAGCAGGTATGAAGTCTCAGTACCATCGTTTTCTAAAATTTCTCCCAAATCCAATTCAGAAAGGAACAAAAATCAACTACTTTAACCCATACCCCGCACGCTACCCGTAAAGCCCGCTGCCCGGTCAGTGACCTTACTCACGGAGAATCTTATCTGGGGTCACTGACCCGTGCCGCTAGACGATGACCACATACGCTGTCCACGTGGTTCGGTTTTTATTGATCGGTATGAAAACATTCGCTGCTATGCCTTATAATGAATTAACCAGCAAAACCTTAGTCTGTCAGTCTCTAACCAATGATCTGACTTATGATTCCAAACTGACAGCTGTAGTTTTCGTGAGAACGAAGCATTATAACTAGCCACACCCTCCCAAGCCCTACACAAATGGTTTCATCCTGATTGACACATACTAATAAACCAATGTGGGCATTTGGGGCAAAGATTGTTTCAGAGCTGGTTTCTGATTGGTTCTTAGATACAGACAACTCCAGATGGTGGTCAGCTTGTGAGAAAATGAGATAATATTGCAAATTTGTTGAGCAACAGTTCGCATGTCGATGTTACATCTTTTGAAAGTGTGGGGAGAGCCTTTGAAAGCTTAGTCTTTGTGATTCCGACCAGTGGTTCATTGGTTAACATGTCCATGTCACAATGCCTTTGATTTAGAAGAGATACGGTGAACAATAACACGGTGGTTACGTCTCAAAAAGGTCAGTGACCCGACGTGTGAAAATACGGCTTGCGCGTGGCGCGGTCAGCTTGACCTGGCCGACTTTTGCCGCCCGTGCAGCGTGAGCGCTTGCAAGTCAATACTGACTATTGCCGCCCCGCGCAGCGAGAGGGTTAAACTAGCAAAGTCATTTCTGCATCTCAAAATCCTGTCACCATGCAAATGCTGAAACAGTAACATTCCACATTGTATTAACTAAACTTACAGCTGCTGCTATCCACAAATTGAAGCTCCTCGAAATACAGCAAAGACAGCATTAAATCTACGAATTTTAGTCAGCAAATGTGTCGTTGTTTATTAACACTATTCCTCCCACGTATTTTTCACATGAGTGTTTTCCCCTGCCCAAGTAATTTTTGTCAAATCTGACCACTGTGCGGTTGGTATAGAAAAAAGAACATTAAATGATTATTTATTGATTGTTTTTTTTAATTTTTTGTGCTAAAAGTACAGAATTGGTTACTGTTTAATATAAAACTGTTTTTTTTTTTTCATATTTCAATGCAGAGAATTGTTGTGTGGCGTTGCAAAACGAAAAAAGTACAAAAAATGTTGACAACATCAATTATTTCAGAATCACTAGATCTAGATCCAGAACCATCTGCAACAAATTCTTCATCACTGTCGTCACTGCCGTCCTCCATCATCTCTTCATTACTGTCACTATCCACGAAGGTTTCATGCAAAGTTTCGGATGTTGACAAAAATTTTGAAAAATTGCCTCGGCGTGGTTAGAATCGCGAGAAAATACAGTAACTTGCACGAAAACAGTTCCCTATTATTATTATTAGAGTAGCGTTCCTTCGATATCCATCAAGGGAAATCATTGTGAATAAAAACTACAGACTGTAGACTACTGTAGAGTAACGAAACCTCAAAAACGGGTAATACCCGTTCGCGGACGGCCGCGTCATAAATTGGAGAACGGAGAATACCCGTTCGCGGGAGGAAATGTGTTAATAAAGCAAGAAATCAAAAAATAAAAATTAAGCATAATCCAGTGTTAAGTTTCCTGCTGACAACCCCATGCCAAGATCCATACCAGATCCTAAATGTTAACAGAAAAGATTACCAATAGCACTGGTTATCTTATTTTATAAGTTCGAGTAACATACCTCTTGTGGTGTTTTAAGATCCTCTGGTTTTTCCCAGCTTGACTCTTTTGTCACGCTGTTGTAGTAATAAATACGACCATCTGGGGCTTTATGTTCACCCCAAGCTGTTTTCTAGAACAACACAACATAGTGTGTCATATACTGGGTATCTACCGCCTTGCAAATCTCCATGATCTATCACTATCATAAAACTAATCCATGCAACTGGTCTAGTTCACTGAACAAATTTCAATTTACTGGTACAGTGCATCAAGCTACTGAAGCCAATTCAATAACTGGCTTCTAGATTTGCTTAAAACTTCTGATACAAACACAAAACATGGGTGATGTGGAATCAAAATATGTAGAACATAATTATTGTGTTCTCTATCTTAATGCCTAGCAGGATTGAACATTTCTGTCTCTAAAGGCTTTACCTCTCATTTCATGACTAAAACAAAACCACAGACACGAACTAATAAAATCATCAAATAAATGTGCACTTTTTTTTTCCCTGAACACTTCAGATCACTTGCATTAAAATATAATATAACAATACCTAACCAATATTAATGTGGATGCTGTATTGTGTGTAAGAATGTCACAACCATCTAAAGTTTATACTCACTGGAAAAGGAAAATGTTTGGGAACAGTGGAATAATCATACACAAAAAAACCCAAGTGAACATACAAAACAGTAACCAGTGACTTGGAAAAAACTAACCTTTTCTTGTCCTGAACCAGACACAGGGGAGTTCGTGACAGGTTTATCCCCACCTGACAAAGCACACATATAAATTATCATCTGCATCATGCAGGTCACATTCAGACATATTAAAGTATTAATCAAAATCAGTATGATAAACTTTGATTTATTACATCGTGTAATCCTACATAATTCACGTTTCAATTGCGATTTTATAGTATAATTACGCTGTCTGCCAAACATTAACTAGAATAGAATGTTTCTCTCATAATTATGTCTCAAATAAAAATTAGACCGCTTAATTTAGACCACTGTTGCTTCATTTGTGATTTACATTAATTTCGCAATAATTTTTACTTCACAAGTGACTGAATTGCAGAATTTGTATGGTCAATGCTGACATGCACTGAATCACAATGACCAAATAAAAAAAACAAAAAACAAGACTAGAATCCCTTGGATAACAAGAGCACAGTGGGAAGTACCTGGAAACATGTGAGGTGGGACTCCCATGGGCGGTGGTATGACAGCAGGATTGGAAGGGAAGTTGGCATGGGGTGAAGCATTGTACATTGGTGAATTGTGAAAACCTGTATAAATAAAAACAAAAAAAAGTACAAAATGATAAAGCTTGTCATGTAATTATATTTTTTCAAACCTTTCAGTTAATAACTAGTTTTACTTGCATGAAAAAATATTTATGCCGGATGTATAAAACGCCTGAACCAGAGATGAACCGGAAAAAGTCTTGGGTAGAACAGCTGAGATTATATTATACCATCATGAGGAATAAGGCTAAGAAAACTAAGAATTAATTAATTAGCAAAAGAAGGCAATCTTCATCAAAATGTTTAGTACTAAATTCTTCAAAACATTTTTGCAACTTACCACCTGCCTGATCCAGGCCAGGTGCCATGTATGGCTGTGGGGCTCCAGCTGGGGGACCTGATCCTCCTGGGACCTGAAACCAACAATTTTGCAAAATGTAATGAAATCAACCTTCAACTATATGCCACAAAGAGCAGGTGCAGGCAATGGTACTGCAAATGCGGTTTGCAACCTTGGGATGTTTTGGCCTATGTGAGACTACAACACACCAATGGAACCAAGTGTTTTATAGTTATACACACAATAAACTTTATTGGGACGCATGGGATGGGGGCTTAATGTACATTAGTAAAACAATCTAAATTAACTTGAAGTAGATCAGTTATATGTGACTGAAAAGATGGACAAATATTTCAAACACATATCATGTCAATAATCTAAAGAATACATGTAACAACAATAATCTAAACTGTCGCGATGTGGGTTAGATGGGGATATTTCGACTGACACTCTTTCGAGGTCCGCTCCCACAATCGACGAACACACAAAAAAAAATACTTGCACTCTAAAAACTAAATAAATCAATTGCTTTGATTTTTAGCAGAACTGTAGGGCAGTTTAATTACAGGAATTAATGTAACAAATATAATTATATCAATTCAAAGGCAACTGAATCTAACTAATGAAACTACAGCTTTCTATAAAGACTAACATATTCAATCTAACTACTTGCAGGTCATATGAGTTATATGCCAAATAGAATCCGCGCACGTGGCGACGGATATAACAGTTTAAATTCTATTAATTCAATGAGACATGTTATGATATGGACATTTCCTCTAGACACGCCATGGAGAATGCTTGTACAACCATGCGTTGTCTGGCGGTAGCTCTGAAACTGTCTTCAAAAGCAAGTAGAACGGTTCACTTTCATCATTACAAATTAGTATGGACTCTCACCATGCGGCCCTCACTGGGAGTGAGAGCGCTGGATGTAAACGCTGTGGGTTTATATCAAACCAAGTAGCTTAGGCTCTGGAGCGTTAAATCAGGCTCCTCACAATGGACTGCTCAACTGCGTCTCTATGTCTCTCATCTGGCTGAGGACTATCGCCGACCACCTCGTAAATGGATTGTCTACATGTGGCCCAGAACTAAGTTCTGTATGGCCTTAAATACTGGTCTGCATCTGCAGCTTACCGTCTAATTCCTGGATTGTGATTGGTGCAACCACTTCTAGCTCAGCTGCCGAACTGAGTTATTTTAAGTAACAGCCCTACGCAACGACCTTGGGTCGACATCAAAGGTCGAATCACCCAAGACAATAAAATGTAATTTTATAGCAATAAATTCTTAACATGTTCAAAACCCCGAGCTTTTACTCTGGATCACGGTATTTTCTGTACGTCAACAGAAGTCTCAATAACATTTAATTCCTACTCACCCCTTCCCTCTCTACTAAACCTAGTTCAAAACACGAGATATAAAAAGTGCTCAGTCATGCACACCTACGCTGTCCGTCTATCCTTCCCCACATCTTCTGTCTATCTATTATAAAAAAAACTGTTCAAAACAAATTGTTTACGAGACCAAGTTATGCTGGCTCGCACAATAATTACGTTTGTAAAAATTACTCACTGCTCTCTCACAAAAATTTAGTCAGTGGAAACATTTATGAATTAAATCTGTTCTTGACATAAACTAATTACCCTGAAATGCAGGTTTTTGTTTAATGCAATGAAATGGCCATCACCTGTGCATGCAAGGACAAGAAACATTAATGATAGTATGGTATACTAGAACACAAATAAAAGGTAGATGTATATATATCTGACTGGCTCTGCACCTAATGAAAATTCCACATGATATCTACACTCTTCTCATAACTAGTCTAACTAAAATGTTACTTGTCCTAATCCCGAATCTATAATCTTGTCAATGGTGTGCCCTCTTGAGAAACTGGAATCCACGAAAACGTTCTCTTAAATGCACTACAAGTTACACTGGCAATACACAAAATGTCCTGGTCACATCTACAGGATACACTTTATTACAACTGTTCCAACTACGTGTACAGACTGGATATATATCAAAAGCACTGTTCACATCCACAGGATATAAACTACTGTATAATTTATTGTCCTGACAATGACTGCTCGTACAGGATGCAATCAAGGCTCTGGTCACATACACAGGATACAAAATACAAAGAAATGTCCTGACAATGTGCACACGATTACTGGAAAAACAGGTGGTCACTTTAGGTCTTGGGCCTCTAGCTTTCTCGTTGTTCTGCACAATTCAGAGACAAACTGGATACAATGCACTACATGCGGACAGAAGCCTGCCTGGTCGCGCTGAGACTTACAGGTTTTACACTGCCACAACAAGCGAGTATAATACTGGAAATATCAGAGGTCCTTATGTACTTACGATATCTGTAACATATGCACCGCACTGCAAGAGCTAACTTTTAAACCTAGGCACACACGCCACTCTAACCGAGATTATTTCATGCTCCAACAAAGCAAGAAATATTACAATTAATTATAACTAAGTTCTACATGAATTTGAAAGTCATAAACGTGTCTACACGAGCTATCTTTAACACAGCCTTATAGGCACTGTTAATCTAAGTCTGAGTTCTACAATAAGAACTACAGACAGGTACACTACTCTATATGAGCAGGACATCGCAGTGAGTCTATCGCAAGCGGACTGACTACTCCAGATTTGCTCTGGAATATATATGCACTAAACGAAAATTATAGAAAATTACAGAGGGGAAAACTGGCAGGTTCTACCTAGCTCAAATTCGTGAGCCATAAAAACGTGCTATAGAATTCACTGTGGTCAAACTCAGACGTTGGGGTATTAGGTGAACGGGTCCGAGATAATTGCTCTACCCACAGGCAACCTGAGACATGAATTTGAACAATCGAACAGGAAGGTGGACGGTCATTACACGGCATTTCGTAACATTATATAATCTTCCTAAAATTGTAACATGCATGCAACAAATCAATCATACAAACATGATTACCATTATTAACATAGTTCAGGTGCTTTAAAGAGATTAAAATTCTTCTTGACTTGAACAAGTTAAACTTCAAGACACTGGTAGAATTTGAGGAGCAACTCTTTTTTGGTTAAAAAAACTGGTGACTTTGCCAACAAATAGTTTTCTGCTCTCCAAGGCATATGTATTCATCGTGAGCAAGACTAATATAATGTAAGTTGTGCAATATTTGAGAACACAGTATGAGACTTGAACCTGGTACTTTGACAAATGTAAATTACTTTGAACATGATTCCACCAACTACTGCTGGGATTTTCAAATGATTTGCTTTACTTTTTGTATTCTCTAGGGGTTAAGGAGTAAATGCAACAAATATTGGTTCTGTCAAAGCTAAATTGTGTGATAAATATCCTAACAAGCTCACCGCAGTGTCCAGAAGAAGCTCTTAAACAGAAGGCCACATCGTTTTTGATGACACTGCCATAAATTACCAAAGAAAAAAAAAAAAATGGGGGACATAATTAAAAAAAAAAAGTGAAATACAGATCTGTGTAAACACAATCACAAATCACGATCTTTGCTTGTGTTTGTTTTAGCTCTTTTTTTTTTGTTGAAAAACTGGAGATCTTTTAGTTTTAATGTGTAGGAGAGGCATAACAAATGCACACTTTGACACTTGTTTAAAATCTGTTGTGGCACTTATCAAGCTGTAGTTTCACAGAACTTTCTGATTTATTCTACCTACTTACCTTAATGCTAAAGTCACAAACATTTAATGTCAAATTTCTCAGTTGTGCAAAAAGGGGAATTGGAACAAACAAGAACAAAGGTCATGAAATTATGACTGAATCCTATCCTCATGGCACTGTGTGGTCACTGAAACTGGGAGAAAAAAAAAATTTCTCCTATCTGAAAATTATTTTCCTGCAATTTTCAAATTTCGAGTTTTGACTTATGAAATGATTTTAAACTTTTAAGTCAAAGATGTTTGATGTACCCTCAGCACTTGTTACTCTGCAGCCAGACATTTCCAAAGTTGTCTAAGTACCACCAATAAATAAAACAATATAAAATAAGTAAGTCGCAACAAGATATTTGTTCTTAGTCTCTTTCCCAAGACCAAAAAAACAATTTACAATACACAGACAAAACACAGAATGTGCACTAAAACGAATCCCAATAATCCTAAATTAAGCAACTGCAAGTGTGCCTGCATTTTTACTTTACACTTACAGGCATTCCAAAACCAGGCATCATTTGATTAGACATTCCAAGTCCTCCAGGATTTGGATTCTGAAAAAAAAAAGTAGTAATGATTATGACCATGAAAATAATTATCATCATGTTTATTGTTGTTCCTGTTTCCTTCAATATCATGTGAAAATAAAACTTGCCTAGAAAAAAAAAAGGAAATAAATTTAAAATTAAAAAATAACACACATGGCTATAAAACATTAAAGGTCTATTCTGCTGCCTTTTTATTATACTTTGTTCAAGACACAATGGCAATTCGGGCTTTATTTCAAACACTCTTCATCAGAACTACTGAGTAAAGTACAGTACTTAAACTAGATTTCTATTCTGATAAAGAACTTTATTTTAATGTTTCTTTGCAGGAGGATCAGCACAATCCACAATCCCAGTATACAGTAGTAGAAATACTGCAAAAATTGTCAGAGAAAATCCAACTCTCACAGCAATGAGTTTGGAGAAAGCACATGGACATGATAACCACCATATCATCATTTCCAAAAGATGGTGACAGACAAAATACAGTCCATTCCACTTATCTTGACATGGCTTTTGTCGACATTCTGGGTAACTCGACACAATTTTTAAGTCCCAACCTGTTCCTTCTTTAATGCTACTAAATAATTCCCAATAATTCTCTTATATCGACACATTTCTCCCCAACCTGAGCACAACAGGTGCACTAGATCCACTACTGTGCTGCCGAAGATGCCCATGCAACTCCCAGCATATAAGACCTCTTCATTTCTTTTTGCAGTGCTGCTGGGGAGACAGGGCATGTGGACAAAGAGGATGACAAATGGCTTCCATAATGCGAACGTGGAGTCACATATTTATAGCACAGGGCAGTAAAAGTACAGAGTACTACAGACTGTGTATATTTTTTTCACAACACATTCTAGCGCTGTTGATACTAGGCCTTACCTAGATCTCTTGGTATTGTGTGTGTACTGGTATCGTCACATTTTCTGAAGGAACAGTTAGGTCGAGGTTAAAAAGAAATAGTAAAACACTACACATGTACAGCATGTCACCGATATCAGCAAATATTTGAAACGCAACTGCTCCACACAACAATCATATTGGAGGAACAGGTGACAGTTTATGCCGATAATTAGAAGAAAAAGGGACATAATTGCGTTATCTATATCACAGCGCCGAATTCCACTCAAAACCGAGCCACTTAGTTCGGTCCCGGGCCACCCATGAAATCGCATGCTGACCGTACCTAATCGGGGTTACACCGAGGTCACGCGCCGCGGGCTATGCCCTTGACAGACGAGCTGTAAAAAACGCAGCAGTAATTACTGCGCAGTAAATGTCGCTTACTTTGTGTGCCGTCCACACGAGCGATATTTAACGCTACACAGCTCATTTGAAGATGGACTATCGGAGAGTCAAGGTGGCTTTTGTCATAGTGATGAGAAGAAACTTTAAAAAAAAAGAAAGGGACAAAGAAGATTTTTGGTTCATCCCACAGTTTCTCAGATTACTGCATACATCGATCCAAGCATCATTTTTTAAAATTTTATTTTTATATTCTTCAATAATTGTGCTGTCCCAAAAAGATGTTTTTCTTTTTTTCCAAAATCAAATTCTCTGTTTCATGATAAGACGACATGGTCACGCTGGAAATATTGTCGTGGGGGGTGAGGCGAGAGGGAAAAAACGCCCATTATTGCAGAAATGCGCCGGCAGTAAATGCAGCTCGTGTGTCCATGTCCAATGAATTCTGTGCTTCACTAATGCGCTGATGTGTCGCGGCGTAGCAGTACTAGCAGAATGTGAGCGACACACATCTGCTATGCCAGGACTGAAATTACTGCGTGTCGCTCATGTGACCGCACTCATTTGGCACAGTGTATCTCCAGACTGCGCAACAATTACTGCTGCGTTTTTTACAGCTCGTCTGTCAAGGGTCTAACAGGCGAGCCGCCAATGATGACACGGGCGTCTTTACAAATTAATAAACTTTAATTTCTTCACTAATAGCACCAACAATGCCGCTGAAATACAAAAGCACAACTTCTCTTCTCTCAGTCTGTGAAAATCCGATGTCGATGCGATGTCCCGTTTTTATGATATTGTGTGTTTATAATATGCCAAATTCAACCAAAATTGTTTTTTAAGCGGTGTATTTCTTGCTTGATTGCTTCAAAATGGCTCTATCGATTGCCACGAACTTTGGTTCTATGTATTACAGACCTTTTCCTGTTTCCTACCTGAACATTTCTTGCTCGTCGGGTCTCCTGTTGCTGGACAATATCAGTTTACACCCTATTGCTGGTGTATTATTCTGCTGATGCGTTTCATCCTATATCAACTACACTGTGACCCATACATGCGAAAGACACATTTTCTTCACTCGACAAACTTTGAAGAATTTGTGGAATGGAAAACGTGACAAAAAGCAGAAACGACTCAAAAGGAAGCCAAAGATTTGTGAATCTGTGACGGGTGACATATTACTAATCTATGGAATTGACATCAGTGACGATTTAAATGACAGACATTTGAAGTTTATCCGTCGTAAGTGCTTGTTAAGAATAACGCATAACGCTTCAACTCTATTTCAGTAAAGAACGTGCGAGAGCTAGCAAGCCGAGGCGGACTAATTTGGTGTTCTTTTGATAGCCATAAAACAGTCAACCAGTGTAATATGTATCAAACCGTCTCAATTTGAAGATTGTATGAAACGTTCAACGCGTAGAATTGCCTAGCAACAGTCTCGACCTTGACACAGATTCAGTGAATAATACTACCGACGTAAGCACAATCACTAACGAACCAGCGACCAGCGCAATCACATCATGTAGTCAAATTTATAATGTTGTTGTACATAGTGCACACGGGACAGAAGCATCTACTCCTGTAACTTAAACAGCAACAGACACCTACATGACATTGCTCGGGAGGCATTTTCGAAATAAAGTCATTCCAAAGCAACATACATTAGAACACGACTGCATTCCATTCATAAAACAACATGGTTTGGGCCTGCCTCTGCCGGGAGAGCAAGAGACAGAGAGTAGTCACCAGTCACCAGCAAAGTGAGAAACGCGCAGGAATCACCGACAGACTGGAGAAATTCACGCAAGTTTTGATCACACATATTCTTCAAATTGCGCCATCGCAGAGTACTGACTACGCCAGTCGCAAAACAACTTGAAAAATGCTGCCTACACACTCAGGATAATAGTAAATACTTAAATCATGCTGTATTTTGAAGAACGCTGTATGATACACGGCTTGTTTTTGGGATGTACATTTTGACACTACTGAGTACAGATGTAAAATAAATCATCTGTATGTGGATTACTATTCTCCCGACAACGATGCTTTTTTGTCAGGACAAGAACACATGTATTGTCCTCCGTTTGACCGTAATTTTGGTGCCTTGTGTAGAGCACTTTTTTTGTTAACTTTAAAATGAGTAGGTATTAGATCTTCTTCAGCAAAAATGTACAGTCTTTCCCTACTTGCCATTACAAAACTATAAAAGCTATCTTCTTCTACTTTTCACACAGCAAAATTCAAAGCCTTAAGTCTCACGTGCGTCAAGCTGGTTATTCTGACGGCCTTGGTTACAATGCAAGGCGATAAATCATAATAGTACCAATCTATATATAATTGGGTAAAATTGGACGGGTGTGCTCTATAGCTGAAAAAACTACTGAACGTAGAGCCATGAAAAAATTACTGAAAGTAGTTCAAAGACTGAGCAAGGTTTGTATCAATTCATTTTAATGATGCAACAACCTTAAAAATTTAGAAAAATAGAAAAAATTTTTCGATTCGTCATTTTTACAGCTCAGACAGGGCCGAGTGTAGTAAGATATTTTGGTAACTCGAAACTTTGGTCACCTAAGGCTCAGGAACCCCATCACACTCAGGCTTCGAACTTTGCACAACAGCATATTATCAATGCGAAATTAACATGGGCTATATTAGAAATTATGAAATATTCAGGCTTCTACGTTTCATTTTTCATTGTTTCGGCATCATTTAGATCTATTTCGAGTCATGGTTCGCCATTTTAAGGTTTCGTTATCACTTCCTGCGATGTGTTCACTATCAAACACTAACCCGTGCGCAAATCATGCTATTGTACGGGACGCGCAGGGTGTCAACTCACAAAGGTAGAGCAGTAAGACTTAATTAAAAACAAACAAACAAAAATAAAGTAAACAAATAGGAACAGGCAAGATGAAGCAGGTCCATAAAAACCACCCAGAACTGAAACTAATATTCAAACCGAAATATCCCGGGCAGGGCCGGGGACCTCAGCTAGTTTGATATAATTGGCCCGCGCAAAGCGCTGCCCATCGCAGGTGTAGTGACCCGTCACTGACCCTGGTTGCGATGACCCAGTAGGTCGCTCAGTGACCAAACTAAACGACCGGGGTTTTCGGCGCTGTGATTTCGACACTTTGCCCATAAAATGGTGATGTTTGATCTTCCCTGCTTTTTTTTTTTGTTCTCTTCCACCACTAATGTTAATGTTATTTCAACTTTCTCTTTACTCAACGCAATTCAGGCGGTCCCAATGATGTCGAGATATTAGGACTGCACTGTAGCACAATGATAGGACAGAAGTGACAGTAGTAGGCCTAATTTGGGAGGAGTTCCATATGAGTTACACAACAGATACTATAATATAATAAGGATGACGCAACTTTACTCTTTAGAAGTGGCCGTGAGCAGGGGCTCTGCGAGTTAGCCCTCTAGGTGGATGTTTTTGTTATAGTAAATGTGCAGCTCGGCGATTTACACTTAGTATACATGACATAATTATATCATCTAGATCTACCCAATTAAAGTTGTGTAACTCATGGTAGGCCTATTCCTTCCCCTAATTCACAATACTGAGACAGTCACATAGGCTGTCATGTTCACAACAAAAGGTAAAGAACAAACGAAGCATGGAAATAATTGCTTTTGATTTTGATTGGATGTCCATTAAAAAAAAATTATAACAAACGACAATTTTATCTAAGTTTTGTTTTGCTACAAACCCAAATATTTTTAAGTAGGCTAATTGAATTGGTCCAGGACAACGGTTGTTTTTTTGAGGCAGTCTAGATCTCAGGGATCTCAGGGCTCCCACTCAAATCTGAGAAAAAAACATCTGAAATCTATGCGCGCCGCCTATAGATGCGGAGCGTAAATTTTAAATGATTCATTGATTGGCCATATTCTGCGCATAAATTTGATATAGCGACCATACATTACACACTAGATCTACACACAGAAATTTGTAACAAAATACTTTAATAATAGTAATAACTAATATCTAGATCTAGATCTAGATAGGCCCCCCTACTAGATTCTAGTAAATGGATCGGAAAAATTACTGCTGATCTCTTCCACCGCGTTTCCGCGGAAAAGTGGGAGCCCTGGACCTAGATCTACACACAAATCATGTGCTATTATTATATTACCATAGCGCCATAGGTCTGTAATTTAGACTTGAACTAGGATGCCCTGTTAATAACTCATCTCAGTGGCAAAGAGATTAACCCTACTCCTGCGGAAGGCCACGATCTAATCTAGATCTAAATATAACTAGATCTAGATCTAGACTAGATATCTAGATCTAGAGTCTAGATCTAGATTCTATGACTATTTAGAGACTCGGCAATTGAGCCAATTGTCTTGTCTGGCTCTAGATCTAGATCTTTAATCTGGAATAAAAAAAAGTACGTGCCACAACACAACACAACACGAGACTCGACACTGAATGTTCTTTATGATGAAAAAAACTGAAGTATACATCGTTGTCACATCGTGAAACTACTAACTTACAGCCATGTTGAACGCCGGTGTAAAATTGTTGGATCGGATGTAAAAGTGTTACAAATTGCTGGGTTAGAGTTTTTTTAATTATCATAAAGTACATAAAGTCACTTTTTTTTTCTTTTATGAAGCATGCCAAATACCTATAGTTCCAAACTTCAAAATTTCAGAGGTGTATGTGTGCATGTAGTGCTAGCGGTTTTTGTTTTTCGGTGTGGGGGCATTATTATCTCCCTTGTGTTTGTACACTACATACCACAGAATCTCTATTCTATCTCTATTCTCTGTAATACCTTATAGTGTAATCTCGTATGGCCGAAATCAGCTCCCATATTTTGACCCGTTGGGCGATTTTTTACCTTTCTCCTCATGAACGCTTTTTCATTTGCTTGGCTTCGACACTCCCTCCCTCTCCCCCCCCACACACAGGCGCATTCATATGCCCCCCCCCCTAGTCCCCCCCCCCCCCCCATGTTACAAGCGTACGATTATAAAAATGGTGAATACCCATGACATCAGGCTTTGATGTTATAAAACATTAAGAAGCACTTTGTATGGATAATTTCAGTTTCATTAGATACATAACTTCTATTATGCCTCCGTAATCCTTTAACTTACTTTGCTAAAAAAAAAAAGGTGAATAACAAAGAAAATTCATTACAAATACCTGAAAGCAAGCACACATACACTCCCCCTCAACTCCTCTCTCCAGTTCTCGATATTTCTAAATTGCAACAGATAATTCGTACTCGCCCTCTGTTCGTCTCGTCGTGTCGTGTCTTTCTGAGCTGGACCTATAAGAATGTAGATGTATTGTAACTTCTGCATTCTTTGGCTGGACCAAAGAACGTAAGGGGAGCGACCCGAGCACCCGAGCCAGCGCGGTGGGACGGTAGCCAAAAAGGAAGATGCCGTAGGACTTTCAATGAAGTTTTTATAGAAAGTGCTTACTGTAACGGTATAACCCAAAAAAATCTAGAAATTCACATTGTCAATGGTGCCAGCTGTGAATTGCAAAAATAACAGTAACCGTACATCCGATCTGTCTTTCTATCACTTCTCTAAGAAATCAGTGCTCTACTTTTTTTTCTCTCTAATTTAATGTACAACACAATAAGATTGAGCAAACAAAGTCAAAACAAGAATGAAGTATACTCACTTTGGCGATACATATATGAATCTATAATTCAGCAGATCAGTGAGAATGTACTTTACCAATCTTTATAATAATCAAAGTTTATGAATGAGAAGGTACTTTACCAACGTATAACTTGGTTAATGAATGGGAATATACTTTACCAAAACTCACTTGTTTGAATGAGAATGTAGCCTACGTTACCAGACTATATCTTAAATCTTAGTTTTATTTAATGACTGAGAATGTACTTCACCAACCGATAAATAACAGTTACATTTAAGCACGTAGCACGTCTGGTTATTTTTTGGTCTATGATAGTTGTAGGAGGGTGACGTGTTAGTAAGGTATAATTATTGTAACCAGTGTGGGGAGATGGTTGACGGCAGAATTATTGTAGCCCAGATGCGGAAGGTAGTAAACCCGACGAAAGGTAGGTTGACACGCGAGCGGGTACTGTTAACGTGACCGCTCTACCGGACAATCGAATCACCTGGAAACTGCTTGAGGACAATTCCGGTTTACCACCGACTGCCTGTATGAAAACTATTGTTAACCGCGCTTTTTAGCAAACAAGGCATTTCGCACCATAGTCCCTTGACGCTGGTGCTGAGCAGAGTTGCCAGATTGGCTTTTTAAAGCCAAATTCCAGAAATGTGGCTTTTTTTTTTTTTAGAGATGGCTGGCAGCCATGGATATACACTACGGATCGCGGAACGTTGGCGTCAGAAAATCCCTTTGGCTTTTTTTTTTGTTTTGGCTTTTTTTTTTTTTTCGATACCTCTAAAATTATCTGCACAAAAACCACGTACCATGCTTTTTCTGAAACACTTTCTATCGAGGAAATGTTTTGGTCAGTTACATACATGTGCATTATTATGCCAAGGTTTCTGCCTCTCATTGTGAAGAAAGTGCCAATCAGCAAGGTCAGTGTCTAGCTGACACTGGATTCTATGGTTTACATTTTTAAAACTGCTACGGTTTCTTGAAAGACCGTCACCCACCTTAGGACTTTCTACACACACTGTGGTTCTGGATTGATTTACTTCATCACGAAGCATTTAAAAAGCTGGCAGTCTTTGTTTGCCTCATAACCCCAGTCAGCAAAGGTGTGCTTAAGAGGATATTTTCTCATTTTATCCTCCATTAAAACCAAGACTAAAAACAGAATGCAGCTTAATCTTGATGCTATGGTGAGAATCGGGGTAAAACTATTGCTTTCAAAAAAATGTTGCGAAAGCTTTCACTGCATCACCGGAAATACTTTGAAAAAAAAAATTTAAGCGAAATGTTCCACTCATTCTAGTGGGGAGAATGATATCAACCTGGTTCTGGAGTTTTTCATGTGATATTAGCACGGTATGAAAACTATACTGAAATTTGTTTGGCTTTTTTGTGGCTTTTTTCTAGCGTTGTTTGGCTTAACGTTAAAATTTCAATCTGGCAAACCTGGTGCTGAGGTTTGTTTGAGTTGGGTTTATCGAGGCGTCGACACGATAACGGCCACTTTGCACTTTTCACAGTTTTTTCGTTATCTTACGTTGGCCTAGCTTTCAGCTCCCAGATTCCTGTAAATAACAGTGGAGCGTCCCAAGTGAAGTTTGTTGCGTTGTGTTACTCCACTGAGTTCTATGCCTTGACCCACTTTTCTGTACTCTATTCTTTGGCTTGACAGGCTCGACGAGGCCAAGGTTCTTATTCACCCAGAAGCTGTACGCCTAACTATAACCCTCTTTGGCCTAGCCCAAAGTCGGCCTAGCCCAGAAGGCATGAAATTTTAACAAACGCATTGCAAATTGATTTCTGTGTGACACCACTTGGCGCAGTGAAAACTTAAGGATCTCAGGACTTTGCTGACAGGAGTCTTCGCGAGTAAGTTGATTAACATTGCTACCTTTACTAACTTTACACGAACTGCAGGATACATAATTTGTAATTGATGGTCTTAAAAGTACGAAACATACACAATCTGAATGGATTTTGAATAGGCAGAAAAGCTTGTCAGCATTATAATTATGTCAATGGCAGGTCACACACAATGGTATATAATCACTGAAAAATTGCCCCCTAAAATCTACGTTTTCAATAATCCACTCCTAATGAAGCTGGCACCAGGGGAGAAAGGCTCTGATCTGGCAAGACAGTTTGAAACAAAGTCGATTTAAAAGTAGTTTTAAAAATGTTTTAAATATTATTGCATGCACGAAACCGGCCTTTATATTGTGTAATATGAATTTGAGCACTTCTGTGACCTGTAGTCTTTCATATTGGGCAGCAGGTTCCAGATTAGATGTGAAATTAAAAACGGCCAGTTCTACGACCTGTGATGGAGTATTTCTTAGAATCATTATCATTATTTTTTCAAGTTGGCATTAATGATTAATGTGGTAGGTGGTATTTTGGCATTCAGTATTTTGTCTTAAAGGAGCGTGTTCCAATCACAGTGCTTAACTGTGAGCCACAGACCGTGGGAGGGTGGGAAAGAATCGTATAAAACCCCGGGCCTGTCAAGCCCCAAGCACTGCGTCTCTTCCCCCAGTCGAGAGCAGGTGTGTGTGTTATTGAATAAACGTCTTTTGTGCCCTACAATAGACTTATATTCTTCTTTGACAAGTACGTGCTCTTTAATACTTATAATACTGTTCTTGCTGATTTTAAGATGATAATATCAGATGCTATCAGATATTTACGATGAGTGTAACTCTGTAAGCAATAGATGTATTTTCCTCATAAGTATATTAGACTCTGGAAGTTATGAAAGAGTTCTGTGGTTAGGCTGTTTATATTGTTTTAGATACATGTAGCCTGCTGAAATGCCGTATACTATTAGCCTAACCGAGCAGAGTGTTTGCTCACAAATGTTATGTTATATCGACGACCACGATATTAGTGCGTACTGAATGTTTAGAAGTCTTTCGATAATATTGTTCTCTCTTTCTCTCTCTCTCTCTCTCTCTCTCTTTTTCTCTCTCTGATATCGCACATCTCATGTTGTGTTTATTATCTTCACTCTTGATTTATTTACGTTTTATATGTATTATTATTATGCTAGTCGTGTTAACTATGCCATGTATACATTTGTCTTGTTGTTAATTGGTATACTGTTACACGACTGCGTCTCTTCCCCCAGTCGAGAGCAGGTGTGTGTGTTATTGAATAAACGTCTTTTGTGCCCTACAATAGACTTATATTCTTCTTTGACAGTGTGAGCAGTTTTACCGCCCTGGCACGAACCGGGTGTATGTTGCGGCCTAACCAGCCTCAGTAACAAGAGTGAAACCCACATGAATGGTTCATCTACACCATATCTACACCTTCAACCCCCTAGCAGCCACATCTTGTTGCAATTTCTAACGTGGGCGCCAATAAATTGTAACAAGATGGTGTTAGTGGGGTTGAAGGTGTAGATATAGTGTAGATGAACCATTCATGTGGGTTTCACTCTTGTTACTGCGGCTGGTTAGGCCGCAACATTCACTCGGTTCGTGCCAGGGCGGTAAAACTGCTCACACTGTCAAAGAAGAATATAAGTCTATTGTAGGGCACAAAAGACGTTATTTATTCAATAACACACACACCTGCTCTCGACTGGGGGAAGAGACGCAGTGCTTGGGGCGGATGAGTTCTTTTGTTTCTCGGGGGCCTCAGCATAGTGCTGTTGGCCCCCTGTTCTTGATTTTCTCTCTCTTTGGTCTTTCTTGTTAGCTGGTTGTTCTTTTTTTCTTTCTTTCTGTTGTTGTCTTCATTCTTCGTGGTTTTTTATTTATTAATTTTTGGGATGCGCCAAGGCAAGGGCAAGGACAAGACAGGAAAAAGGGGAAGATAGAGAAGCAGTTCTGGGACACTGTCCCTTTCAGGAGTTTGATCCCTTTATAGCCAATATAACATGTCACTAATTGACTGTTTTCTTCTGGAGCCCCAGTTAAAACAAGTAATAAGATCTTAGGACCTAGCAGGGCTCTAGAGTTTTTGAATTTTGGACTTTAGTGCTTGGGGCTTGACAGGCCCGGGGTTTTATACGATTCTTTCCCATCCTCCCACGGTCTTGGGGGCGGGTCAGTCTAACTGTCGCTCACAGTTAAGCACTGTGATTGGAACACGCTCCTTTAAGACAAAATACTGAATGCCAAAATACCACATACCACATTAATATTTTGTATTATAGCAAAAAGTTCACTTTTCGTCTCTCTCTCTCTTTCTCTCTCTTTCTCTCTCTCTCTCTCTCTCTCTCTTTCTTTTCAGGTACTTGAAATGTTGTCTTTGCCACCTTTTAAAATTTTTACATATTTTACTTTGTTGGGGTGGAATGGGGACTAGGGGGGGGGGGGGGAGTAGTGCTCATTTTCCTTTTGTAGAACCAGGACATTTTGTTACTTTTTATAGTTTTATATCCAACAAATTGATCTGAAGTTTGTGTAAGGTGTTCAGTACTTCAGAAAACTCCAACCAATTGCATTGTTTTTCTTCATGACCCAGGATCACCAGTACTGTTTCTGAATCTAAATTGCCAATGTTTATTTCAGTGTCTCAATGAAGTTTGCCATTGCGATCAAACTCAATCATTCCACCAAATTTATGATTCGATGTTGTAGTAAATTTCCAGTGACAAAGACATGTACTTCCAGTCCTGGATTAATTAAATATTAAGTACAGTAAGTACGCTCTCAGGGAAAAGGATGACCTTTTTTTTTAACTTTTCGTGAACTCTGTTCCTGCCATACTTGACTTTCTAGGGCATCAACCGGCTTTAATCTGACCCGGGGACCTCACATCACGTGGGTGTTCGAGGCAGATATCTTTCAGTACGCTTCGTCATACTGTTGGATGAACTACGAGTGGCTAATGTGGTTACTGCGTGGGTTCAATAGTAACTCCCTTAAGGATACACAGGATTAACAAACACAGGGTTCTGCTGGCAATCTTATTTATTCAAAAAGCCTCACAAAGGTATCACTACCAAACAAAAAGCCATAGGAGAACCCTACCAAGCAAAAAGAAAAGCCCAACCAGCCATAAGCTGGAACAAGAGAAAAAGACAAAAATATGATTAGGATATAATGACAACATTAATCAGGCAATCAATGGCGGACATACATAGTATTGAGTATTAAATCAAAACATCAACACGATATAGAATCTAAGCAATTACTAATTACATACATACATGTACGGAATAAAAATAATGCTAAGGTTAATGAATAACAACTACAAGTGGCTATATCATATACACAAGGAGTTTCCTAGTACACTGGCAACATAAACTAATGTACTAATCAAAGTATGAAGGACATAACAAATGAAGGGGCAAGAACACAATAGTTTCGCTCCACTGAGCCGGTGTACAGCACGTCCAGAGTGGCCATTCCATTTAATAACGCAGTGGCCAACATGGCCCACTGACCGTCCATAACACAGACGCTGCATCCCAATGCAGGCCATCCTCATAGGCCCACTCCCATTATTAGTACTAACCCGCCCCAGGGCTATTGTATTGGTTACTTCCCTTCCCAATTGATACTGAAGGGTCATGCCCTTTGACCTTAGCCGCGGAGCTATGCCGCCAGGCTAACATGCGTATGACACACCACTAGATCATACATAAAGTAGTGTGTACATTCGAAACTATGTCCTTCACACGACCTACGAACCCAATGAAACACAGCACGTCTGTAATATCTATAATCTATAATAGGTAGATCTATAGGCGGGACTCATTGCAACATGTGCAAACTCACTGAAACATTGTTCATCCACCGCCGCACATAGAACAATCCTGGGGCTCACCCATGTGAGGCCCAACTAATATTATACATCTCAAAAACATGTAATTAATTACACATCTTAAACACTAAACACACAATCACAATCACACTGCTCTCTATAGCATAGTGGTACTGGCAAGGTACACAAATACCCGTAATACAATCAAGTGTATAGTGCCGCTCGCTATAACATAAGCCATCCACATCAACATGTCAGGAAATCCTCACTGCCTACCACAACAAGGCAATGCTACACATACACTATATATATGCACACAAGCAAATCGTGATAGCTTGGTTAGCGAGCCATCATTATCATCTAGCACCGCAAACGTTAACTTTGACAATAAAGTCACAATATCAAGACACTGCACTGCACCGCGCATCTTACACGTCTAATGACAATGGCAATTACCGTTGAGCCGGACTCATAATAGTCTCTGTAGATCAGCATTCTCTACGCGGCATCCCCGAAAGGGGGGGGGGGTGCGCAAATTAAAGTCACTTCTAATATAGTCTCCAACTTACCCAAAGTCTTTCTGCTACTGGCGCAACTGGACTAGGCCATGTTTTGGGCGAGGCGCGCCACGGCAGGCCTCCGCCGATCTATTGTACTGCAAGGTCCACTTGTGCTTCCTATCGTTGCGGCGTCTTTGATGGAGTCTGCTTGACCACTCTAACTGGCCTCATCTTTATGAGCCAGCGCGGACGTCCGAGAGGGCTATTACGTAGTCCAGTGTTGGACAAGTGAAAGGCTCGGACACTGAGTCCAGCCGAACAACATAACCGGTTAGGGTCCTAACACAATCGAATTTACAGTACGGTTAAAAGGGTGCACACAAAAGTCAATTAGGTATCCCAGTAAACGGCAGAAATTACTCTAACGTCCCCTCCAGCAATAATTGAATAAATTTGACCCAGGTTGGATTTATCGGGGATAACATGCGTCTAACTCGTGGTTTACTTTAAATCCGAGATCCTCTTATTAATTGTTTCAATAGGATATGTGCATCAAAGTACAACAAAATTGGTACCATTATAAAGTAGAAACTTGCTGCTAAAAGTCTAACTGACTACTTATACCAGAAACCCGGTAATAGTTTTAATATAAATTTTCAAAGTGTCAGGACTAACAACATTGGACAAATTTGTGCGGAATACTTTCGTCCATTAATACGACGTATCTCCATTGATAAAAAACGTTATCATGAGTACCTATTTTGTACCGATAGGGTATTGCCTACTCTCAACAATGAATTCGGGTTCCCGTCTTTCTGTCGGTGGATAACAACGAAGGAGCGAGTTGTAAGAAACTTAAAGCCATGATATAAGAGTTGGAAGCCCGGTGGTCAAAATTTCCAATTGACCAATCAAAATGCGCGCTTTCCACCGTGATGTGAATAACGGGTCCCGCGCTACTATTACAAGGGAAATAATCCAATTAATGGTACTCGGCCAAGTGTCCCTAAACTACTATGAGTGGCCGTCCCCTACCCACGCACTAGCGTTACCATGAAAGCACATATTAAAAATAGAAAATCGTTCATCCTCTCACAATACAATATCCGTTGTCCGTAGTTGAGAGGCTGATAACACGCCACTGCAGTACATCTACTTGTATAAAGGCGACACAGAGCAGAACCAACAATGTTATTTGTAAGCCAGATATTAAGGGTGGCCTGTTAGTCTGTTGTGAAACACTGCTTTTGTTATTTCATGATTTATTGTTTGTCTATGCTTAGCTGTTAAACACCATGGCCACACCAGAGGAAAAAAGGGAGAAAGCAGCGAATGCTGTAAGTGGTTACATCGAAGTCAACAGTTCGCCGGAGGCATCTGTAAAGCTGTACAGTGATTCGGGAGCTGAATATGATGAGGTGAGCTAAAAAATTTTATGGATGAAACTATTTTTACTCAAAGTAAATACGTTCATGCATGTGTAGATCTAGGTAATAATTATGCTCGAAATAAAAGTTTAGATTTGTCTAAGAAGAGTCGATACGTGTAAGTTATCATCTCATAGTCATTACTGAACAGATGTATACCAGAGTCACTTAAATTTTGCAAGTTATTCTTAAAAAGGATCATCGCAGAAACTGTTATATTATTGTCGAACAGCAAGTGATCGGGGTCGGTCAGAAAGAACAACAACAACAACAACAACAAGGGGCGGGGGGGGGGGGGGAGCGTTTTCAGTGAACGAAAAAAAAAAAGAAAAAGCGCTATGTGTTTATGGCTTGAAGGTTTGAGATGGGACTTGCCATTACCAGGAAAGGAGTGACGAAAACGACACTTGGAATGCAGGGATTGATCATAAAGATATTCGGTGTCAGTAGCAATGGAAACTTTACATGTGCCAATGTAGTGAGTATGAGTGCGAGTTCAAGATTCTCTCTCGTTCAGTTTCAATTTGCTTTCAGAAGTTTCATTTAGCGAACATATCGATTGCAGCATCTGCACCTTAAATTGAGGGATGTATGTGAGTAAGTGGATGGCGCATTAATTTGAGAAAGGCTATGTAACGCCAAATGCACTATTTACTGTTTAGCTAGACCTAATATTATAATGTGAAAATGTGCAGTAGTCTACAGCTGTAGTCTAACGTTTAAGATGATTATTCATATATTGAATTAGATTTTTAAAAATCTAACATCATGAAATATTATAACATGTATTTGGTATTGATTTCAAGAACCAAAGCAAGACTGCGTTGCATCAATTGAGATGCACCGATACAGTAGTTTCACAAACAGACGTCAACGGGATAAAATAAGCACTATAAACATGCAACCGCGACTGACCCTGAAGGTGTTTTAGAAAGGGAGGTTAAGATGTTAATGTCAGTGTGTTTTAAAATGTTCCGAGGAAAATCAAATTCATGAATGTGTCTCTCCTACAGCACATGATCGCACTGAATTATTCTGGACCAATCAAATTGGCGGAGGCAGTAGAAGATCTGCAGCTGGGCAATAAAAATATTCGTATCTTGGATGTGGGTGCTGGTAGCGGATTAGTTGCTGTTGAGGTATGAAATAGCATGTTAGCTTCCTGGATGATTGACTGGACTGGTGGACAGATGGATAGATGGATGGTGAGAGAGATCGAAATGTGCTACCAGAAGATAAAATAAGACCACACTGGGCTATTTTCTTTCATGTATGGAATATGAATCATATGGGCATAAACATATGAGTACAAACTAAAAAGTACATGTTTATAACCGGCAAAATGAATATCTGCTGCAAGCATGTATTTCGTAATGTTGGAGAAGTGGCCTATTTTTATTGTAAACATGCATATTTCCTAATGTTGAATCTTACACGTCTTGACTATGTCAACATCTTTATAATTATATATTTAACGGATAAATCTTTACATAAAACAATGTTGTTTTTTTTTGTTTTTTTTGTTTTTCAACAACCCACTAGTTGGCAAAGCTGGGATACAAAAACGTTGATGCTGTAGACCCCTCAGACGGGTTACTAGAAGTTGCCAAGAAGAAAGGACTCTACGGCAAACTGATATGCCATTATGTCGGAGTAGAGAAAATGCCTATCGATGACCGTAAGACAATTGTTTGTGGATTTGTTGTGCCTCAATTTCATATTGACTGAATTCCTGTATTTTTCCACCTTTTCAGAGGTTTCTCTTCACACTGTTGTCCTTTCCGTAACTGCTGTGATTACGTAGATGTAATGAAATAACTCGCCACATTGTACAGTTTACTATTTCAAGATGAACTATTGTAAGACTAGATGAGACACCAGGCATTACCCAGTATAAGCTTGTACCCCCCCCCCCCCGGTTTCACTTGCTGTCACTGTTCATGATTTGAGTACCGTACTGTGTGTGGAAGTATTGTTCAATGAGTAATGAGCATATATGGCCTTTAGCGTCTTTACAGACGGTCTTAGCAGCTAGAATATTCACTTTCACTTTGACTGACAGCTTCTCTCGTGGCTTATTCTACCAATGTTTGACCCGAGAGTGCGATGGCAGTGATTGCAGGTCAGTCTTTTGGGTTCACTTTGGCGAGTGTTTTCATTCCGCCTCTGTCGTTTTGTCAGGTATGTTTCTTTTGCCTTGAAGTCTATGGCACGCTCGCATCGCAGTAATGAGCATACACATATATATAATTATTTTCCCGTTTGAAGTTAAACACACATTTTAGTGTTGCGCAGTTTGGTACACGTACTGTAGGATAGACTTTTTAATCATTCTATTTTATACTGATTCTTTTTCTTTTTTTTTAACAAGGCACGAAGAAGAAAACTCAAAATCAGGCCACAGTCTAACAAATAAAAAATCAGTTTGGCGTGAAATGAGCTAGCCCAAGCAAAATTTCAAATACATGTAATTCAACAGACCATTTTTGAGAAAATCAATGTCGATCCTCCTCATTCTAAAAAAATAATAATAATAATAACAGCGCGCTATTTTTATACCATGATCTTAATTTCTCAGTGAAATGACGATTGTTATATATCTGCAAATGTATTGGTGTGTTATATCACATTACAACTATTTCCACTCCATGTGACAATTTACGTCAGGAAGGCAACAAAAATGAAAACGTGGTCAGTTTGGGTTTTACTGCACTCATTTAATTAACTGAGGGGGTGGGGAGGCGGGGGGCGGGGAGAGATAGGCGGGCAAAGCGGCATGGACTTCGGATTTTATCCGCCTCCTGTTTCTTCCTTCCTTGATTTCAAGTGATCTTTGGTCATAAACTCAGGCAGCGTTGGGCCATAAATTTTTCGATCTGTGCAGTTTATCAGTTTTATTTCTAAAGATCGAATATTAAATCCATTGGATGACTTATTTGTAACCTTTCAACAAATACTCTATCACAATTATTGAATTTTCAGATTACTATGACTTGGTTGTGTCTGCCGGAGCAATACAGTCGAGCCATATACCAAGAGAAGGAGTGAGGGACATAATTCGCGTTGTCAAACCCGGTTAGTAATTATAATCAGTCTTTATAACAGATTGTAAAGATTGCACAAACCAGCTGGTAATATTTCTTCATCCATACGATGCAATGCTCATTTTGAACTCGGACATGGAGTAGGAACAAATAATTACCGCCCAAAAAGCCGCCTTAATAAGGACTTGGAAAAGAACTGACACTCTCAGTTACTGCAGCCCTTAGAGCGTTCAAAATCGGCAGGAGCATTTCAAATTATTTGAAGTTAGACATGACGCCTTTGAAATTTAGCTTAACAAAAGCATTGATTTTTTTTTTTTAGAAAATGTATTTTTAGGAAAAGTCCACCCTAGTGGTGAGGTGCCACATCATATTTTGTATTCTCCAAGAGTCGTGCAACAAATGGAAGAAGATGAGCTATAGTGTTGAGGTGTAGCCAGATGGTCCAGATTTAGAATAGCGTTTGATTTTTGGCGTTGTGTGTGTGTGTGTGTCTGTGTGTGTGTGTGTGTGTGTGCGTGCGTGCATGCGTGGGCAAGTATTGATAATGTGAATTATTTAATGCTTAATTTTTGTTGTTCTTGTTACATAAAACAGTACGAATCAAGTTGCTTAGAAAAACGTGCTTTTCTAACCCAGGGCATAGCTGGGGTATTCTGCTTGTTAATTATAATCTCGTTACTCTTTCCATCCAAGAAGGCACTAATGTAACGGAGTGACTATTTAAGCCACGTGACTAAATCGGATTTTTTTGTATAATGAATTTTTGGAAAATTAAGAAATTACTATAATATAAGGATTAGGGCCTACGCGTGGCGCCATGCATAGCCACAATAACCTTCTCATTGGCGAAACGGCCACAGTAATATTCTTACAAATTGGTCACAAATTAGTTTCAAAAAGCCCCTTGTGAAAATCTGGGCTATAGGGTCCAGATAGTCTCTGTCTCATTATAAATAATTTGTCCTTATTCTTTCCTATCAGGTGGTTTCATCGTTTTAGTGTACAGAGAAGAAGCAGGGCAATCACCTTTTTACAAAGACGGTCTACAACCTTACATGGATCAGCTAGAGAGTGACGGAGTTTGGAAACTCGTGAAACGGCAGCATTTTCCGCAGTTCATAATGGACAAAGATGGGCTCGTTATAGTCTATAAAGTGCTTTAAATACCTCGGAAGGCATTTTCAGGAATACTGACGAAAAACTAGCCTTGTCAAAACTGAAAAAATTATTGTTATCCGGAGACAGAACCAACTGTTTTGATTAAATACATGTAGATAAAAATTTAATGCCACCCAAGGCAGCTCTTAACACTGTTAGTTAAGTTAGTAGCGGTGAATTTGGAATCATTGTCATAAGAACATAAATATGTCCCATTTCAAGACATTCCTGATAAAAGTTTTTGAAATTAGCGTCACCGTAGTGTCATGGCCTAATAATTCAAAGTGGCTGTGGATTCATGATGTCTAATGTTGCCATAGTCAATAGATGTTGAATGATAGCCAGTTACAGCATTTTCTATACAACTTTAAAAATTGCATGCACGCACTGATGCTTGCATGCCTTTATGTGGCGTGCGGAAAAACCAGTGAAACAACTCTCCCATCCTACTGTATGTAGTCCATTGTTCTTACTGATCAGCATGTATTTTATATCACACGTTTTGAAGGCAACACATTAGTCATAATGCCATGATGAAGTTTACGCCCATTTCTGAAAGAATTATATCCTCTAACTCAACAGTATTGCAGTGAGATTATAGGAGAGGAAGTAAATTGAAGCCTTGTTTCTGCACAGTTATTATGTAATGGATGAAGAGGTAAGGAGGGCAATATGAAAGTGGGACCATGGAACAAGTACAGAAATTATACAAATTTTAATTAGATCAACTACCAAAAAACATGAAGTGTAGACAGGCTTGTCTCTACTTGCCCTTGATAAATATTAATATTAATAATAATGATGATGATAACATTAATGTTGTATCTGTGGGCTATATTGTAGCTTAAGAAGAAAATCTTAATTCATTTTCACTACACTGCTTTGTCCGTCGTGGTCAGATGGTGAAACAATGTGCGTGCTGTTATTTCTTTAATGTTTAAAAATCTGCGTGCCTCTTGTCATTAATAAAGCTTTGAAAAACCTAACATATAGTTGTGTAGTCTGTGTAGGCCTACTGGTGTTAGTATGATTGGGTCGAGTAGGATTTTTTTTTTTTAGTCTGGAAAGGGAAAGGGGCGGGGGGGGGGGGGAGGGGTGATAAAGAAAATGTTGGTCCCATGGGATATATATATTGCCTGAAAAAGGTTGAGAACCACTGATCTAGCTATACTCTCTACTAAATCGTTAACCAAAACATGAGCCAGACGAACTTTGCTTGTGTGCACAAATGACAAAGAACAAGTTTAGATTCTTCTTCTTCTTTCGTTCACTAAATCTAAATCTGCAGATTTGTTCTTTTGAGAAAATCTACGGTTTTCTGCAGTTCTGGCAGAGCACCATAGAGTTTGATATTCAGGTCGGTGGGTCTGGGTCAACATGTTTCTCGTAGTGCTGTGAAAAGTGTGCAGTTCTGCAATATTAAGCTCGGTATTTTGAGGAGACTGGCTGCGCTCATATGTGGCAGATGCTCCTATTTTAAACGCAAGTTTAGATAGTATTAATTAATTAAGTTTGTTCTCCTCTCTCTCTCTCTCTCTCTCTCTCTCTCTCCTCATCCCGTCTCTCTGTCTGTCTTTCTTCCCCCCCCCCTTTCTTCCTTTCGACGCCTTCCCCTTTCTTTCCTGTCTTTATCTTTTTTCAGCCTCTCTCCCTCTGTGTTTGCGGGACATAGGCCTACCAGTGAGGAGCTTAATGATTTTAGAATAGAATTTTTGGCTGTTGATGCTGTTCTTGCAATGGCATCATTTTTTTCCCCTCTGTTTTTTAATTAAAATCAGCTCTCGAAGTTTCGAGTCACCTCGAAGGTGACTCGCCGTGCAAACTGCAAGTCGTCACTTCGCCTAGATATCTCGCAAAGGGGCTGATAGTCGATACGCTTCAGGGTTTCGGCTGAGGCGCCTGACAAAAGGATCTTCCCCTGAGCATTCACCCGTAAACCTAAGCTATGTCCATGGCAGTTGGCATGCTATTCTGAGCTACATTTTGCACAACGTGGCACAGTGAAAATCTACACAGACGAAGGGCCTTGCTGACAGGGACAGAAATTGTTTGAGTCTTCACTAGTAAGTTATTTAATTAACAATGTGCTACATTTCTTTATTACCCCATGACAATATAACTGCGGGATGATTTGTGTATTAGCATTAACGTAGTTTTTTACAAGATTGTGGTCAATTTTCTCATCGGGCTGTTACCCAGTTGTCAGTGTCAAATGTCACACGAGCGTGCTTAAAAATGATTTTAAATAAAATATACGCAAACTTCCGACTTTTGCTGGGCATTCTTTGACATGATCTCGCTTATTACTTCATGGCTTCAGATGGATACTATGTGGGGACAGTCATAAATACTTTGTCTCTAATTGTATATATCATATAGCATAAACAGGAAAATTACCTTTGAAAAGTTATTTTTTTCTATCATGAGGACAGGAGCAACATAGACGAGTCTGAGATTGAGTTTGGGTTATAACTTATACGACGTGTCAGCACAAAAAAGGCCACTTTGTGCCTGTCACGGTCTATCTGGTTCCTCTGCTTTTGTTTTGTTTTCAGAGCTTCATTGGTTTAAATTTCGCGAGTGAAATTAAATAGTTTCGTGTAATATTTAGGCCTACAACATTGGTAAAATTTCAAAAAATCGTTTTGTGTAGATTTGAAACGAGTCAAAGCTGCAGCCTAAATAAAATCATAAATGCATACAGGTACTTGCGCCATAAATAATACTAGCAATGTGTGGAAGGCCAAGAACGAAGACGGGGCGAAGTAGGCAAACAGCAAGGAGCTTATAATGTTATAATTCTGGGGTACGTGGCTCGCGCGCGGTGCGCACAAACGAAGAAGGCTGAACGTAATAAGGGACACGGTGGCTGTACCGACATGCTTTTAGGGTCGAAGAGGCTCCTTTCTAAGGGTAGCCACACAAAGGCCACCGAATTCGGTCACCTAGCCACTAGGCGCTTTAGGTGAGAAGAATTGCACTATATAGTTTCAACAACTGCACACAGAGCCCACCTAGATTCGGTCCGTTTATGTAGTGCAATTCTTCTCACCTAAAGCGCCTAGTGGCTCGGTGACCGAATTCGGTGGCCTTTGTGTTATAGTTTCAACAACTGCACACAGAGCCCACCTAGATTCGGTCCGTTTATGTAGTGCAATTCTTCTCACCTAAAGCGCCTAGTGGCTCGGTGACCGAATTCGGTGGCCTTTGTGCCACCGAATTCAGCCACACAAAGGCCACCGAAGAGACGATCGTGGCCGAACTGTTTCACGGTGTTTCTTGCTGACTTGAGTATTCGTCTCTTTTATCGAGACGTCTCTTTTATAGAGGCGGAGTGGCCGTGCGGTTAAGCGATCTGTTTTCTTCTTGGCAAGGCGACGGGTGCCGTAGCAGAGGTCGCGGGTTCTAGTCCCATCTTGATCATTTTTCTTTCTTTGTTCTTTCATTCCCGCTTTGCTTTCTTGAGCACTTACTAGGCACTACAACCTTCGTCCGCCTAATACTTATTTTCTCTTAAAACTGTTATCCTAGTGCTCTGCCTCCCCCCGAGCTTCTGCTCACCTATATTGACTTCCGTTTGATAAAACTCGGAGGCATACATCTTGTATTCGTTGTCCTAGATGTTCGTATTGTCCAATGCCAGGCGGGTGAAAAAGAGAGAACGGGGAGGGAGGGGTGACGCAAGTGGGTTGGGTCCCAGCGAACGAATACTCAAGTCAGCAAGAAACACCGTGAAACAGTTCGGCCACGATCGTCTCTTTTATAGAGACGGAGTGGCCGTGCGGTTAAGCGGTCTGTTTTCTTCTTGGCAAGGCGACGGGTGCCGTAGCAGAGGTCGCGGGTTCTAGTCCCATCTTGATCATTTTTCTTTCTTCGTTCTTTCATTCCCGCTTTGCTTTCTTGAGCACTTACTAGGCACTACAACCTTCGTCCGCCTAATACTTATTTTCTCTTAAAATAGGCGCTCTAGGTGGTAACCGAAAGCTCCGACCTATAGGCGCCGACTTATTAGGTGGCTTTTCTGTGGTCACCCTTAGACTGCGTAAGATCTAGATCTAGGACAGAAAGTAAAGTTCCTTTCACAGACAAAGAAATACAATGACAGAATCAGTATCGGCTCGGATTCCGCGCCAACTCTGGAGTTGTCGCTAACCCTTTGTCGCTAAAGTTTACAGGCGATCAATGTTTTTTGTTAATCCACAATTTGCTTCCTTCTGCGAATGAACGATGAGGGAAACTGCGTCACGGTACTAAAAATAGATCATAATGGCGTGTCCCTGTTCTAAAAGCATGGAGTCGGAAGTGTTTGTTGCGAATTTTACGTGTGAAATGCAACATGAACAAATTGTTCAGAGTTTGCAGCATTTTCATATTATCCCCTTACATCACAATAAGTCAAGTTATAGGTGATGAGAATGCTTCCAGAGTTTTGGAGACCTCCCAAAAAGAGCCTTTGAGGGCAGAACTTTCACTGTTAGTTCCATTATAGTATGATTATGATGATAGAGATAGCGCCACGGATCGTCTTCGACGGTGGGAGTGGCTGTTTGGCTGTACTGATCAGCTACCGCCGGCCTTAAGCTCGGCAGCCCCCAGCCAGTAGGGTGCTGATCCGCAACGTCTGCCTGCTCCTATGGGTGTGTGGAGATAGGACAAAAACCGAAAAGTGGACGTTAAAACCCGCACCAAGCATTAAACAAAAAAAGTCATCCCAGCTGAAATTTGGGACATGGAATTTAAGGACAATGTGTACCGGATTTGACCAAGACCTGGACAAGACAGGAGATCTAAGTAAAAACTGCCATCATAAACAGGGAACTTGCAAGACTTAATGTTGACATTGCTGCCCTACAAGAAACCAGGCTTGCAGGCTCAGTGACAGAGAACAACTACACCTTCTAGTGGCAAGGCTTGGGAGCAAATGAGAACCGTTTATACGGAGTAGGCTTTGCAGTCAGCAACAGCCTCGTCAACAAGATCAGTACACCTCAAGGAGCATCAGAGCGTGTCATTTCAACGAAACTAGCAACAAAACCTGGAACAGCCCACATCATCAGCGCCTATGCTCCTACTCTAAATGCTGACAATGACAAAAAAGATGCATTCTGTGAGGGCTTGCAGAGGGTAATAAGGAAAATTCCAAATATCGACCAGATTTTCATACTCGGTGACTTCAACGCAAGAGTTAGTGCTGACCATCAAGCGTGGCAAACCTGTTTAGGCCAGTTTGGACTTGGCAAGATCAACGAGAACGGTCAGAAGCTACTCGTGTTCTGCGCAGATAGCAACCTATGCGTCACAAATACCTTCTACAATGGAAAAGACCACCACAAAGTACCATGGCGGCACCCAAGATCTGGCCACTGGCATCAAATCGATTTTGTCATTGTTAGAAGAAGTCACATCAACTCAGTGAAATCAACAAGATCATACCACAGTGCCGACTGCAATATAGATCACCTGTTGGTTCTAGCCAAGATGAAAATCACTGCCAGGAAAATGTTCAGATCCAGGCTCCCCAACAAACCAAACATGCTAGGAATGTCGGCAACCCAGAGCTGAAGACCAAATTTCAGACAAGGCTTGAGGAACTGCTCCCAAACTTTGACGAATCCACCCCTGATGAGATATGGACCACCCTGAAGACGGCCATATACGACGCAGCTTCGCAAGCATTTGGCACAGCAAAATCTCAAGAGAGGACTGGATCGCAGACAGCGCATCCATACTTAACCCACTAATAGAAGAGAAGCGCAAGGCACGGATTGCACATGACAAACATCCTTCAGAAAGTACAAGGAATTAGTTGAGATCAGCAAAAGCAAATCTTCAAAGAGAATCAAGAATACAGGCCAACAACTGTTGGAAAAACCTCTGTTGTGAAATTCAACAGGCTTCAAATACTGGCGACATCATGAGGATGTACGAGAAAATCAGAGTTGCCCTCGGCCCACAGATCAACAAGTCGACCCCTCTCAAATCATCCACAGGCCACCCAATCATAGATAAGACCTTGCAGATGGACAGATGGGTTGAACACTATTCTGGACTCTACTCACAAGATCGTTCAGTAGATGTTAGCCTTGACGCACTAATTCCACAACTTGCAGAAATGCCAGAACTGGATGAGGAGCCAACAGAGGAAGAACTGATTCGGGCAATCAACTAAAGAATACTGCCATATTCGCCATCGCCGCCACGAGTGAAAACTCGATCGGCCAGGGATGAGCACTCGATTCGGGCAATCGATGATCTACAGGGAGGAAAGTCTCCCGGAAAAGACCAAATACCAGCACAAATACTGAAAGAGAACAAAGAGCTCCTCTTTCCGTCCTGTACAAGCTCTTGATTGTCTGCTGGAGACAGGGAGAAATACCACAAGACATGAGAGATGCCAACATAATAACCCTGTACAAGAACAAAGGAGATGGCAACAACTACAGAGGCATATCACTCTTAAGTATAACTGGAAAAAAATGGCTTTTGTAGACCTCACAAAGGCGTTTGACACAGTCAGCAGATCAGGACTGTATTTGGTATCACATAAAATTGGATGCCCCCCGCCCCCCCCCCCCCCCAAATCTACGGAACCTTATCATCTCGTTCCATAAAGATATGAAAGGTACTGTTCTGTTCGATGGCAGCACATCAGAAAGCTTCGACATCAGAGGTGGAGTCAAGCAAGGCTGTGTCCCTGCACCTACCCTGTTCAACATCTACTTTGCAATGCTCCTACAGTGTGTGCCTTTAAGACATCACCTGGAGATGTCTACCTCCACTGGAGAACAGATGGATCCCTGTTCAACTTAACAAGATTGAAAGCCAAGACAAAGGCTACATCATCTCTAATTAGAGATCTCCTTTTCGCTGATGTCGCAGCACTTGTCGCACACAGTGAAACAACACTACAAAAAATGATGAACCACCTATCGCATGCATGCCAAGCATTCTCTCACCATCAGCGTCAAGAAAACAGTAATTCTGACCCAAGATGGTACACCCAAGGCAAACATTACTCTGGACAACAATCCTCTGGAGGTTGTCAACAAGTTCTGTTACCTAGGATCAACAGTCACCTCTTCAACGTCCCTTGATGATGAAATAAATACCAGGATAGGAAAAGCTGGAACATCCTTTGACAGACTGAAAAAGAGGGCATGGAACAACAAAATGCTCACACTAAGGACAAAGATAAGGATATATGAAGCATGCGCCCTTAGTTCACTCCTTTACGGATCAGAAACGTGGACACTACTCAGGACGGGAGAAGAGACTAAACACCTTCCACCTCAGATGCCTCCGAAAGATCCTTGGCATCAGCTGGCATGACAGAAAGACCAACATACAAGTCTTGGAAAACGCAGAACTGCCAAGCATTTACACCATCCTGTGCAAACGGAGACTGAGATGGCTAGGTCATGTAAAACGAATGGACGACAGCAGGATCCCCAAGCAGTTGCTTTTTGGTGAAATGGCCCAAGGCGTCAGACAGCGTGGAAGATCAAAGCTAAAATTCAAGGATAAATGCAAGAACAACATGGTAAAGTGTAACATCAACCCTGGAACTTGGGAAGAACTAGCAGAAGACCATTCAGCTTGGAAGTCCACGGTGAGAGCTGGGGTCCAACATTTCGAGAACAATATCATCTCAGACCAAATTGAGAAGCGCCAAGTAAGAAAGGAGAAACCCACACAATCTCCCAGCACCTCTCTTACCTGCCAGCACTGTAATCGGAGCTGCTCATCCAACATCGGTAGGATAAGCCACGAGCGGAGCTGCGGGATAAAGGAGTAAATTTAGCTGCTGACCGTCTGTCTTGGAATACTACTTGGAAAAGAGCCAAGTAGTATGATGATATAGTATGGTGTCTTTGGCGCATTATTTAAATTAACTACGTCTGCCGAGGTATGCAGTAAGTGTTGATGTGCAGTTTGTGTGTATACCTACATTATTTGCGACATAAATAATATCATTCACCACATAGAGGATATTTCATACAATTAATGTTGATCTTTGGCCGTAGACGTAGCTGATGCCTTTCATCATACAGGAATTCCTGGAAGTTCAGAGAAATAATTACGCTTCATTACTTTTATAAAAACGGCGACACATAGCAGAGTCAACGTCACTGTTTGTAAGCTAGTTAAAGAAGAATGGCCAGTTGGTCTTCAGTTAAACATCACTTATTTCATGTGTATCGTTTTTCTGTGTTTACTCACCAGTCACATGGCTACAGCAGAGGAAAGGAGAAAGAAAGGAGAGAAAGCTGTGGGTGAGTACCGTAAAGTCAACCATGACCCGAAGGCAGCCATACACTTGTACAATGAGACAGCAGTTGAGTACGATGAGGTGAGCTGATTTACTTCTAATTGGCCATAAATGTACACAAGGCAACACAATCGCAAACCATACGAAAATACTCAGACGTTTATAGCTGGGGTTCAACTTTCAAACCGACAAATACAAATTATATAGAACTGGACAATTTCTTGACTCAAAGAAAAAGAAGCAGCATGTGAATGAGAATTAACATTCCTGAGAATCTGAGACTATGGGAAATCTCCAGAGGAAGAAAACCATCGTCAAACAAGTTTAAATATGCCAACGGGATGCAATAAACACTGTACATAATAATATGCAAAAGATGACACTGAAACGAATGCTTGTTCTATCTGGAGAGGGGTTTTAAAATGATGTTTACCTCAGTGTGTTTTAAGATCTTCCTTAGAAAAAGTGCGCGCACAATATCAATTTCATGAAAGTAACTTTCCTACAGATCGTGGACTCAGTGGACTATCATGCACCCAGCAAACTAGCGAAGGCCGTCGAAGCTTTGCAGCTGGGCAGTAAAGATATCCATATCTTGGATGTAGGTGCTGGTACTGGATTAGCAGCTGTTGAGGTATGAAATACTCGTTAGCTTCGTGGATGAGAGGTTTGGATGGGTGGAAAGATAAAGAGAGAGAGAGAGAGAAAGAGATCCAAAGAAACATTTGCCACTGGGATTTGCCACAGAGCCTCGGTATTTTCTTTATGTATGGCAGATGAGTCAATATGGACATAAACATAATTAGTACAAACTAAAAACTATACTTCTATGGTCGACAAAATATTTGTTGCAGACATGACATGCATTTCCTATTGCTGCATCTTAATTGTCTAGATTGTGTTCAGTGAGATGATTTGAAAGATATTAGTAACTGCCCCGTTCATATTATGTGCGGGGGTAAAATGGTTAAGTGGTGTGAAAAACCGTGTTTCTAGAGCGGAGCAGAATGCGAAGACAAGGCAGACATCAGGCAATGCTGTTGACAGTGAGCAAAGAATTATCTGATATCGTGTATTCATCCCATGGGGTTATAATCACACATCATAGTGCACTCCCAAACAATGAATTCACCATCATTCTTGCAGTAATTCCAACATTGACAGCCACAAGCTGTGAGTCTGAACAGAAGACAAAACTTATTATTTGCACTTGTAATCTCTCTGTCCTGACCCCCCCCCCCCCCCCGCTTCTCCGAAGTTATGAACAACTCTTAATGCCGGAGGTGGATGCTATTCGTCGATTCGAACACGAGTATAGTGTTCATAACACGTCGGCCAAACTCTGTTGAAAGTTAACAGTTCAAATACTTGTATATAATTGTGGATTTCTCCTCGGTCGCGCCTGACTGTATGCTCTTTATAACAACGAACATCTGCAACCATAACATCACTTCTTCGTGCCAAAGTTTAGAAAGATCCGTTCAGTAGTTTTCGATTTTATCCATTAAAAATGAGTCTTCTTATATTTTTTAATAAAAATGTATAGGATCTTTAAATGCAGTATTATGTCCTTGTTGTCTTTATACAATTCACTAGTTGGCAAAGCTGGGATACAAAAACATTGATGCTGTAGACGCGTCAGATGGGTTACTAGAAGTTGCCAAGAAGAAAGGAGTCTACGAGAAAGTTATGTGTCATTACGTCGGCCAAAAGAAAATGCCTATTGACGACGGTAAGACAATTGTTTGCCGATTTATTTGTCCCAGTTTCATACTGACTTAATCGTGTATTGTTCCTCCTCCCTATGAGTCAAGAGTTGCTGTTCATCCTGTTATCTTTTCCGTAATTGTTATGATTATACACGAATAACGGTATAACTTAGCATATTGTAAAATGGACCTTTTCCACCGAAAGCTTCTGTAAAAGCATTCATGCAAACATTAAAGCATTGCATCTCGTCTGCATTTAAAGTCTCAGATTCTGATGTACTAGTGATATTAATCCCCCCCCCCCTCCCCCCTTTGTTTTTCCTCGAATCCCTCACATACGCCATTCGACGGTCGGACTGTTTGAATGAAGCTACCCTTGCCTCATTACACGTGTAATACCACAGATACAATAAGATAAGACAGCTAAAGCATTTGATGTGCACAGATTTAACACCCCTATCTAGCGGCGAATGTATGGAAGTCACGAACAATGCCATATTTTACAAAGACGATATAAAGAGGGAAATTATTGAATATTGTTCACCGTTCAACTATCGCTGAAGGCCTAAATTGAAGTCACTTATTTTGTAACTATAACTTCAATCGCTGTAGGAAAACTCATTTTTCTTTTTGTTTTAAGTCGCAGTTGCACTGTGATAAATCTGCATTATAAATTTATGATTCTATCAAGAATTGTTTTCATGCCATCCGCCATGGGCCTCACCTCGGTTCAGCTCGCAAACTGTGAGCACAATTTTTTTCGAGGCGCGAAGAAGGGAGTGTCTTATATTAATGTGTCAAGTATCTCTGGTAATACTTAGAACCAGTCACAGGATTGCAATACCGCCATCATGACCATTCCCGACTATAACAACAATAAATCTGCCTTATCATGATACACAACAACAATCCCACAACCAAACTAATATCATCTTAAGTTTGTCAGATACTTGAACACCGGCATCTCCGCAGGTAAATCGATGTCATGTATTGTATCACATGATAGCTATTCCCATTTCAAAGGACAGTGTCACAGTGTGTCTGGCGTAAAAAAAAAAAAAAAAAATATTACGGACCTAGATTTTGTTTTTTGAGGGCTCAGGAAAAAATTGTTGACCCCAAGCGATGTCCTCAGTGCAGCCAGTTTGGCTATACGCATTTGAATGAAATAGTCGAGAGGAAAGACAGGAAGGCAAAGCGGCCTAAATGAATTTTATTTCCAACCCAGTTTACTTGTTTTGGTTGCTTTCCTCCACCTTTGAGAACTTTGGTTATGTTCTGATGCAGCACTGGACAATAGGTTACGATGTCAGCTTTTTGGATCCATCTTATCAATATCATTTGTGAGAGGATGAACGACTTTTTATTTTTAATGTGCTTTGATGGTAACTCTGGTGCGTGAGTGAGGGACGGCCACTCATAGTAGTTTATGGACACTTGGCCGAGTACCATTAATTGGATTATTTCCCTTGTAATACTAGCGTGGGACCCGTTATTCACATCACGAGGAAAAGCGCGCATTTTGATTGGTCAGTTGGAAATGTTGACCACCGGGCTTCCAACTCTTATATCATGGCTTTAAGTTTCTTACAACTCGCTCCTTCGTTGTTATCCACTGACAGAAAGACGGGAACCCGAATTCATTGTTGAGAGTAGACAATACCCTATCGGTACAAAATAGGTACTCATGATAACGTTTGTTATCAATGGAGATACGTCGTATTAATGGACGAAAGTATCCCGCACAAAATTGTCGAATGTTGTTAGTCCTGACACTTTGAAAATTTATATTAAAACTATTACCGGGTTTCTGGTATAAGTAGTCAGTTAGAATTTTAGCAGCAAGTTTCTACTTTATAATGGTACCAATTTTGTTGTACTTTGATGCACATATCCTATTGAAATAATTAATAAGAGGGTCTCGGATTTAAAGTAAACTATGAGTTAGACGCATGTTATCCCCGATAATTCCAACCTGGGTCAAATTTATTCAATTATAGCTGGAGGGGACGTTAGAGTAAGTTCTGCAGTTTACTGGGATACCTAATTGACTTTTGTGTGCACCCTTTTTACCGTACTGTAAATTCGATTGTGTTAGGACCCTAACCAGTTTTATTGTCGGGCTGGACTCCACGTCCGAACCTTTCACTCGTCCAATTGGACTACGTAATAGCTCTCTCGGACGTCCGCGCTGGCTAATAAATAAGATGCGAGTTCGAGTGGTCAGCACACTCCATCAAAGACGCAGAGACAAGAGCCGACAGCACAGTGAACCCAGACCAGCAACCCGGGCCCGTAGAAGCTCAGGGGCCTGCCGACGCTTGCCATCGCCACCCCGCCCCATAAGGCATGAAGCGGTAGCACAGGACCCGGAGAAACTTTGGCTTATGGCTGGTTGGGCTTTTTTTTTTGGGCTTCTTTTTCTTGGCTTCTTTTTCCTTTTCTTGGTAGGGTTTTCCCATGCCTTTTTGGTAGTGATACCTTTGTTAGGCTTTTGAATAAATGAGATTGCCAGCAGAACCCTGTGTTTGTTAATCCTGTGTATCCTTAAGGGAGTTACTATTGAACCCACGCAGTAACCACATTAGCCACTCGTAGTTCATCCAACACATTCATCCCGTTGTCCATGTAGATAAAATGGCAAATACTTTTGATGATTCTGTTGCAATTCCTAACTATAACTGTGTCGCAATCATTTTCAGATTGCTATGATCTGGCCGTCTCGTGTGGAGCACTACCAACTGTACATGTACCAAAAGAAGGAATGAGAGACATGATTCGTGTTGTTAAACCTGGTCAGTGATTCATCAGTAATTATAGCAGAACGTATATGCACAGCATACATTAATACGTTTTCATGCTTGCAATGCAAGTTTCATTTTGAGGTGGAATAGGAACAAACTTCTTCCCATTCACGAATACATCAAAATAATTATAATGACCTTTCTCTTCCCATCAAAGAAGTCACCTACATAGCCTACTAATGATCTCGTTAATCTAACAGCCAAGACGTCACCTACATAACTCATAAAAGAGCGATGGTTTAGGTCATGTGGTCAGATTGGCTTTTGTTTGTACAATGAATTATGGGAAAAGCACAAGAATTGGGAATTACAATCATGTTCGTGGGGCTCGCAGGCCGCAATAACATCTTCGTTGGTGAAATGGTCACAGTAGCGTTGTTTTTTTGATTTTTTTTATTGGCCACAATGATGGTCTTTCATAAGTACACAATCACAATTATATCACCCCTTATGGTCCAAATAGCCTCTATTTGATAATATTCCCATTGATCTTCCTGTCCAGATGGTTTCATCGCTTTTGTGATCAGACTCGAACATACGCAAGCACCTTGGTACACAGATGACCAGAAACCTTACATGGATCAGCTGGAGACTGACGGACTTTGGAAACTCGTGAAACGCGAGCTTTTTCCTTCCTTTATGATGGGCAAAGAAGGGATCGTCATTGTTTATAAAGTGCTTTGAGGAACTCAGAAAGCCTTGCCACAAAATATTGGCTCTGAACTGGCCTTATCTAGAGTTTTACAATAGTTATTGTTGATTAATTAACCAGAGGACAGAACTACATAATTTTGTAATTGTTTTGATAGATAAATGTTCTCCTGGTAGTGCCTTTGGGGCGATTCTTTCACAGACATGAATCTGTGTTAATTCGATACATTCATGATGAAAATATTTTTTAATAATTTCAAGTGGCCGGCTTCATGTTGTCTAATCTTACCAGAGGCAGTAGATTTAAATAAGACAGGACAGCGTCTTCTTCACGTCTTTGAGGGCTTTTATAAAGTGTGCATGCAGCGATGTTTGCTTGCCTCTGTGTGGCCTGCAGAACCCGTGAGCGCAAATCGCCTCACCGTTCCGTCTTATTAGATTTAGTTAGAATCATGATCTCTCTGACCTATTAACGGCTGTCCTGTAATACGTGCAAAAGATAACTTATGATGACTGCCCCGTCTGTCAGAAATTACTGTATTACTGTTCCAGGGAGATTGTGGGGTGAGGGGAAATGAGCTAAGCCCTATTTCTATACGGTCATTATGGTAGGGGTGAAGAAGTCAGGAAGGCCGCACCGTGTGAAAGTAAGCTTTCCGAACAATTACAGATAGAGAAATACAGACAAAAGACCGAAAAACATGTAAAGGCTTGACTCTTCTTAAAGATGATAAAAGCAATAATCGTGATAATACCAGCGTCATGCGTGTGGGCTACAACGTAGTCCTAGCTCAGCAACAACAACTCATTTTAAATTATTTTCAGTAGACTGTTTCGTTCATGGTGAAATTCATATTACATGTATTTACAAGGCAAGTGATAAAATACAGCAATATAATTATATAAAAAGATAATACCTTTATATAACTTTATATATATAATATATATTACAATATGGAGAGGATCAATTTCATAACCGAATGTTTCACTCTAGTCTTTGTGTTTTTAAGTACAAGGACATGATTTTATTCCAGGTGTAAAAGTTGATCTTTGTATCATTTTTTTAAAGTTACTTCTTGAAGAAGCGTTTTCTTATTACATTATATGAACTAGGTTTGTAACCCTATACATGTAGGTAATTGCAAAAATTCTATTAAGTAATTGGTTTTTTAACCTTACAGCTTACACTCACTGCATTTAAAAAGTGTTGTTTAAGTATCTTCTGTGCTGTATTGCAGACATCATACCAGCATTGTTTTATTGCATGCCGAGAGTAAAGTTATTTTATTTCTGAATGTCTTTTTGTTTACACCATTCATGATTGTTTGGGAGAGGTTATTTTTTCGGCTGTTCTTATTTCGTCTGTGTGACGTAAACATTACAATTCTGATGCTTTCATAAAAGGCTTGAAAGTTAATGAAAGAATTTAGTGTCATCACTGGAGGTAGAAAGCAATGAAAGGATAAGAGATTCAATTACAGTAGACAGGCCTACGTGATTGTGTCTAGGCTACATTATTTTTGTGTGGACACTGGAAGCGTATACCATATATATGCCATTCTATACCTACATAACCATGTCTATAATAAAATAACTGTCGTGAAAACTACATCTGTTTCCCTTCCTACGCTTTTGCTTCGGGGCCTTGGTTCTTGTTTGTTCCCACTTTTTGCACAGCTGAGAAATTTGACTCTAAATGTTTGCCGCTTTAGTATTATGATAAGCAAATGGAATAAACCGGAAGTGTGAAACCGCTTGATAAGTGCCACAACGTATTTGAAACAATTGTCGAAGTGTGCATTTGCTACAGCTCTTCTACATACCGGTGTAGCAGGCCAGATTATACACCCGCCAGACTATACCCGGGGTTAAACTGGCCTAGCCCAGAATATACCCCGGGGTATATTCTGGGCTAGGCCAGTTTATACCCCGGGGCATACTTTGGGCTAGGCCAGACTATACCCCCCAGTCCAGATTATACCCCTGTACGTTTTTTTTAAAAAGCAAGTCGACCACAGTTTATTTCAACTTTAGTTTAAATTGTTCATTATCACTGTCCTCAGGGATCATATTGAAGCATACATTCTTAACTCTTGTAAATTATGAAACATTTAAGAGATAATATACATGCTCTGAAAAGCATTGATATACTAACGGATTTAAAATCCATTCAAATTGATATGATTAGACTTTAACACTAATTTTACTTGTGTCTGTTGGTATTATTATTGTTTTTGTTTTTTTAAAATAATTAGTTATCCATGGGTTAAACATGTACTGTGTTTTTTTGTTTGGCACCACTGACATATACTTAGTGGCAAGGTATGAAATAATTAAAAGACTCATAAGTGTAAAACCATGTGAATTTTATTTTAGTTTTTGAAAATCAGAAATGTGCTTGATATGTCAGAACAATTAGATCTACATACAAAGTTACAATGATGCAGAGAGTAAAGGCCGGGAAAGAACACACCGAGAAAAAAACAAGACTTTAATAGCCCAACTAACAGATGGTGCAATTCCATCATCCAGCAGAAATTAAATACTTCACATAAAACTAAATATATATTAAAAAATTTTCACATGATGAACTTAACCTGTCCAGATCCACTTGAATGCTCACCATTAATATGCAATAATAACAATAAGAACACCAAATCATCTTATTTACTCTTGAAAATAAGAGAAATATCAATATCAGAATCATTATCATCATCATCTTGGAATAACATAAAAATCAGAGGGAATATAAAAATGATCGACACATCATTCTAGAATCTAAAAGCAGCCATGTGTGTGTACAACTATATATAGTTGAAATGAATAGTTGAAAAGATTTAACAGTAATTTATACATATATGTATAAATTACTGTTAAATCTTTTCAACTATTCAAGTGGAACTGGACAGAAAGCTTTAGTAAAGTAGCTTTGATAGTCCTGTAAAGTGACAGATTAAATCCACTGAGACAACAGTGCCTTGCAGAAAGTAATTGCCGTATGTTACAGCAAAATTCGATGGATCATTCCTTTTTAGTAAATTCTTTGATAGTTTATTTGTAGAAAGGTATACATTTCATGTATCTCATGGTTGAAGGCACTGGATTAGTTTGCAGGGCATTTGAAGGATTGCAGTTATGTGCTATAGTGAATAAAGGCATGTCATTTGCGGGTGAAATAAAATTTTAAAAATTTAATGTTGTATCCTTGAATATTTTGCCCGAATATGGGAGTATAATCTGTACTGGAGGAATATAGTTTGGCCTAGCTCAAAGTATAGCCCCGATACAAACTGGCCTAGCCCAGAATATACCTGGGGTACAAAATAGACTAAGCCACTTTAACCCCAGTGTAGCAGACCAGATTATATACATGTATATCAAACAAAGAAAGACCACAGTTTATTTCAATCACAGTTTAATTCGTTTTTTTTATCACTGTCATCAGGCATCATAGTAATACATACATATATGATACATTCTCGACTTCTTTAAATCATAATACAATTCAGAGGAAAAAACATGCATTAATATGTATTGATATACTATGGGTTGAATATCCATTCAAACTGATATGATTCAACTTTAACCCTCATTTTACTCACGTTCGTTGTCATGTTGCAGTTGTTTTTGTAGTTGGTTGCCCATGAGTAAAATTTGCACTGTATCGTTTGTTTGGCACTGACATACACTTAGTCGCAATGGATGAAATAATTACATTACAGACTCATAAAAATGAAGTCATTTTAGATACGTTTTATGTGCAAATACACAGTTGTTAAATCCCTTGGCAAGGGATGTGACAAGCTTGGGAAGGTAAAGACGGACAAGGTCTTTTTTTATTTTTTATTTCACTCGAGAGACATACGAATTGTACCCTTATTCACTATAACACATGTTCAATCTTTCAAATGCCTTGCAAACTCATCCAGTGTCTTAAACCATAACGTACATGAAATGTATATATTTCTACAAATAAACCATCAAAGGATAATATTCACTAACAAGAAATTCTGTTAACACCACATGATCCATCGAATTTTGCCTTAACATGCTATAGATCTAATTACTTTTTACAATGCACTACTTTTGTCTCAGTCGACTTACTGTGTCGGTCTACACAACTTTCAAGGCTATTTCACTAAAGCTTTCTGTCCAGTTCTACGGTACTTGAATAGTTGAAAAGCCTTAACACATTTTTTATATTTAGTTGATACACACATCTTGCTGCTTATAGATTCTAGAATGGTTTGTAGGTCTACAATACCGTTTTTACACTCCCTCTTATATCGTTGTATTATTCCAAGATGATGATTCTGATATTGATATTTCTTTTTATTTTCAAGAGTAAATTTAAGATGATTTGGTGTTCTTATTGTTATTATTATATATTACTGGTTAGCATTCTGTAACGTTTCGAGTGGATCTGGACAAGTGGAGTTCATCAGGCGAAAACATTTAGTGCCTATTTAGTTTTATGTGAAGTATTTAATGTCTGCTGGATGATGGAATTGTACCATCTGTCAGTTGGGTTCTTATTTTGTTTTTATTTTTTTCTATGTGTGTTCTTTTCCGGCCTTTTCTCTCTGCGTCATTGTAAAAAAAATATACAATGCATGTTTTATTCATGGCCAACCAATTATCAAAATAATCAAAACCGGAATAATAATAATAATACTAACAATAATATCAACAGACACGAGTGAAATTAATGCGGAAGTCTAATCATATCGGTTTGAATGGATACTCAAGCCTCTTATATATCAATGTAGTTTAATGCATGTTTGTTTCCTCTAAAATGTATCTGATTAACAGGAGTCAAGAATGTATGTTTGTACAACAATTTAAACTAAGGCTGATTATTTCCTCTAAATTGCATTATGATTTATGGATGTCAAAAATGTGTTCATGTATGTATTAAATGTATCCGATGACAGTGATAAAGAACAGGCTGAAATAAACTGTGGTCTTGACTTATTTCTAAAAAAAAAGTTGTGGGTATAATCTGGACTGGGGGGGGGGGGGGTATAGTGTGGCCTAGCCCAAAGTATACCCGGGGTATAAACTGGCCTAGCCCAGAATATACCCGGGGTATATTCTGGGCTAGGCCAGTTTAACCCCGGGTATAGTCTGGGCGAGGGGTATATTCTGGCCTGTTACACCGGTACTAAAAGATCTCCAGTTTTTCAGCAAATGGAGATAGAACAAACAAAAATTGAGATCGGGTTTTGCTTCCAAGACTTTTATTCATAGGATTTGTGCGACTACTGCTACTTTTTTACTTTTAGAACTATGCATGGCCGCTGCCAGTCTCAGATTACGTCACGTCACATTTCGTACGCTACGCCCAATAAAAAAGTAGATACGTACATACTGTACATCGGATTCAACGTTCAAAAAACCCAAAACAGACTGCTGATATCGACATTCCCCTCGTGAAAAATCATCATTTCCTCACTCTGGCACATTTGGAATATCATTCTCTGTACATAACCTAATATATGTACAGTATAATGTAATACAGCATAATATTTTAAGAAGCAGAAAACAAACACTCTGCTTCAGGTGCTAATACTGTTATAACCATTGTTTCTATGTCTAAATAAGAAGCTGACTGATTATGATATGAGCTGTCCTCAGAAGTGTATAACTCTTTCACCATGAATTGCTCTTGCTCTTGCAGTATTGAACAATGTTAGTCTTGCCTCCATCCATGTAACTGTGAAACTGGTGAAACTGGAAGCCACGACAACGCGACTCATGACTCACAATTATTGGATAAGTTTGATGAATGCAAAAGGAAATTTCTCTGAATATTTTGCAGTAAAAATATCTGTTTACCCATTCCTTTCCGACTCATGAGTTGGATGGTGAAGACCTCTGATTAAAATAAATCAATCCATTATAAATGGCAAATCATGTTATGCACAAAGTAGATCTAGAACTGAAGCCACTTCACAGGCCATATCCATCTTGTTCTCACAGATCTAATTCTAGTTCTATTGTTTACCACATCGCGGGCTCTAGATGTCGCTTTATAGGCCTACATAATAGGCCTACGCCTTAGCCTAGGCCTATTTTATCAGTGATCGCCAATTAGGCTACGTTTCGACATGACATAGATTCTAAAAGACGGCCGACTTAGATCTAGATCTACCACACCAGTAGTCACCACCTCCAAAGATGATTATAAGCTATGTAAAACCGCAAAAAAAAAAAAAAAAATGAAATCACTTCACTGTCACAAATCCCAGACTGGGAGATGTAATAAGTATGACAGGACAACAATCACGAACAAACAAGTTTAACACTTAACAGAGCAACCCATCAGACTCACACATTTATTAAACATAATTATACATATAATAGCGCAATTACATACATTATATTATTGAAATGCACTGCCGTACAACGGCCTTATTCTCACACACACTCTCCCTCGGATCCACAATCCGGTAGTTACTCCTAAAGGCACTTCGGCCTCAGCCTCTCCCCTCAGGGTCTTAACAACACATTAGTAATTTACTGGCACCGCAGTCTTTCAATATCACCTTCCTATTATCATACACCTTAGCACTCCCCTCGCACCTCAGCAGGGCAATAACACATTATTATTTCCATAGCCATCAACATGGCAACAACATAATATCAGTTCACTAGCCTATCAACATGGCAACAATATAGTATCTCATTCACTCTCATATCTACGTCCCTGTCCGTGGCCTGACTGCCACGACTTTATGTGCCTCTACTGTCCTGCCCCGACAGCCTCACTTCTGGCCTATGTCTGGCCTCCGGCCCTATGCTGGCCTATCACTTGTGCTCATCGAGGTGGCTCTTCGGCCCGTCCCCGACACCTACAAGAATAACATTACATTGGTATAATACCCTACCATTTCTATTCACTCCACCTCTCCTTACAGTCCATGAAGCGTACACACACTAGTTCACCTTTCACTCACCACACATCTTACGGTAACACACTTCCATCGGAGTACACACTACTCACTCGCGCTACAAGTCCATGAACTCACTTTCATCTATCGCTCATGGCGCACATTGCTATATCCAATATCAAGGACTTCCACATTCCTCACATATACTTATTCACATCATGGTAATAGACGAATATAATATAATACATCAATCATAATAATCAATCAACGTTCTACATACCAGTCATAACTGGAACAACACTCATCCGTCTCCCGACTGCTTCCACTTATGTCCGCCCGCTGGGCTCTTATTCACAGGTCCGCTCCGTCGGACCTTCTAACTTGCAGTGATAGTTATACAGCGCTTTCGCCTCCTTCAGACCCCCCCCCCCCCCACTACTCACAACAGCACGCTTAACTTGCTGTCTACTGTGAGTCCTTCTTACTCTACACCCGCTCTGTAGCAATCCCCTTAATTGCACTCACTCCACTCGTGACATCATCCCCCACCCCAAAAAAATTAATGCAATTAATTTCAAATCGCATCAAGATGACTGTCAACGAGTGAGTGTGAGCAATACGTACACTAAAAAAAAAATGACCTAGCAGTTCCCCTAGTATATAAAATACCGAAATCAGGGGAAAATATGGGGATCAATATGGCCTGCAATATGCATATATGTGTCACATCATGAATAGCTAACTAACCACAATACTTAATACAGAATCAAAAACCATTCAACCTATCAACCATTCTTCATATCATATTTATAATGTCAATATTTTAAAGTCGACTCATTCACACAAATCCTGTCAATGTTCCTGTCCTCCGATGCATAAGCTCCTGAAATCTTCCCCTAGGCTCGACTAAGGTAGTCGGCGATATGATTGCTGGTTCCTGGAATTGGTTGAATAACGAAGGTATACGGCTGCAAAGCCAATGCCCATCTAGACAAGCGTGGGCTGGACGAACGATTCTTCGACAAAAATGTCAGCGGCTTGTGGTCTGTCTGGATACAAAATTCTCGTCCCATGAGATAACGTCCTAGTTTCTGGACGGACCAGACAATGGCAAGACACTCACGCTCTATCACAGAATACTTTCTTTCTCTCTGCAATAACTTCCTACTGACATAACATACAGGATGGAGACATTCGTTCTTCTCCTGTAGAAGACAAGCGCCGACACCAGAGTCCGACGCATCCGTTCTGAGGATAAAATTAGATCGAAAATCGGGTAATATCAAAATGGGTGACGATGATAATGCTGTCACCAAATTATCAAATGATGTCTGACATTCAGACGTCCACTGGACCTTATCGGGTTGTCCCTTCTTAGTAAGGTCAGTAAGAGAAGATGACAAGGAGGAAAAATTTGGAATGAACTTTCTGTAATAATTTAAAATTCCCACTAAGCTTCTGACTTGTTTCTTTGTTTTAGGGATTTGCAACCCTACTAACTTGTCAATTTTTGTTTCTTCAGGTCTCTGAACACCTCTACCCACAATATGTCCTAAGAATATTATCTCTGGACATGCCAAATCCATCTTGGCGGGTTTAGCAGTTAACCCAAAATGACGTAATCGTTGAAAAATTACTGTTAGTGTCTGAATATGATCAGACCATGTCGACGTATGGCATGCTATATCGTCAAAGAATGACACGACATTAGGTATGTCCTTCAACACTAATCTCATTAATCGTGCAAACGTCGCTGGCGCGTTTACCAACCCAAATGGCATGACCTTAAATTGGAATAATCCAATGGGCGTTTGGAACGCCGTGTATTGTTTAGACTCCTCAGTAAGCGGGATTTCCCAATAACCTTTCGTTAAATCTATCTTGGAAAACCACGTGGACCCGGCCAATGAAGCTATTAATTCCTCCTGGAACGGGATAGGCTCCCTATCGCCTACCGTAATAGTGTTCAATCTTCGAAAATCAATACAGAACCGCACCGATCCATCAAGTTTTTTCACGAGGACGATGGGTGATGAATACGGCGATGTTGATGGTTCTATCACATCTAACTTCAACATTGACTCAACTTCCTTTATGACTCTATCTCTCGAAGAAAAAGGCAGCGGATACGGTCTAAGAAATACTGGCTTATCCGAAGTCAACTTTATTTGGTGCTGGATCACCGTAGTGCGACCCGGCAAATCCGTAACAACATCCGGAAATGACGCTAATAGGGTCTCAAGTTCCCTACTCCTTGAACTCGTAAGGTCAGGGTTAATTTTTTACGTCCCTGTAACCTTGTGTCGCAGTTAACTCCGGCAATTGAATTTGTAACTCTTCCTGCGCCTCGGTGTCGCTTACGTCACAGTCCAACTGGTCTACGACCCCCGTACAAGCGGTAGAGAAGACAGTCTCCTTTGGTCTTGTCTGTGCACACAGATACTGTGGTCTCTCATAAAATCTCTGTAGCATATTAACATGGAAAACCTTACTCGCTCCATCAATGTGGATAGCGTAATCTACCTTTGAAACAACTCGCTCAATAACATAAGGGCCTTTCCATGTCATCAATAACTTATTATGGTCCGTAGGTAACAACAGCAGAACCTTGTCTCCTGGCTTAAAAATTCTCAGTTTGGACCCTCTATCTTTATAGTCTTTTGCTCTTTTCGAAGCGATACCAGAAGCTTCTTGTGCTATAGTGCGCGCTGAAGATAGTCTTTCTCTTAAATCAACAAGGTACTGAAACACCGAAATCTGCTCATCGTCTCCCGATGATGGCGACGTCATCATGTCCCGAAGAACATCAGTTGGGCCCCTAGGACTACGACCGTACATCATTTCGAACGGCGAGAATCCCGTTGACTCCTGCCGTACCTCTCTGTACGCGAATAACACTGCAGGGATATATCTATCCCAATCTTTAGGGCGATCAGCAGCTACCTTACGCAGCATCGACTTTAACGTCGAGTTCAATCTCTCGCACATGCCATTAGCCTGCGGATGATAAGGGGTGGTAGTGATGGGTTGTATACTGAATAAGCGGAACAATTCCTTCATCATCTGCGACGTAAATTGCGCGCCCCTATCAGACAGAATTTGCTCTGGTATTCCTACTCTAGCGAAAATTGCAAACAACGCTTCCGCGACTGCCTCAGACGTTATGGTCCGCAGAGGAACCGCCTCTGGCCATCTCGTAGCATTACATATGACCGTTAAGAAAAATCGATTCCCCCTATCGGTCGCTGGGTGAATGGGGCCAACAAGGTCTATCGAGACCTTTTTAAACGGTTCCGAGACCGTGGGGATCTTCTGAAGAGGAGCCTGGGGTGTACGACCCTTATGCGTCGTCTTTTGGCACGCACTGCACGTCTTACAATAGACCTGCACATCTCTGTGGATCGATGGCCAGTAAAAATTTTTTAGAACCCTTTCTTTGGTTCTAGCTATCCCCATATGACCCGCTAATGGGACATCATGTGCCAAGTGCAATACTGTTGCGATCAGCAACGCTGGCACAACGACCTGCTTTAAAATTGAGGACACCGTTACATACTTACGGAACAGAATGCCCGCCTGAACAAAAAAGGAAGATGACCCGTTCTTATATCTCCTCGTTTTCTCGGTTCGCGCTTCCCCAAAACATGGGTTTAATGATGGGTCCTCCCTTTGTAATCTCGCCAAGCGCTCTGGCGTGATATCTAGGTTGACCGCTGGCGTCGCCAAAGGTCTAATCTTATCTTTATCCGCTACCCGTCGACGTGTTTCGACCGCGGCGCAAAAGTCAATACCTTTTGATTGCGACCATGCTTGCACGTTCTCATCGGAAGGGGAAACTACCCGTGATACATTCCCAATGATGAGCTGGGCGCCTGGAAAACAACCAACGACTGCTTCGACTTCCCCGCTAAGGAAAGGTGTATCTATCATTATTTTTGCCATGGGTAATTTCTCAATGGCCCCCGAAAATTGGATGCACGGGACAGTCTCACCTGTAAGCTGTGAATCCCGAATGCAGTCTCTATGCACTCCCACAACGGTAGATCCCGTATCTCGTAAAACCGAGACCGGTTCGTCCCCAACAAACCCCGGATAAACCCTAAGACCACCTCCTGTATGACATGAATTTATAACGGGGATCTTTCTCCCACAAGGTAAAACACCGGAAGATAATAACTTCTCACAACTGGGACACTTAGAATACTGTCCGCCTCCGTTGTCCGATGTAACACACGCGGCCGCATGATGAAATTTATTTGGGGAACATGGACTGGAGCTACTGTCCACGTTCGCCGCTATCCTACCTGCAGGGCGGTTCACGCTGATGTGGTCTGCCCTTCCGCAGTTCCAACACTTCGCGGCCCTACACTCGCGCGAAAAGTGACCCACGCGTCCGCAAGTCCAACACTCCGCTCCCTGTGCTGCCCTAGGCCTGGGTCCCCGTGACCCATCGCGACCGGAACTAGAGTCCCTATGCCGTCGGTCATCGGCAAAGGTCACAATTCGCCCCCGGCCATTACCGCGACCTAGCCCTCCTGCTCGGTCAAACTTACCGGATCCATATGCCGGTGATTGGTGATAGCCCCTACGCTGCCCCTGGGCTTGCCCGCTATAGGCACCACGCTGACGCGACCTGTCCCTAAGTCCTGCCGGCGACCCCTCGACAACGGCGACGTACCCAGCATCTTGGACGTACGCCCTGGCGACTGGTTTGGACGGATGCGCCGTACGGTATGCCTCCGCCAACTTAGACGCCTCCTGCACCGTCGCGGGTTCGTTCTCTTTCAGGAAAGCCACCAGATCTTTGTGGCACGACGCGTACAGCTGGTCACGGATCATTAAGTCTTTCAGTTTAGCAAAATCCGCGCCCACATGCGCCAAGTCTACCCAGTTCGCGAAATACTCCGTCAGTCTCGCGACGAAGGCAGCAAAGTCCTCCCTGGTATCTGCACGTGCCCGCCTAAACTGCTCCCGGAAATATTCCTCGGTGCGCGCAAATCGGCGAAGCAGCAAAGCCTTCAGCTTATCGTAGTCTTGCACGTCTTCGCGCTGTAGCTCTTTAAAGTAGGTTAACGCTCGCCCCTGCAATAGCGATGCCAGGTACGTGGCCCATAATTCCTTATTTTCCCCCCATTGCAATTGTGCTTTCAGTTCGAACCTGTAAAGGAAGGCGTCTATGTCGTCCTTCCGGTCGTCGAACGTAGGGAGCTTAATCCTAACACCACCTTTATTGTGTACCTGCCGCTCAACTGTTTCTGTTGGCGCATTCTTTTTGATTTCCAACTCGGCGATCTTTACTTGCGCCTCTATCTCCTTTAACCTTATCTCCCTTTCCTGCTCCCTATCCTGTCTCTCCTGTCGCTGAGCTTCTAACTCCTTTAACTTAAACTCTCTTTCCTGCTCCTTATCCTTAGCCTCTCTCTCCTGTTGCTTAAACTCCCTTTCCTGTTGCTGAGCCTTAGCCTCTCTTTCCTCTTCTCTCTGTCGCTCTTGAGCCTCTTTTTCTCGCTCTCTATCCTTAGCACGCTCATCGCGCAAATCCGCCTGCTGTTCTTTAATCCAGCCGCGTAGCTCCTCTCCCTCCAGGCCAAGTTCCTTACCCAACTTCATTAGTTGTTGGAGTTCCGCCATTTCACAGATTTATGGTTATGGTATGTATTTAAAAAAACGGCTAACCTGTCGGTATGATAACTAACGACACGACCAGAGACCTGAGATCACACCAGATATAACAATACCCAATTCAGAATACAATTCAGAAATTTACCTTTACAGCAAAACTAATTCTATATCTACAAAATGCATGCACTATTAATTATAAAAGAAAATAGAAACGACAAGAATGAAGAAATACAGTAGAAGGACCACAAGTACGTCAAGGACAACGAACCAGACTAGGACAAAGCTTCTACAAAAAAAAAAAAACTATAATGGAAAAAAATGCAACCTACTACGCCGATTATACTACACGGTACAAACAAGAACAGAGTCTGAAAAAAAAGAACGTATCTACAGATAGGGAGAAGAAGGACAAGAGAAACGTCTTCCTAAAACAACGAGGAAGATAGAACGCTACAATCTAAACAAAAATACAGATCCCTATAGAACTGTTCACTGTGATGAACGAAGTTCCAAATTTAGCCCACCTCCCGAAGAGGACAAACCAAGTTCACCACAGCAAACCCGCGCCACCGCCCGTATAATCAATTACAACGAAAACAGCAAAAACAGGGAAACAGACAGATGAAAAGACAGCCCTTAATCCAGGGTACAAAATTTTAGACTTTTACTTAACTTTCAGCCTTATGAGTTTAAGTCCTCGACCTAATCGGAGCTCTGGCTGCTTGTCTCCTCAGGCTGCACGCACACTCTGCAGAAATTCAGGTACACATTAATACATATTCATCAAAATACATGCATCAATACATATTATTATTCATAAACATACATAAATCATACCATCATGAAATTTCCATTCATCCCACGAACAAAGACAGCACAAATACCTACTAACTAACTACAACTAAATATTACGAAAATGGACGAGTCACAATGGACGAGCCCCCAATGTCACAACGGACGAGCCCCCAATGTCACAAATCCCAGACTGGGAGATGTAATAAGTATGACAGGACAACAATCACGAACAAACAAGTTTAACACTTAACAGAGCAACCCATCAGACTCACACATTTATTAAACATAATTATACATATAATAGCGCAATTACATACATTATATTATTGAAATGCACTGCCGTACAACGGCCTTATTCTCACACACACTCTCCCTCGGATCCACAATCCGGTAGTTACTCCTAAAGGCACTTCGGCCTCAGCCTCTCCCCTCAGGGTCTTAACAACACATTAGTAATTTACTGGCACCGCAGTCTCTCAATATCACCTTCCTATTATCATACACCTTAGCACTCCCCTCGCACCTCAGCAGGGCAATAACACATTATTATTTCCATAGCCATCAACATGGCAACAACATAATATCAGTTCACTAGCCTATCAACATGGCAACAATATAGTATCTCATTCACTCTCATATCTACGTCCCTGTCCGTGGCCTGACTGCCACGACTTTGTGCCTCTACTGTCCTGCCCCGACAGCCTCACTTCTGGCCTATGTCTGGCCTCCGGCCCTATGCTGGCCTATCACTTGTGCTCATCGAGGTGGCTCTTCGGCCCGTCCCCGACACCTACAAGAATAACATTACATTGGTATAATACCCTACCATTTCTATTCACTCCACCTCTCCTTACAGTCCATGAAGCGTACACACACTAGTTCACCTTTCACTCACCACACATCTTACGGTAACACACTTCCATCGGAGTACACACTACTCACTCGCGCTACAAGTCCATGAACTCACTTTCATCTATCGCTCATGGCGCACATTGCTATATCCAATATCAAGGACTTCCACATTCCTCACATATACTTATTCACATCATGGTAATAGACGAATATAATATAATACATCAATCATAATAATCAATCAACGTTCTACATACCAGTCATAACTGGAACAACACTCATCCGTCTCCCGACTGCTTCCACTTATGTCCGCCCGCTGGGCTCTTATTCACAGGTCCGCTCCGTCGGACCTTCTAACTTGCAGTGATAGTTATACAGCGCTTTCGCCTCCTTCAGACCCCCCCCCCCACTACTCACAACAGCACGCTTAACTTGCTGTCTACTGTGAGTCCTTCTTACTCTACACCCGCTCTGTAGCAATCCCCTTAATTGCACTCACTCCACTCGTGACATGACATAGATTCTAAAAGACGGCCGACTTAGATCTAGATCTACCACACCAGTAGTCACCACCTCCAAAGATGATTATAAGCTATGTAAAACCGCAAAAAAAAAAAAAAAAATGAAATCACTTCACAAAAATGTGTCCACTGCTCTTACTCGATGACCGCCATCGTTTACGATACAATGATTATTATACGCATGACCTACACGTACTCGTGTGAAAGGCCGAAACCCGTAGACACAGGCGAATGTGTATGCCGTGCTATAGATCAGCTTATACACTACTAAACGGATGCCGCGACAACTTATTATGCAACATTATTGTTGCTTGGTTGAGTCAAAGAATGTAAGAAGTACAATCTTTGGTTGAGTGGGGCCGCGGCGGGGAAACAAAAGTTATCGCACCGTGTGACGCCGTGTAGTGCCGCAGAACACGGGACGGTAGGGCTGCGTTTGCGGTTGCGCCCGTTGAATCGCCAGGTCCAGGGCTAGCGGCAGATACGAAAGTTACCTGTTTTCTCCTCTTTGTCTTGTCTAAATGGGGAAATACAATGTACTTCAAATACGTACTTTTCACCACAAAAACCTACATGTATTTGCGTACTTACGTACTGGAAGCTCAGAAACGTAGCCTACTAAATGGTACGTTTGTTGTTTTTTTACGTAGCCTACTGGTTGGCATCTATGCTGTATTCACAACAGAAATTCTGCTACACTTTTTTCTTTTCACACAAAACGCGGTGTTATTGCAGCGAAATTATTCTACATCAGAGGTACAGAACATGTCATTTTCCAGGCGTTTTGGTTGAGTTTCCCCGCACGGGACAGATGTCTGTATCTTTACGTCATAGCAGCTTAGTATTCATCTGGTCCAAACGGCGTTGAGGACATCATTCCAAACGTCCTTTCTACATCACCTACGCGGTGTGCTATTAAAAAAAGAGTTGAGTGCCACAAATCGTCAGGAAGAAATGGACTGATGACGCTGTTGCTGTTAGGGATATTGATTTGAAACGATGAAGGAAAGTTTAAAAAAAAAAAAAGGCTAGAGAAGTTCACGTTCAAGAGGATACGCCATCACGACATAATAATAATAATAAAAATGTCACTAGCAACAACATGATCCCCCCCTCCC